>WBNO01029033.1:1971-59854 GCA_013400575.1 Peucedramus taeniatus | reverse complement strand
CCAGCGCCGCCCTCCGCCCCGGGCCTGCCGGCCGGTGCCACCGCCCTCTCTTTTACTCTGGGAATGGTTCCTTATTGAATATTACAGTTTAAAAGTTAAACCCTGCAGGGGGTTGGGAATAAGAAGTTGTTAATATGTGTCTACCAAAAAAAAAACAAAACCAAAAAAAAACCAAAAAAAAAACCACCGAAACCCACGCATCAAAACCCCCAAAGGAANCGTCTGCATCTTTATTTAAATAGAACTTATCGGGGTTTTTTTTTTATGCAAATGGATAAGGCGGGGGAACCTTATCGTTCAGATACACAGAGTGATTAGCAGCAGCGGAAACTCCAAAGCGTTCTGACATCAGACAGAAGGAGACTTAGTACCTACCTTAACGCGAATTACTGCGTTTTCACATTAACTGTATCCCGGTTAGGCCGGCACTCCCACCCGTCCCGTGGGCCCAAGGCCCCGAGCGCGGCGCGNAAAAAAAAACCAAAAAACAAACCACCGAAACCCACGCATCAAAACCCCCAAAGTATGAAAATATATCGGTAATGGAGTAAAATCACACAGCCTCTTATTTTGCAATTATCATGCAAATCAGACAACATAAGCTAATGGTTACTGGATGGTTCAGAAAATTGGCAATGCCCTGGCATTTTTGTCTTTGATCACTGGTTTGGGTTCAATCTAGAATTGTGATATTACCCACTTGGCTCAAAAGAGATTGCTTTGGTGGTTTCAGGCAAACGCATGGTTGTTTGCATCATAAAATGATGACAGCTACTTGGCAAAGCAATTTGAGAGAAAAGGCTAAGGCTTTGTCTGAACAGTAAAGTTGGGCTACTTATGAGAATTTAGCTCAAGTGATAATATTGTCCGGATCTAGTCATGCTTGTATATCTATTTTTGTATGAATAGGGATTTAACCACTATAGTTATAAGATACTTTTGTGCTCATATAAATATGTCTACTTTAGAAGCTGTGCCAATATAATTTTACTGGTAAAAGCCCCAGCTTAGCCAACAAAAGAGTACAAATATTGAGAGAGGATTATTGAGAGTAATAAATTAATTTCATTACCCTTAAGGCTATGAATACATGAATAAGTCTGCTCCAAACAAATTAGACAGGGAATATGTGAATCAAGATTTTAAATACTTGAGATAGGAGAGTTATTAAGCATGCAGAATATTGCAGCATTTATAATACTAGTCCTGCATCCTCTGCAGTACCTTGCCTACACTCTATTGTCTCCTCCTCAGAATCATGGAGTTATTATCTTCATATGCTGTCTGCATGTAAGAGTGGAAGAGCTGGACAACAGTCTCCTTCCTGCAGACCAAAAGATGCCTGAGCCTCCTCACAAGCAAAAGCAGATCTGCAGTAAATGTGCAAACAGGGGGTCTGTGAGATGAAAAAGGCACTGCAAGGGCTTGAGCAAGGGCAAAGCCCTGTGGCTTTTAAAGGAAGGGCAGGGAGTGCCCCCTGCCCCAGGAACTGAAGCCCAGTCACAAGATGCTTCCAAGGACAAAAAAGACACAGAAGAAATTATATTTCTAGTGCAGTTGCTGACACCTCTGTCCTCTTGATCAAAAGAGTAAATTATGTCATGCAACCATGCTTCTTTTCCATATAGGATTTTACTGCTGTCACCAATCATTGGCAGACAAGTCTCTTTGTGTGTGTGTTCTTACTGCCTCGAGCTGCACAGAGACAGGGTATGCACAGGAGAAGTTTAATCTACATGCTATGAAACTACATTCTACTTTGTCACAGTACTTCATTAGCAATGTGCTGAGAGATTTGTGCTAAACAAGGCTGGAAATACATGGATCTGCCATGGCTAACTAGTGCCTGTCATTAGGACTTCAAGGGCTGTGCCTTATTCAGCAGTCAGCCTACAGACACTGTGACCTCTGGGCCAGCTGTGGTTGTACTTACAGGGAGTCTATGTGTTTACAAGTACTTCAAATGTGTGACAAAGAGATTTTTTGTAAATGGATTATAATTCACATTTTATGGACACAGTATACCCTTTGCCTCCCACAGAACATCTCATCTAAGGGTCTTTGGATGCATCTAATCTAACTGGAAATGTGAGAATATATCCCTTAGTATGCCTGCCTTTTATTGGCTTTGGGTTCAAGGTTACTGGTCTCTGTGCCCAAGTCATTCATTTACTTTCTTTGTCAGTTTGCCATCTGCAAATGTAGTTAAATATAGAAACATAATGAGGAGCTGACTGAGAATATTGTACATTCCTGCATATTTTTGAATATTGCATTTTCCAAGTGTCAGTAATCCATAAGAAGACTAAGATATGTCAGGATAATGTCTGTGTAGGCACCCTTGTACTGAGACTGATTTTTTATTAATGTGAGCTTGTTTAGAGCAAGCCAGTTCATGCATGCAAACCTCTGTTACCTCAGCTTTGAATATCAAGCAGTTGTAACAAGCAAGGGGCTAATAGTTATAAATTTTTAGAATGTGTAAAAATATTGTGCACCTCAATTGCTGCAAAAAGGGGAACAGGTATGTTGGATACCTAGTAGTTTTGCTTTGTGCTCTTCCTCTTCTCTTTCTATGTATGCATTCAGCTTCCTAATCCTAAAATTTTCTCTGAATTTCCTGAAATGTAGTGACCTTGAAAGCAACAGTCTATGGAATGTTTCCTTCATGTTTTACTGAGCTCTGAGAACAAGAAGGGGTATTTGAACTTTAAATACTTTCTTATGACTCTGTTTGTTTAGTAGGAACTCTCCCAAATTTAATGCTAGTGTATATGCATATACATACATCTGCATTTTTTAGCCAAAAGAGGCTGTTTTCAGACCACAATGAATATGAAAAGGCCATTATCAGAATGAAAGCAGTTAATCTTGAACTGGCCCATTTTCCAGATGGAACTTTGATATGTAAAACTTCCCATTAGGATAAAGGCAAGTCAAGTTCAACCCAAGAACATTAAAACTGCTCCTTATTTAGATCTCCTTATTTCCCTAAGAAAAACTACAGTCACTGTGTTTTACTAGTAGGTCTTTTTTTGCATATTAGAGGTTTTCCAGTCTCGAGCTGTGAGCCAAATGCCTGCTCTAACTTTTCACCACTTAGTACCATGCATATTCTTGATTGTACTCCCATTTGGCAGATGACAGAGTAAAGCCTGTGGACATACATTTTACATGAGCATGGGCTTTTAAAATCACCTTAGTTACTGTTTTTATTAAGATTCCTATTCGTAACACGTAGTGGTCATCTGTGGTGAGCAGAGATACAATGCCATGAGCAAAAGTGGCAAGCTTAGAAACCTCAACAGTACCTAATTAGTCTCTGAAGACCTTAAATCCTACTTCAGAAGAAATCAGGAAGCCTGACAACACCTAGAAACCCTCAGGGATTCATGCTTGCAAGCATAATTCCCTTTTGAGACATATAGTTAAGCACTCTGACCTGTGACTTCTGGCAAACTCAGCTACAGCAGCAGAATGCCCTCACCCTCCTTCCTGCCCCTTTTCCGGATGCCAGAGGTGGCAGAATGAAGCATCACAGCTCTAATTCACAATTGGACAAATTAACTTAAACATTAAGATAAAAACTGTGCTTAGATTCGTCTGAGTGTCAGCCAGAAGATGTGAAATATTCTATTTTTGCTCTGTTATAAGGGCAGTAACAAACAGCTGGAGGCTGAGACAGTAACATCTTAAACTGCTGCAGCTGTTTACTTGGTAAATGTGAGCCAGGTCCCTCAAGTAAATTTTTATTTTTTTAAAAATATGTCAGTTAAGTTTCCATGTATTAAATTCAGTGACCTAACTGCTCAAATAACTCATGGTTTTATATGCCTAAGTCAACAGAGGAACCATAACACCTACTGGCTTTTCAAAGGGTAGTTATTAAGACTCTCTGAAAAAACAGTCCCCATTAAAAGTGTCAGAGGTCATTACCAATAAGTCACTATTCATTTTGGAAGTTATACAGAAAACTATTTAAGTTATAGTTGGCAAATGTATCATAAATTTATATTGAAAAATAGTTTGTCTTGATAGAAATACTTCAACAGAATCTGCCAATTTTTGTCAAACTTTGGCAGCACTCACATGCTTACAGATTTTGGCATTTGCCTTAGAGGCACATTTTCCTCATGCCTGTTTTCCTTGTAGCTCCCCTGCCTGGCACCCTGCCTGGCAGACTTCTGCAGAACAAGGCCTCAGGTTCTCCAGACTCACAGAAGAGATAGATTACCTTAGTTTAGAACCTTAGTGCTTGAATGCAAAACATTTCATTTCATGGAACCTTTAAAAAGAGCAAGTGTTCAGTCTGAAACTAAAGTAGACTTTCATTAAATTCTTATTTGTGAACAACTGATGTTCAAGTTTGTAGATGTGCTTAACAAGGCAGCAAAATAGTTTACACTTCTTATGTGTGCTCCCTGTTCTTCACCAAAATAAAGCAATGGTGCTTCAAGAAGCACAGACAAGAAGCACAGCTCACCCAGTAGACACTGATTTCTGCGTTGACTCACTCCAGTTGCTAGAAACAAGGTAAGCAAAAAGCAAAGTGAAATTGTATCCCACTCACACGTCAAATTTGTCACCACTGGAGAGTGCTTGATCTACCAAGACAGTTCCTCTGGTTTTCTGCATTTGATTTGGTTCTTTCCCACCTGGCATATGCATGGGAAACCCCAGGAATAGGAGATTTTAGTTCAGATGCCACAGGTCTGGTGAAGCAGAAGATGGTCAGTGCAGTAGGAGCCTGACTTCCTTTGTTGAATACATTATGATCTATTCTTCTAGGGGAAAAAAATGAACTAGTTTCTCCATGAAAGTGGTAAGTTTAGCAAAGTTTGGGGTGCTAAACAACTACAGTATTAGTCTCTGGAATATCTGCATAAAGTAGAACTTTTCCAGGATGCCAGTATTTTGGTACACCTAGCTGAATAATACTGCACCATAATCCATAATTACCCAACTCTGATCTTTCACCCAGTCTTACACACTGAAGTAGTATTTGGGGATTAACCTGCCTAGTGATTGATTCTTAAAATTTGCCTAGTAGGTTTTTTTTTCCTTTTCCTTTCTCCCTTATTTGTAAGGATGCCAAATATCTGTATCAGCTTGTTAGCATTTTCCCTATCACGTCTATGACTTTATTGTCCAGGAAAAATTCAGGTGTGCAGAAGAGGTGTTGGTTTATCCAATAATGTAAAACAAATAATCTTTCAAACAAAAAAAAACCCTGTTATTAAGATAAAAAACAGATAGCTACTGCTTTGACATGAGAACAGGATTTGCTGTTTTCTAACTCCTAGAAAGATGAGACTCTAGGAATGCTTTTCAGGAGTGAGGTGTAGAGGGGTAAGAGAAGGGAGGATGAAAAACACAGAAAGTAGAATATCCAACTGGTTTTGAAGGGATCCTGCTAAGATGAGAGCGAGGAGGTCTGATACATATCTGAGACAATAGCAGAGAAATGCACACTGATGGGAATTTCCTTCCATCATATGATGTGAAGATGTGGATGGATGGATGGGTGGATGGAGGGATGGGTGGATGGAGGGATGGATGGATGGATGGATGGATGGATGGATGGATGGATGGATGGATGGATGGGTGGATGGATGGATGGATGGATGGATGGATGGATGGATGGATGGATGGATGGTGACATGTGGCTCAACAGCAGCATGACACTTGAGCTGTACAAATTGCCCAAGTGCATGCTTTTTCTCACCTTGTTTTAGTTAAACTGAACAAGACACTGGATAAACTGTTTCTGAATTAGCAAAGATTGTAGAAGTGAAAATGGCAACTTCACATAAATCAGAAATTCTGATTTATCCAAGTATGTGTTGGATACTTCTCTGCACTCCACAGCTAAGTTTTGACACAATAAATGTGTCTTCAGATGTATGATTACCTGTACACCTGTGCTTGGTATGCATAGGATATGGTGTAGCAGAAAAGGAAATATCATCAACAGATCCTCAGGTCAACACTTACATGCAGCATAACCGCTGTTGGTTTTGCTTCCATGATGCATGTGCAGGAACTGTTGGAGCAATGGAAAATGGTAAAGGCCATGGAAATATTGCCAGAGAGTAGCTTGGACAACACAATCCCAGATTTGCTTCAGTACACTTTGATGCTGATGTGTCTATTCCATTTAGGCTATGAGTTAGGAATCAGTGAATTCATCTGTCTGGCTCAAATGCAAAGAGCTCAGATTTCACAGTGTAATGTTTTTGAACAGCAGCAGGGAAAAATTTAATGTATTATATTGGCTAAAGGCAGATTATTTTTTGAAAAGCAATGAATATTTGCACAAGTTTCTCAAAGTGATGAAGCAAGCTTCAGCACTCAAAAACCCTCACAAAAACAAAACAGGGATAGAAAGGAAAAAAAAGTGAAATTTGCCCCTAGTAGTAAGTGTTCCCTGGAAACCATGTTTAGTAGTTAGTCAGAAAGTTTCTCAGGATAGAAATTTATTTATACTTTTGTCTCTGCTCCAGTGGCAGTTTATTGAAAGTGCTCCATGAGATTGAAAAAGTTTATTAATATAGGTCTGTGCTTAGCAAACTCATGTGCATGCTGAGCATTGTCATGGAAGAAATCAGCAGACATTGGGATTTAGTAGAAGTACTCAGTGTTGTTCCTTCACTGAAAGTTGCAGTTTTTCTTTTTGTCACCCACCTTCTTAGACATGCTGTTGAAAGTTACAGTGGTTTGCTTTCTCACCTAATTTCTACACTACTGTCCATGCTTAGGAACAGAGTGCTAGTATGTTATTTGATATTTCTGAGAATTTATCTGTGTTGTTGAAAACTACCTTTGCTCAAGAGTTACTACATTAATTGTAAATGAAACCAAGTCACTACTAAAATCCCAACTCACCTAAATTGATCAATATGAAAGCAGAGCTCTAAATCTGTTACTGGTTAATACCAAGGGAATGACACAACAAAATTAAGGCACTTCTGTGATGTCTGGGCTCCTTATGGGTCATGATTATGAGACCTTAAGCAGAAAAGGATTTTGGTTTTTTTTGGAAATGGGAGTAGGGAAAGAAGGTGAGGAGGAAGAAGAAGAGATTTATAAATCATTTTACACAATACTTTTTAATTTTCTAGAATATAATTTTTTCTGTTTGAATAGAGGTGCCCATTCTTCATTTCCTCTGTAGTACATACTAACTATCCAGCAGAGGTGAAAAATACTGAGGAAAAAATCTTTTGGTTTTAGTGATGCTATGTATCTGGCAAGTATTTTTTTAGGACAAAGTTCTTCTTCAATGAAAGAATGGATTTATCTACTGAAGAGCTCATGACTCTAATATAATGCCAATATTTGAGCAGTGGAGCTTTACCATACGTAGCTATTAGCTCTTTGTGTAATTCGGCCTCTCATTCAATGTATCTTTACATTTTTAACCTCAGTCTTCAATTCCTATACATTAACTGCTTTTTTTTCCAAGATAGATGACAAAGTAGAATAAATTTCAGCTTTTCAGTGAGTTCCTCTGTCACATGTTTTTATAGTGCAGCCTGAACATCTCTCACTGTTAAAATAAATGGCTTAGCATTGGTAGTCTAAGTAATTGTTAGAAATGACAATTAGTATCTTTAAAGTTTTCAGGGGAAGAAGAGCAAGAAAGATCTGCAATACCTCGTCTGTTCAGAGGAACTCAGTGGAAAAGCAGAAGCAGCACGTTTCTCAAAAAACTAGAACTCCTTCAACGCATCCTCAACTTCCCCACTCCCTCAGTGTGTTTTAAAGCTGAACACAATTAGTCCAATTAGGTTCTCATAAAATACGTGTGAGAGGTACAGAGGTTATCCAGCAGCATTTTCCCACCTACCTCCACGCTTTCTTCTTAACGATGAATTAATTTACTCTGCATACCTCTGATGCCACTCCAAGATTATTTTAGACAGAAAGTTTCATCAATGAATCTATTTTAACAAGACTTTTATTGAAAACATACACAAAGTCAACATGTTATTTAGCTTCTGAATGTACATATTAGAGAATATTCATAATATAGAAGAATATTTTAAGAAAAGGGGAAATACAACTGACATGCTGCAGTTTTTATTTTACTAAGGCATTTAGGCTTAAGAGCAAGTTATACTGTGTGCATGTGTATCTATATACACAAACATACAAATGCACACACAAGTTATCTGATTTGAAACTGTACAATTCTATGCAATTCATTATTTTTTGCCTTTTCTATTTTTAGAACACTAAATAAAGCTTTTATCCAAATGGTAGAAGTTGTTCACAGAACAGCAGTTATCATCTACTCTTCAAGAGTTTGCTTACAATTACAATACTAACGATGCACAAAATACCCCCGAGATCTTCACGGGAAAGTTCTCTCTTACCAAAATGAGGCTCAAGTAAGAAAAACACTAGTTTGCAAAGGCACCGTGGAGACAGGTTTTAATACATTAAATACAACATGAATCATTCACAATAACAAGTTTAGTGTTTCTGGGAACTTTTGTAAATACAACACAGTTGGTCACACAAAAATGTTTCTGTTGATTTGTCTTGGCAACTCAGATATATCAACAGTGTAACAGCATAACAGCTTTGTTCCCATCTGACAGAAAATAATGGCAGTTCTGCAAGGCAAACGTTAAACCTGACCGTATGTATTTATTAATTCCACAGTGTTTTGACAGATTATAGGGGATGCAACTTAAAGGATGCTGACACGCTCACTGAGGGCTTTCATTTCTGTTTCTTCTAGCTTGGTGTTTTCGTTATGGTTAGCACTTGGGCTGATAAGGTGTGCTGGATACTGCAATCCATGTTCTTCTGAATACTGTTCCCACCGGGAGTCATCACTTTCATGGGTGATGTAACGTTCCCCCATTTTACATTCCAGTTCTCTTAAATCTAACCAGGTTTGGTAGTCCTGAAAAAGATAACAGTATATCTTTTAGGTTTCCTAAAATAATTTCTATTCCCTTCTGCTATCAATAACACTCAAAGTGCTATTAACTCAGCTATCTAAGAGTCATCCCTATTGCTCCAGAATGGAGAAAATCTTATCATATATAAATGTGAAATCTGCCTAAAGATATAAATTTCATCTCTAGAGGATTTTTTGAAAAATTTATTTTAATAAATTTTCACAAGTATAGTATTGAGATGTTACAGGTTGTTTTACAAAATGTACAGATATGTATAGATTGCCATAATATCCAAATAAGGCATGGTGGTAATCCTCCCTCTAGTCGCAACATGAATATGGAAGAAGAAACATCTTCAAATCATACCTGTACATTCTAGTGATCTGTATCAGTCAAGACAGTTGAGTCTACATCTCAGTATAATCATGCAGAACATAAATTCAGCTTGGGCTAGAAAAAACTCCTTTTCTGAACTTGGGAAATTACTGGTTTGCTCAGGGAAACATATATCTAAACATTAAGTTAGTTGGGAAGTCCATGTTGACAGTCAAATGTAAGGATGGAAGTTAAACAGTTTGAATCTCATGCTGTTTAGACCATCATGCACTGCAGCCTCTCATCTGTCCAAAGTATGCAAGTTTATTAATTTCTTTTCTTATTCCCACCCAAAGCACACACGAAGCTGCAGTAATAGAGCTAATCCTAGCCTCGTGCAGACTAATCTCTCCTCATAATCCTGCATCCAGTTTTCTTTTTTCTCCTTCATCTTGTCTCAGCCCAAGACACAATCCTAACCACATAGCCAAAGCACCAGAAAGCCCAAACACAGTAAATGTATAAAGCTTTCATCTTTCGCATCTCATATGCTTTGGCCCATTTCTTAGAGCTATCCTTTCCATCCAGAGAACCATCTTAGAGCCATCCAGAGAACACCACTAAGTCTCACTGCCCTGTAAGGAAAAATAACCACTCTTATCTTTCCTTAACCTGTAAGGTAGGACTTTTCTAGACAGAGGACTCATCCTGTCCCTGGTGCTAGAGCTGCTGCTGAACTGTCTCATCTTAGTTCACTTCCACTCACTACTACACAAGCAATAAAAGTGGATCTAGAGGAGAAGGACCCTGTCCTGTCACGTGAGACAGCCAGCAAGCGTCCTTGCTGCAGACCTTAGCCCAGACACTTCTGGTCCCCAAAGACTCAAGCAAATGCATTCTGCAATGGTTGCCAGGGAGAAGAGCAGTCTTGGAGGAAAAAACTAGTGAGGGACAGGAGATCTGAGAGGAAGAAAGCAAGCTCCAGATAAATGTCCCTGAGAAAGGTGGGGTGCAGCGTGGGCAGTTACAGCCCTTTTCCTCCTACACCAGAAGGTCACCTTCTACTTTGAGACACAGTATCAGCTATAAGATAATGAAGTAGGACTCAGTTTTCTGCTTTGATAAAGATTCCTTTGGGATTGGGGATTATGCTTCTAGTCTATGTCATGCCTGTGCCATGATT
Organism: Peucedramus taeniatus; assembly: GCA_013400575.1. Classification (NCBI taxonomy): domain Eukaryota; kingdom Metazoa; phylum Chordata; class Aves; order Passeriformes; family Fringillidae; genus Peucedramus; species Peucedramus taeniatus. The sequence goes on along the minus strand of WBNO01029033.1, from coordinate 49,441 downwards.
ACTCTCCTAGACGCAAACAAAGCTCCCTTGGGAGATCCAACAGGCTGATGCTCCAGCTGGAGATGATCCTGTCCTCATCTCCAGGGAGGGACAAAATGCCCTGCTCTGGGCTGTCCCCAGGCTTCCCTGCTCCTTGGCTGGGGGTGCTGGAACAGGCTCTAGCTCCTCACTGTTTTGTCTGAGGCCTTAAACTTGCAGTGATTTGGCTGCTGCCAGGATAAAGAAATTACCACATCATATGGTGAGCACAAGACAGAGACTGCTAGCATCTTAAAAATTCCTTACATCTCAGTTTTTAGTTGAAGAATTCAGTTGAATGTGGTCAGTGTATTTTTCTGGCAAGCACACAATTTCACTAGTTTTTGTGATGACTGTGAAGTGAAAGCCCGTTGAATAATTTTAATAAGAAGTGAGTCAGAGTAAACTGCAGGCAATGAAATAATGTAAGTCAAATGACTACAAGGAGTTTTCTTATATACATAATTTTCTACATATACAAAAATGATAAATTTTTTAAAATGTATTTTGACAGTGTAAGACTGTTTAGTACTGGAATCTAATACTTCATAAATTAATGAGAAACCATAGGTAAATTGGTGAACGAGCATGAGGTTCCAAGGACCTAAAAACATCTTCAGGTTTGTAGATTTTCTTAGATTCTACTGTGCTTAAAGATGAAGATTTGTTATATGTTTGGAGTCTAAATGCAAAATTAAAAGCATGGAATTTGTAGAAATACCTGTAACCATGGGTGGCTTAACGTCTTGTCCACACTGTAACGCTTTCTCATTTTCACTTGCAATAAATTATTTATGAGATCAATAGCTGAAAAGAAATAATATTGGAAAATGTTAGTTGAAATGTATTTGTTTCAACTAGGACATGCAGAGAGCTACACAGACATGGTAGTTGTAAAAAGAGGGGGGGAGTTATCCCTTCTTACTCCAGCTTTTCACAAATTGCAGTCAATGCTGATGTACCTGAAGGCACCCAAGCAACCCTTCCTAATGGGATTACAACTGTTTTACTGTACTGTTGCCTGAAAATAACTCTCAAACAGATCCTGCTCAAGAGGAAAAAAACTCATGTAAGTGAGATCTACAGTTGAGTGATTTGACACATGAGGCAACCAAGATGGCCACCAAGCCACACTGAAATGCACGGAGCAGGTTCATTCCATCCCCTCAGCAGCACCGCCGGGCTCACACACACGGACAGCAGCTCTAGGCTAGGCCAGGCTCAGCTCATCCTGGCAGAAGGGGGGCACTGCCTGCCCCGATGTATCAAAGGGCTGTGTGCACCCGCAGCTCATCTCAAGGCTGTGCTTCTGTGACCTCTCCCCCAGCACGAGGCTCAAGCCTGTCTGTGAGAGTGTGTTATCTCTACATGTGAATTCTACTTCTCAAAAGAGGCAGAGGATGAGCAACAGTAGGCATAATAAATGGAGTTTTCCCACACTGACATTTTTAACGGCAAGGTGCAAGGTCACTTTGAGTGAAAATATTCCCTCATTGCCAAATCTTCCAGCTTTAACATTTTTCTCCCAAGTACAGTATTCTCCAGGTACCACAGCAATATATATGTATATATTTTTCTGAGACTTTTAGTGTCACTTTTAGCTGACAGCAGCACCTTCCCAGTCCCTGAGTGGAGAAATCAGGTTTTGTAAGTCACCAAGTCTTGCAATACTATTCTTTTGTACTGAGCATTGGTTCTACTTGCAAATCAACAGTCGGCAGTTTCAGAAAAGTGAGAGGGCTTCTTTTACAAATTTCATGATTTCTATGGTTTTGGAGTCAATGATTCACTGAGGTTCATAGAATCACAGAATGGTTTAGGTTGGTATGGTCCTTAAGGATCCAATTCTCCTACCATGGGCAGGGAGACCTTCTACTAGATTGGATTGTTCAAAGTGCTGTCCAACTTGATTTTGAGCACTTCCACAGATGGGGAAACCACAACTTCTCTGAGCATCATGTCCCACTGTATCATCACCCTCACAGTCAAGAATATTTTCATAATATCCAGCCCCTTCCTAGGAACCAACCTAAACCTACCCTCTTTCAGTTTAAAGCAATTACCCCATGCCCTTGTAAAAGGTGTCTCTTCAGCTCTCTCGTAGCCTCCTTTAGGTAGTTCAAGGAGCTATATGGTCTCCTCTAGAAACTTCTCTTCTCCAGGCTGAACAAGCCCAACTCTTTTACCCTGCAGGTATGTGTGCTGTGGTGCCTGAAAGGATGACAGCCATGAGCCAATGACCAGTGCATGGATCTGTAATGAGTGACCCATTTGGAAAAATCTCTGGAATGAGATTGATGAGCTTTGAATGCAATTACAAAAAAAAAAAAAAAAAAAAAAAAAAAAAAAAGGCTACAATGAAAGGTTAAATCCTATTAGGTGGTGCTAAATGTTCAGTATGTGTTCCGGTGGAAAGTTACTGTTATTCCAGAATAACTGACTAGCCACAAGGAATGATAATATTCCTGCAATTTTTCCATTTCATCACATTATCCCTTGGCATGTCCAAAGTATGCTGGTTTACATCTTTATTTCTCTGTTTATATCATGGTGACAGGGAAAGATGGTCTTGAAAGTAACACAGACACACGGCATCACTGAGGGGCACTGGGTCTGAAACACGTCAGATGGATATTGTTGCCAGCTGGGTATTAAAGGAGCTGAATAATCATCTTGTCTGTTTTAAGAGCATGAGATGGGACAGAATTCTTTAAACCAATTATCTCTGAAGTTTTGTACAACAATATGGAAAAGCTTTTCTTTTTTAACAGAGACTTCCTCTCTGCAGGCTCAGTTTGCCATCTAGGGCTTTACGTGTGTTTCTGCCACGGGGAAAACAATGTCCAGGAAAATGGGAATGCACATGGCAGTCTATCTGAATTTATGCAGTTAGTTTGACAGACAAGCCTATTCTTGGCTATAGGAGACTATCACTAAAGCAGCCCTGACTTCCTGGTGATGAATACTGTCTTGGAAATCAAAGCAACCAAGGGAATGATAGAAAATAAAACCCAGGACTTTTGGCAAAGAAAGCACTGCCAGAGGCTCCGAGCCATTCTTCTCTTGCAACAGATGGTCCTAATTTTACTTTTCTATTGTGGACAAACAGATTCTTATCTACTGACTCTTTCAGCATCAAGTACAGTTAATGCTAAATTCTCTAACTCGTGTTTATTTTGTTCCCTCTCAAAACACTGGTGAACTGTATGTGGGATAAGAAAGTCAGTGGATATCCAGTAGGACCATTACTGACAGATGGCATCATTTTAAAACTCATTTGTTTTCCAAAATAGTGGGGTTAATCTTCTTCATCTTTATTCATAGGAGACATTCTCAAGTTCCAAGCTATTGGGAAGAGATTGGAAAGTCAGTCATATACGATGGTTTTGACATCATCTATCAAAAAGTAGCGACCATTGTTTTTATCTGATGTTTCAAAGAGGAAAACAGTCCCTTACCCACTGCAGTATATCTGGGTATCAACAAACATCAGCATCTTCTGCAACACTGTCCAACTCACCCTTAAATTCAGCAGAATTACAGTGAGACTTCAGTCTGTCTTTTGATACGTAAGCCAGTGCTGAATGTGAATTTACTAGGGCTGCCATTTTTTTATTATTTTCAGTGGTATTTGGGTGTGTATGATCTTCAGAGTTCATTTTTCAATCATTTGCTATGAATCTCAGTTTGGAAAATAGGTGAAGAACTTGATGAAAGGGTTGATTGCCCTGGTTACTGCTGCAAGGTAGGTGCACATATCCCAGCATGTGCCTTGGTAACTGTCAAGTACCTACTGAATGTTCTTCCTGCCACTGAGGGTTGATAATGTCTCTATTACATTCCTTCTGTGCAACCCACTGGAAGCAGATATGACTGTGAGCCTCACAAGTGATGAAATCATATTTAGCTATTCAACCTCCCTCAAGTTACAACAGGACAAGGGGCCCCTTTGCCCCTTTTTTCACTGCAGGACAAGGATGTATTACATGCAATAAATTATTTCTTTGTATTCTTGGGGGAAATTACCAATTACTTGTTGAACAGACCAGAAAGGCACTGATCTAGAAAAAAAATCACTAGAGAAGGTACACAAAAAAAGATATAGAAGAAAAGTATGATGAGAGTGAAAAGGCAGTTTCCCTGGATGGTTACAATTGTCAGTATTGAGCAGTCAAGAACAGTTTACACAGACAATCTGCTTGTTTCACCACTGGAATATTGCTGTCTCTGTAACCAGTTTTGCTCTTTGTTTTTAGTTTTTTGTCTAGAGTTCTTTTTGCAGGAAAGTTTTGCCTATCCCTTGCCTCTTAAAAAATAACTACAAATAAATAAACAAATAAGCAGAAATGCAACATGGCTACCAGAAGTTCACATGAAGTGGAAACTCAAACTATCTGATATAATTTTACTTGCTTTATTACTCATAGTTTTCAAAATTAGGTGAAGGAAGAAAACACAAGTTTCAACAGCAGAGTCTTTGCTACTTTTTATCAGGAAATCATGCAATTCAAGAAATGCCACCTCTAGAACCTGTAAGAGTTCTGTCTGAGTAACAGAAGCCAAGATGCAAGTGAGAGATAGAGGCAGGGCAACAAAAGAACAGTGCAGTGTAAAGCAAAGAATCTAGGAAGTTTCATAATGACATTGTGAGGGCTGGAATTAAAATGCTTAAAAGACATGTGGAAAGTTCACTGTTTTTTTCTGTGTTTATAGTCACAAAAACCCCATCCTGTTCTGACAGCACCTGACAGCCACCATCTTAAAAAGCTTCGTCTGGCTTCAATTCATGTAAAATGAACGAACAGTAAGATTCACGTTGACTCAATTTCTAAATTAAAAACAAAAAAAAAATCATGCAATTGTTTGATGATTAAGTTTTAAGTTGTACTGCTTAAAAACACTGAAGATAAAAATTTGGAAGGCTTTAATATTTATTTCAGACATTCAACTTCAGGGTGCTAAATTTGGGCATCATCTGTTACAAAATTAAATATTATGTCCAGGAAGATAAAGCAGTTTTGAGGAGAGGGTAGTAACTACATTGTATTTTGAAGTATCTTTATGCATTTTCACCATTTTTTTTAAATTCAGGTTTTAAAGTAATCCTTATCAGACATTTTAGGAGCTTTATAAGATTTTATAGTATTCCTCTGTAAAATCAATAATTAAATAAATTCAGAGCATTAAGAAAGATCACCTACGGTCTGCACACAATCTACAGGACTACACCAGGCTATCATCAAGAAGGCAACCTGAGTGAAAGTTCTGAGAGGATTATGGAAGTGCTTTTTCTAACACTTTTATGGCTCCTGCTTACCTTCCATGATAGTGTAAGCAGTCAATCAAGGACTTACAAAGTTCCAGGAGCTGGAGACTTTGTTAGAGGGAATAAACTAGCCAACTGCTCCAGTAGAATGAGTAGTTGATTGTCTTTTAGATAGGTGATCATTCAGCAGAATCCTCAACAGAAAAATTCAAATATAAACTTTAGAAAGCTCAGTATCTCTTTGATTTTAGGAAAGATGGGTCTTTTGTTTCAATTGACTGGAAAGAACCTTCACAGTCAGGAGGCTCATGACTCTATACTGCTTATGCAAGTCTATTAATATGGTAAATAATTAATTGTAGTACAGACAAAGTCACATTTTTCACTATAAGTATCAAATTAAAACAATAATTACTTTTCACAGGAATGACTGCTTTAACTCAATTAGGACGTGACCTGCACACAAATGCAAAACTTTACAAAATATCTGAAAATCCTATTACAAACATGTCATTCATTTACTCCTTCCCTAGAGATTTAAACTTTTTACGTAAGTTAAAAAATAAGAAATCACCTAAAGGATATAAAAAAAAGCAGTCCAAAATTAAGGATAAATTTATAATTTATTAAGAACTTTTAAAATACACCTAGAATACTACCTACTCTTACTGCCATCATTTGGACAAATTTAAGCTGCTGCCACTAATATAAGAGGTCCAGGACTTCCTAGCTGCTGGATTTTTTTAAGAATAGGCTAATTGATTAGATTGAAAAAATTATAATTTTTTCATACACACAAATCCCCTTCCTGCTGCTGGTCAATACAGCTTTGTTGACAAATGCTGTAGTGTACATGCAGTTATTTTAGCATAAAATGATCTTCAGCTGGCTGAGCTTTTCAGGGACATAGATTCAGCTGTACTCTCAAAAGAAATCCTTGGCAATTCTAAGCTGTCTCCTGCAAGAGAGGTTTCCTAATACTAATTTATCCAAGCAAATGTGTAAGTAGAGCCAAGACCTCCTTTTCACCAGCTAGCTAAACATTTACAGAGGCAGAGAGCATCTTTGAGCTATAACATGCATTGACCTCCTCATACCCAATGCTCACTCATTCACGTGACTTTCTCATTAATGTGTGAAGCACTCAGAGTTTCTATTCACATTACGTTGTAACAAGTATAAATAAATACTGACTCAAAGGCAGCTGTGGTATTTATTTATGACTACAAAGCATTGTAACAGGGACACCATGATCAAATTTAATGCATGATAGGAATTGCAGTGTTTTTTCCCAAGATATTTTAATAATGCTAAGTAATGTGAAGCACCTAATCAATGGTGTGTGATGTACATCACACAGCCCATCAGGCTAGTAGCAATAGCTGTGCTGGTGGTAGCTGATGAAAAAAGAATTATAAATACAATGTTTTATGAAAATGTGGCAGCAGAATGAAACACCATGAATAATTCCAATCTTGACATAGCACCTTTTTAGGACAATACAGTTCAAAAGAATAGCTACTACAATGAAGACATAGTACATAAATTATACTAGCAGTTAGAGAGAAAAAAATCCATCATGGAGTTCTATCTTTATATTTAGCAGTATTTATTTCTTGTATCATGTAGCTAAGTAAAAATAAATCTCTTGAGATGATGAAAATTTGGTAGACTGGAAGGTCAAAATTGGAAACAGACAGTAAAGCTGTTGAAAACAGGTTCCATGTTTGAGATGTGAAATTTAAAGCTATAAAATAGATAGGAATTCTACAAGTAGATTCCTCTATATCAGTATCTAGCAAAATGCCACAATGAAGACTGAACTAAGTTCAAATTGTCATACAGCAATTCAGTGAATTTAGAAATGTAGCCTGGCTTGACAAACATTGAAGAGAGAGCAGAAATAGACTGGGCAATGAAATGCTGAATGGCTTTGACAAAACCTGGCTTTCTAAAATATACCAAATGTCTACCACAAAAACTACCTATTTCCAGTAATGTGTTACAATCCTATTTAGACATCCAAAAACCAAATCAGGTTTTGGAATGTGTTCTTTTAAAAGAGTGAAGTTACTGGAAAAATATGGAAAAATGCAGCCACTTAGGTAAAAATCAGAACTCCCTATGGAGAAATTGAGATCTACAAAACTGAAAGGTCTTAGTTTTTGTAAGTTACATTTTAATGGGGAAAGGAAGGACAAAACATTACACAAAAATGCTAAATTTCTCATCAGGAAGAGTTGATTAAATTAATCCAGGGGTTATGACCGGACAGACATATTATAGAAAGAGAGGACTCAGTGAATGACTAGACCATATAAATGACTGGCAGAGAAGACAACTGTTGATGGTGACCTAAAAACATTAGGCACTCAAAAAATATTATCCTCAAACAGGTTCTGTCTTTTGTCCTGACTTGTGACTGCAGATTTTAAGAATTGCTATAAAATGCTACAGAAAAAGTAACTATCAAGAAAATAAACAAAGACAGACCAGAATAATGCCCAATACGACATACTTTTCCTCCAAAATGTAGGTTATCTCCATGTGCTTTTCCTCTGAATCTGTTAGACTTTAAGTATGTTGTTTTTATTACCATGTAGTTTAAATTGTTATGGCTCATGTGCTTTTATGAATCCATCACCTCATCAGTGCAATTTAAAATTTGAAAAGCCAATTTTACTTAAAGACCAGTAATTGACTAAGTAACATATAATGGGAATATTTAGGCTACTTTACCATTGTTGTTACTTTTCCAGACATATTGTTTACATATGATCAGTCTCATTTTTTTCTTTTAAAGTTTTGCTACCCTCTGCCTTCTAGCTCACAAATTAATATGCTGTTGTTTAGCAAGTATCAGGAAAAGCACATAGTGTGTACTAAAACCAAAGTGGTGCTAAATACAGCATAATTCACTCTAATTGCTGCACTATCTATTGAATTCAAAGAAATATATGCTTTTCCCTCTCTGATTACAATAAAAATAGAAGATGGCAATAACTAAGTTTAGCTATTCTTAAACTTTTTACATGAGCAGTGGTCTGAAGAGGGCACTGGAATAGCTGCAGATGCAAGAAGTTTTAGACATTTGGCTCTGAGTCACCGTAATAATCACGGACAAGACAAAAAAGGCTTAACTGCTGTTCACCTTTCCTTAGCACCAATCTTTGCAATAGGCATGCAGAAGTTCCTTCATAAAACCTTTAAAATCATCTGTGTTTGTCCCCTAAATGATCCAATTATTTGTGGCATTAATTATCACGGCACTGATCAGAACTGTAATTCAGATTAGATGCATTAGGATGCCAGGACAGGCTTGCATTTTAACCATTCTGCACTGTCAGAGGTAACACAAACTGGATGGAGCCAGCAGGTCCACAGGGGCAGCTTCTGGCCTCTCACAAGCTGTGCAGGAGAGTGGAGCAGGACATAAGAAAAACACTCCTTTATTTTCCCTAAGTTATACGAAATTTGAGTTCAAATTTGAGCTCTAAAAATCAGCCTTATCAAGTAATACTTGGACAGAGATCCAGACTTCAACTCCCTGTGTTAGACGTAATGAAATCTCTTCAGATATTTTCCAAGTTTTCATTTAGCACAATAGAGTGGTTCATCACCTAGCAATCCAAAATATGTAATAAAATCACAATGTATAAGCAGACTTTAATTTAGTAATCCATAAAAGTGTTAAATTAGTTTCCCTCCCTTCTGCATGTTTGCAGCCTGGTATCCATCAACTCTTAATGAAGGCTGTGATTCTACAAATGGAGAGATAACACCCAAGTAGGTGAATTTTCTGTAGGTGCTCTACTGTATCTTCACCTCTGAGTGCAAAAATTGATCTTCTGTCTACCACAGTAGAAACTTGTGGGAGACAATTTCTTGCAGCTTCCCCTGTGTTGATTGCTGTTTGCTTATCTCTAGCGACAGATAAAGCATTGCTGCCAACAGATTCTGTCAGCTTACATATCAAAGTGTGTGGAGGTTCAGGAGAACTTCAGTGTGTAATTGTGCAGATTTATAGCTTTTTTTTTCCTCCAACAGATTTCAAACTTCATCTGCCACTGAGATAAAATAACAAACAATGCTCTCAGAGCATTTTCAGAAGAGAATCTCACATGCCTGTAATATATATTATAGTAAGCATTAGGCACACTGCTCTAAACTATGCTTAACAGGTATGCTAAATATATCACCTGAAAACCATAAAAACAGTACTGTAAATACCAGAAATTATGAATACTAATATTGTAATTCAGTTTGGCACATATTACAATTCAGAAAAGGATACAAGAGTCTGATGCTTATAATGTTTCTTTGCTTTAAGACTTACAATCCTGCAGAATTCTGGACTAAAAAAAAATCCCAAAGAAAATCAAATTGCCTGAAAATTTTATGTACGTGAAAATGTTAGTGAAACCAGAAGTGCCTGTTTTTTTAAATGCCCTACTTAGTTGTGTTTAGACACATTTTTAATAGAACTAATTTACCTTCTTTAAAGATGTTCCTAGTGAACTAGTCACATTGTTCTTTTGTTTTTTAACAAAAGTCTTTGATGCCATTGACTAGAACTTGAGTTTCAAAGGTCTCAGTTATCTCCAAGCCTTTTCCCCCTGCATAAAGTCTCTTGTATGACATTTTCTCCCACTGTTCCTGAAATCTCATCTAGGGAATTGTTCACTTTTATCATCTCCACACAAAGGTATCAGAGTACAGCATCCTACTGAAACCAAACTCAATTACTGGAACAAGTAGAACAAGAAACCGACTGCAGATGCAATAGAGCTGAATGATGAGGTACATAAATGAATATACACAAGACCAATTACAGCAGCTTAAGCTCCCCACAGATTCCACAGCAATCTCATCTGTAGGTGGTTATGTGCCTCCCTCAACACCTCCTGGAGAGATCCCATGCTATATGCAGTCTGTACATGCTCTGTAGGAAATGTCTAAAGCAGATGATAGCACAAAACAGACACATTACATTACTGGATTTTTTTTTAAAATTCTGTTATGTACAGGAAAAAATATAAAAGCAAAATACATCTACTCTTTTTAGCACTTAATTAAGAACAGCCACAAACAGGTATTACCTTCAAGAGAAATTTCCTTCCAGGGATTAGGTGGATACATGAAAGCAGCATTCTGGATTTGGTCATGTATGTCTTCATCTTCATTGAATGGAAAGGTACCACTGAGGCTCACATAAATGATGACACCCACTGACCACATATCCAGGGATCTGTTATAGCCTTTGTTTCTCAGAACCTCTGGAGCAAGGTAGGCTGGTGTTCCTACAACTGAACGCCTGAATGATTTCTCTCCGATGATTCGGGCAAAGCCAAAATCACAGAGTTTTACCTGTTTAATGAAAAATGCTATAGTAAGACACTCATTATTTTTATTATCAAATACATGGGGAAATTTTAGCATCGATTAATTGCAAGATGCATTTCTACTGCTCCCTCAAGGGTACTTTTTTTTAAACTCCTCTTTGAGAGGAATATTCTTATTCCAGTGAAACAGTAGATTGGAATGCCAGTCCATAGTATCTCTTCTGTTCCTTCTTTCTATGAATAAAACACAGCTGTGGATGGGCTCAACAGCTCAGGTTCCTGATGAAAGTAGTAATAAATAATAATACTTTTCATTCATAGCATAAGAACACAGCAAACAGAAAAAATGTTTTACCTATGGCTTTTTTCTAAAACAAGCAACTTGACAAAACTCAGTTATTCAGCTTCCACTTTTATTTTATTGTGAATCTAGTTATACTCTGCCTCTCTGCAAACTTCCTTGTCCGAGTTCTACAAAGTAACAGATTAAGCAGCTTGAAAATTCTCACTTAGAACAACTCAGTACAGATCCTTCCCTTCCCATTATTGATACTGATATTATTTAAAAATTATCAGTAGTACTCATTTTGAATATGGGCAATTGAGGAAGATTATAGATGAACTCTGTAGACTGAAGGTAACAGAAGCTGATAAAAATACCTTTTAATGAGAAATACAACCAGTCAGAATGTGTATTTAAATATCTTGTGATCTACATGGCATTTAAATTCATAGAATTAAAGAAGCTCTTGTTCTTCATGAGCGCTACCCAAACTTTCAGAAAAATAACTTTCTTTTTGGAGCAAATCAACCAGCCAAGTAATTTGTGCTTAATGGTGAGGAAATTAGAAATGATCACACAAGTAGCTATGTCACACTTGAAAATCTAGTTCAATATTTTAGTTATATCTAGTTCAACAAAAGACAAGAGTCAAGGATTTTCAAACATAACTTCTTTATGAAGTAGTTTGAATAAGTGATCAACTTTTTCCTACCTAAAAATTCTGTGCAGACAGGTTACATAAACACTTATTAATTAGAACAATTTATCTTTAGAAAGGGCATTTTCTACTTGCCTGTGGGAAAGGATCAGCTGATGCCAATAACACATTTTCTGGTTTGAGGTCACAATGAACAATATTTTTGAAATGAAGATGTCTTAAAGCAACAAGGATCTGTGAATAAACAAATCAAATTATGGTTGTTTGTTTTATATTGTTTGAACAGTATCAGCGACCAGAGAAGCAAGGACTACTGTGAAGAAAAACAATCCAACAAGAATGTACCTTTTACAAGAACATCAACAATGAAAAAGAAAAACCCATCAAAAAACCAAAATGCTGTGCTTCAAGCCTTCTTGATGCTTCAGTGCATCAAATATTTTTTTCCTCCCCTTTCATATCTATGTTCAACTACAAACATTTCACAGAAATATTGTATGATCCAATTGAAGTGTTTTCTTGATGACAGAAAGAATGGAGAGTGTTTTATGTATTTCTGTTCTGTTACATACAAATAAATATAGCAACAGTGTGACAGATATCCATCCTTTTTGTGTGGCTTTAACTCAACTCCTTGTGTTTGGTCACGGGCCGAAAGAATTTGCCACTGCATTAGAGCAGTGAAGGGTGAGGAGGCTGAATAAACCTGTGAACAGAAGAATTCAAATTCTAAAGCTGGTGGCAGTTTTGCCCATTAAAGCCTGGAAACTAGGAAACCTGTTAAGTTCTACCCCAAATAAGCAATTTATAATAAACAACACAATACTGTTGCTCCTGCTACTTTCTTTTTTCCTGACTGTTGAAACATGGTCTTCTCTGACTGTGAGGTGGCTCGCTACCAATGTGTGTATCTAAATTTAAACCAGTATTTTGGGCAGCCAAAGAAGCAGTATGATAATATTACAGGAATATAACAACAGGAAGCTCAAATAAATCCCATACTAAATAGTTAATAGAAACAATAATGGAATCCAGACTCAGACACAGGTAGCATTGAGATCCAATCTCAGCACAGAAAATAGGTTTAACAGTGCATGGGTGTGAACTGCAGTGGTTTGATATTGGGCAGTTCAAGAGGCTCACATTTCTTTTTGTAGTTCTTCAACAGTTTGCTTTAAGGGCTTTCCTTTCTTGTGCTTAATTCTTCCATCATATGAGAAACTGTAGGTTGATGACCCCTCCATCCAGCAGCCAACAGCCCTACATGTGTCCAGTTTTAAGTCCTCTTAATGGTTTACTATCTATAATGTAGATAGTAACGTACAGTAATGCAAAGAAAGCTGTTTTACCACCCCTGTTTTATTCAGATTTTCGTAAACCAGTCAGGTAAATTATGTCAAAAGGAAAACATAGGAAACAGTGATAATAATTGACCTCAAATCTCCTTCTAGGTCTATACATAATTTCTTACCTGAGTAATTAAAAACTTAGTTATTCTCTCTGGCAATCTGCCTTTTTCACTTGACAAGATCATCTCCAGCATGTCTCCATGGAGTTTTTCCATAACAACAAAGACTCTCTCTGGTGTCTCAAACATACACTCCAGATTTACAACCCCAGGATGATGAAGATTCTATTAAAGATAAATACAGCAGATTAATAAATACAGATACAAATAGATTTTTCAATATGACCCATAGCTTTTATCAGTACACATTCAGACTTCACACCCCCACCTAAACCAGACAATGATTCAGTATTTTGTGATTTAAACTGTGTGCCTAACCTGTAGGCAACAGGGACAAAATTTCTAGGGGAAGTACAGGAGAATGTATGAATTTCAAATTATTTTATCATATATTTTCCTTATTGTGTCTGGTGCTTAAAATTGCAGAAATATTAACTCCTAGTGTGACATTGCTGATACATTTGGTTTTTCGCTTTTTATGGAAAATATGCAGCAAAAATACTAATATTTTTGCAAAAACACTAGTGATTATAAATTAAAATCACTATATTATTATCTGGTATTTACAGAAATAAATAATGGAGCTAATACAGTAAAAAAGAACAGAAAAGTACCTGTAAAATGGCAACTTCATTACGAAGTTGACTTTCCTGCTTAGTTGGAAATCTTAGTTTATCAATTATTTTAATGGCAACATCTCTTCCAGTTTTGCGATGCTTTCCTGCATTAATAAAACAAAAGCTCTCTATCAATTAACATGATTAATTATGAAAAGTGTTCCCTTTTCATGGGTTGTACAAATGGCCGTAACCAAGTAATCCTCAGAGCTGGTTTGCAGATAAGACATTAAAAGTTTTCTGTCATTTCTCTTCTTTCTACCCCTTGGCAGCAGAATTTACTATTGCCTGACAAAGCCATTTAAACATATAAGAAACAAACATATGAGAAAGTTAGCTGTAAATTTCAACAGTATAGATGCAAAGTTAATTTTCTCATATATGTGTAAGCTGCAGCTGCATTCTGTGCAATTGGCTGATTGTAGGCTTAGTCCTTCACTGGTAGCTCCACACTAGCAAATAATGAAATATGTGATAGCCCTTAGGCATGTTAGTGCATGTCCCAGGTTTATCAGAGAGTCAGAGATACCTCAGTGAGAAATTTGTTGTTAGTTCTCACTTCCCACTGTCTCAAACAACAGCTGTACCTAAATACACCCCCCAAAAACTGCTGAAAAAAAGGAGAAAAGAGAGAGGAAAAATTAATAAGAAAATAAAAATATAAACAATTCTAACAAGCTACTGAAGAAACAATAAAAAATGCCTCACTGGAATAGGTAAAGAAGCATAGAGGAAGAATAATATTTTTTAATGCATTACAGTTCTCAAAAAAGAACAGCTTTATTGGAATTTACAGAGAATATGAAGCTATTGATAGACACTGACCCACCACTGGGCAGAAAACTTCAATCTACAAAATTACTTCATCAACACAAAACATAAGCATATATTTTGTTGAATGTTTACATCTTAAATGAAACAACAGACAGCTAATTTCTGCAACAAAACATTTCGGAGTACAAATATTTTCCACATTCAAGACAATTTTTATCTTAAGCACAATTGTACAATACACCAAAGCCTTACCTCCATAAACAATTCCAAACTGTCCTGATCCCAATACTTCATCTGGGAAGATCTGGTATACAGTGCTAATATCCTGTTTATATAAACAATAGATATTAAGTCCTAAGAATAAGGAAAGAAAATTTGTATTTCATTTGCTTTTTCTAGTGGGAAGTAGCATTATTTTAGTACAGTACATTTTAAAATATACTATCTGCCAAAAAATTCAGGTGTGTTTTCTTACAAGCCATAGTAACAGTAATTGCTGTAAAAGCTGATGAATCTTCAACAGGTTCACTGAGAGGGGTAAAATATTCCATTTGTGCCAGAAAGACAGTCTCATGTCTCACTATTTCTCAGTGCTGTAACACAGGCTAAAGCACAAGCTGTTAGCAGATTCATTTGGGAGACTCAAAAAAACATCAAATCTTGCAGCTCAGTTTTATTTTCCTGATATTTAACCAGCAGCATATACAACAGAGTAAAAGAGTGTCTAATTCATAATAAAGGCTGTCTTACTTTTTGTTAGGAAACAAATGGACACATCCCTAGCAGGCAATCTTTTTGCAATCTTTTTCTGACAACTACCAGAGCTGTCCCAAAGCTTTAGCTGGCTCCAGGGAGTATCTATTTTTTCCATCTGCCATGAGATAGAAAGCAAGCAGCGTGACTGCTTAGCTTGACCACATGACCTATGTCTAACAAGAGTAAAATAAACCCAGAATTCTCTATGCTTGTGTTTTGATATATGCAACTCTTCCTTTGGCTAGAGTTTCATCTTTGTACAACAGAGAATATCTAATCTCTCAGTTATGACAGGAAATTGTATATTTATCAGGGTTTGTGGTCAGTTTTACAAAGTTCAGTTGACAAATTCCATGAACTAGTAATGTCTACACCTCTCTTTTCCATTTGGTAATTAACATCCTGCACAGACCCACAGTTAAAGCCTGTGAAATTACCCATTCTTGCATCTTGAGAAAAAATGCAACAAAGATGGTTTTTGTCAAAAGTTAAAAACACTAATTGTTTGTTAATTTCTTCAAAGTAAGTGAGAAATGGCTGATGGTAACTCCTCTAATACTCCTCTTGAAAAGCAGATCAATGACTTTGCCAGCTTAATCATAGCATGTCTAGCACCAGCATCCAGAGAACACTCACCACGTTTTCTTGGACTTGGCAGTTTGACACAGAAATACTGATGGATATATCCCCTGGGGAAGAAAGCAAAATATACTTTAGATTGCTGTGCTTTTAGTTCAAACATGTAGTAATAGGAAATGACATTCATATTACATCAGTATCTACTGACAGCTCTAGAAATTGGACCAATTCGGTCAGCTCATTTGTCTACCAGCTAATATAAAATTGTAACAGCCCACAAACACACAAATTTAACAACAACTTTGCAGTGTAGGGAAAAAAAATAGAAGTATACAATTCATCAGTAATCTTTTAATAGTGAAGTCTCATAATTCCCATTTATAAGCTCCTTATTGCTTTTTCCCATTCTATTTTGAGGCTTTGCATCTCATCCAAGTAACAACTGCAACTTATCTGGTTTTATTTAGTGGATTTAATAATATTTTGATTTACTTAGTCACCTACAACATATTTGATGCTATTCAGATGAAGGCAAATACACATTCAAATTAGACTGCATAGTGTTACAAGTAATACACATTTCAACTGGCTTAACAGACATTATTAAAACTTCAAAATTAAAACAGACATAATGGAAACAAAACCTTGCACCTGCATTTTAATACAACAAACACCAGATCCAACTTCTATCAATATGGAGCTTAGGATGTGATAAGCATGTCATAAGCATTTGAACTGCAAACTTACTGAGGCAAAATTCAGACTATGCCTACTGCTAACTGCATTACACAAAGACAATACTTTAGCAAGGAAAGCACCCTTCTCTGAACACTGTAACTTCTGTCTCCTACTTCTGTGTAGAATCCTATTCATGCTGGCTTTACATTTGTTTAGCAAAGAATTTCAAAACCAGTGTCCCCTACTATAAGGCTTATATTACACACTGAACACAGCTACTACCCATCAGCACTAATCTTAGTTGCAGTAACATGAGTAACATGGCTTATTCCCTTTCCTTAGGAGGACTGCTTTTGGCATAGAATATTTAGTTATGGAGAGGTTTTTAATCATTGCCATTTTTTTTTCAAATATATATACTGCTGTGTTTACATGAAAAAAAAAACCATGGACAAAGACAAGTCTTAGACTTTGAGTAAAAGAAAGAAGGTTGCTATCATTCTCATTGTCCACAAGAAATTGTTCTAAAGGTCTCAGACGACCTTAATTTTTGCACATATAACCCCAAGATAGCTACTAACTTGTAAAGAAATTTTTCAAACCTCCCAAGAGGGAGATAAGACAGCTGTCATGCCCAGTCCAGTATTTTAGGTGATTTGTTTAGCTACACTGGACTCAAACCAGGGGCACTAGGCAACTAGTCTGATGGAAATGACATCCAGAATTCGACACTATTTTATACAAGATCCCATTTGAGAAAGCAAAGATATTGCTGATCTAATCTGATATGTGAGCTTTTGTGCCTGGAGATGCAATGCCACAGACTGCTGAGTTACTTGGTTTCTGAAGGGCTTGTGGTCTCATTAGCATTTTGTGCTGCATTAATAGCATCCAGATGTCAAGTGCTAAAGTGGGTGTATATTGCAACAGAAGGTCTAATCCAAATTATGTAGACATATCCAAATTCTCTTTACACTGACTAGGCTGAACAGAAGTACAGAGCAACCACAGCAGCACATGGCTAATAGTGGGGTATTGTTTGCTTTGTGCTACTTTATTATCAGTACCCAAGACAGATTTAAACAGGTCTCATATTTGGTTTACATAAACTGTCACCTTTGCTAGAGAATTACACAAAGGTATGTAAATTGGAAGCTAAGATATATTCAGTCCTTTTGGTCCTGGATAACACACATGCCTTGCTGTGCCTAGAATAGCTGTTCTTCACACTTGAGCTCTTTTCATGTCAGCATGGGACAATGTTTGAGGCAGCTGTACAGCCAAATATGATGAAAGGGAGCATATCATGTGTGCTGCAGTGACCCAAAGAGTGAAGAGCTGTTTCTGCAGACAGCTAGAAACATAAATTACAGTCAGGATGGGAAAAAAAATCTATCAGTTCTGAAGTGGAGCTCAGAAAATTTCATCCCTCTGCACAAGGAGGCTATTCCTCACCCCAGCAATGCAAATTTGAATTAGAAGCTTTATTAATCTGCATCTTATATATCAATACTGATGTCCTACTGTAAACGGAAAATACATGGATGAGAAACTGTGGTGTTCAAAATAATATGGAAGACAAGTGACAAGCCATGACAGAATAGCCTTTACCAGCTGTGCAATACACCCTTTCAATGTGTGCAGAAGACTGTCATTTGAGAGTTGATTCTCCTTATCAGAAATGGAGGAAATGAGCAGACTTACTGTGCAGGCTGGCTCCTGAGCCAGTGGATGTCCCTTTAGGGATGACAGGCATCAGGGCGTGCTGTATTGCCATCTCCCACATTCGCGCCACATCGATGCCAACCCCGCTGCTGATAACGCTGTTGTTCAGCGGAACGCTTGAGAGGTTCTCTATGTTTTCTCCAACATAATAGACTATATTTGCTGTGCTTATTTCAAAACAATGAGGATTGGCTCCTTGAGGCAGCAAAGTGAAAGTTTTTGCAGGTTCCAGAGACAAAATTTCAGACAATGGGATTTCCTAAAATGAAAAAAACATTTTACTTTCTGTGTAAAGATTATCAACATAAAAAACTTCAGCATGAGCTTTATTTGATTAGTTTATGATATCAGTTATTGCCTTTTACCACATGCTCCTTGTACAAACAAAAAGGCTCTTGTAACCTGAAACTCTGTGACACAGAGGACTGTTGATGGTAAAATACTAAATGTTTCTCTCCAAGACTAAGTAGAACTTTAATTATTTAACTGAACTTATCAAAGAGAGTAGTGAGGTACCTTCAGAAAAAAAGCAGGGCCATCCATATATAAAGAGAACTCCATTAAAAAATAAAACCTTGTTGACTTCTCATATAAAAACTTTTCATTTCCACAACACACATCTTATAGTTCCTCCTTAGCTGACATCTTTCTGATCAGAGACTTGTTTGTGAAAAGCAGAACACACATACACAGCTTAAATAATGAAAAAATAAAAAAAAAAAACAAAACAAAACCTAGATAGAAGTTATACTATTACTGTACTTTTAGAAAGCATCAGTTTAGCAATTTAGTCCTTATATTCTGCTGGTATGAAAAGAGGTTGAAAAATATTCCTTACTTTGTAATATTTGCTTCCAGTATCATTTTGAAAAAGTGTAATGCATTTGCTGTCCAGCCTCCAGTAGTGTCGCTTTCTCTGCAATAAAAAACAAGTAAATGAATGAAATGTTCATTTTGCAAAAGCACCACTGCCAAAATGTTTCTTTAGTTTGAAGATATGTACTGTGAACAATTAAGACCCAATTACTATTACAAGATTTTAATGAAGACTTTCTAATTGAATTTAGACTTTACAGACCTCTTATTATGCTCTGCTATTTCAGGAATAGCTCTGTTAAAATTGTACAAGTTTTAAAAATTTAAAATGCCATTCTGATGTCTGCATTACATTCAGCACAATTTGCTGATATATATGATCCTAAAGCAATTGAAATTTCCTATATATGATCCTAAAGCAATTGAAATTTCCTTTTGTATCCCTTGTAACACCCCAGTACACTTTTGAAGGTCACACACTGAAGGCTTTATTCATGTTTTAGCAGCCTTTTTCTACACTAAATCTACTTTTTAAAAGTCTCAATTCAACTGCAGTAAGGTATCAGGGAAAATGCAGCTGGAAAGTAAAGCTACTTCACAGAATCCCTTAACATTATGTTTCACTTCCTTAAGAACGATTTTACGTTTGGCTGCCTATGATAATGCAACAGATATATTCAGATGGCTTTTGCATGTTTGAACTGTCTCCTGTTCTGACAAGCAGTGCCAGTCCTAGCTATGATAAGAACTGGGACTTTAGGAATCATAAAAATTGCAAAATATGCCTAACATGAGTGACTGTAAATTATCAAAGTATTGTTAGAATTTGGTTCTATACTATAACATAACATTTATTGGAAGACAGGTCTTCTGTAACAATTCTTACCAGTGTGTCCTTGCTTGTATAGTGAACCATCCAACCCTCCTTCATTACTGTGCTACTTCTCCTTTTTGTGTGCTTCACAGACTGCACCACTCGCATTAATGGAATATTGTTGCTGGTTGAAGGGCTTAAGAATAAATCATTAAAGGCTTTTAAAAAGAAGATAACTTTGGACAAAAAGAAAAAAAAAAATCTTTAAAATCAGAATACATGTATACACACACACAGAAAAGATCCACATTTATTTCTATCATTGTTAGCAGACCTGGTTTGTACACTATTTTGTTTTGTCATTCCAAGTATCTTGAGATTACAAAGAAAAAAGGCTGTAATGCTACACCAAGGGAATGTCAGAGACCTTCTGAAGGCTTACATACACTATTCCAAAAATATTTTTTAAGATGAGCTAAGAAAATGGGCAAATGACTAGGGCCTTAGCTAGGCTGTGGGAGCCATTGCTCAAGCTTGTGTCATGTATGATTCAGAGCAGTACTTGATCTTGAATCTCTCATAACCTGCGTAGACACCATCCATCAGATTACTGTCCTGTGATCTTGCTTGGGCTCAAACACACAAGAGAGTGGTGTCAATTTACAGAGTAGAAAGCGTGTCAGCTGCCCAGATGCACACACCCTGGCCAGGCACAGCAGAGAATCTGCTGGAACCTCTCAGAGAAAGAGATTTAAGCAGCTCTGCACTCAAAGACTTAAGGTGAAACCCTATTGCCTTGTGGAGTATGCACACTGCAACTTTCTACCATTCAGCCAACACACAGTAAGCTGGGAAGCCATGGGAATGGGATAGCATGCCTGATAGCACCATCAGATAAAATCTGGTAGTAACCAGGAGCAACCTAGTCCATCATCCTTGCTGTTAGGGTTAACATCTCCTAAAGCAGATTCTGTGTAATGGAATATGGACTCAATCTGTTCAGTCCTAAACATGAATACGTGGTTGTTTCTGGCAGAAATTTAAACACTGATGCTGCATTGTATGTGAAAACAGAGCACAACACTGCTTTTGTATTATGCCCTGCTAGCAAAGCTATTGGTGCAACAACTCCAACAAAAAAGGGCTGATAGTGTTTAGGAAAAGAATAATATATTAAGTTCTCAAAGTTGTTGTGACTGTAGATGTCTGCAGATGGCCCTGCTTCACTGTAATGCATCCTGGAAATAAGTTTTATGAATTGGTAGTTTCCCATCAAAATGCAGAAAGTGCTGTCTGAAAGTTTAATTAAGTATGCAACATATAGTTAACATCTCTTTTCTGCCTAAAAATCATTTAACCATCTGTAGTTTCTATTTAGTTATTGTCTGCACTGAGAAAAGGTTTACTTTTTATTTGCCTTTTATAGATCACTTAAAAAATATCCACGGATACAGAAACTACCCTTAGAAATAACTGCAGAGAGGTATTACTGGAGGACTGTCCCTTACATAAGTAAAACATGTACCTTACTTAAAAATGTTTTATTAGCACAATTGGGTATTTTTATTTTACTACTATTTATGCACAAATAGTTTCACATCATTTTCATATGAGAACAGACCTGTAAGAACTACTTTTGCATAAGTTTTCAAATGCTACTTCAAATTGACAATGAAGCTTCTCTTAGATTACTAATGCATATAATCAGTGAAGCATTCTCACTGCACTTTCAAACAAACAACATTTCACCAGCATTCCCCATTCTAAATGAGTGAGAATAGTGACCATGTACATTCCCCTTGAGCCTGAAACATGATTTGTACAAATAAATACAAAGGAAGATGGAAGGCACACTCACTCCCCAGCTCACCTGATCATCCTGTTAGATTCATCGTGATCCAGATCAGCATCCTGCATTTCTCCATTGTCACTATGGCATCCTGTCATTGACATCTCTGAATCATGAGCCATAGATTCTTCCATGTCATCTATAAAGCCACTGTTTCTTTCACTGTCATTGTCATCACTCCCTTCTTCCATGACCACATCAGACTCAGCCCCAGGACTAAGAAGGTCTGGAATACCATTTTTCAAGTTATTATCTAAAAATATGCAATACTCCAACTACAACATCCTGGCACATTTTAAGCTTCCAAAAAACTCAAGTTCTCTTTGGAAGTCTATTGCCTGCATCAAGACAATATAAGTAGCCAATTACTTCTAATGTGAACTTTATATTCCCTTGCACAGGAACAGTGTTTTCTGTGAAGCCCGCACAAAACAGCACAATAATCAATACCACTGAAACAATGCTCCCTGCCATTAGAAAAGAAATACTAAACAAGCACCAAAACCAAAGACTTAGGGTTTAACTGATTTGACTATGGCATAGCATTAATAGCATCATCCAGCTCACATTTAAATTATATTAAACTTTCCAGTTTCCAAATTAAATACGCCCAAGCAAGATCAGAGTAAGAAACAACTTTTTGTTGCATTGTTGCTTGTGAATGGATTTATTTGGAATATAAAATCATTAGTCCAGTTAGAGGGTAAAGACAGCATTAGTTTTTCTGGGAGGTTGCAGTGTTTCAGAAATTTGAAGTAAGGTTAAAATCACATGGAATACATCAAATAGTTTCTCCTAGCAACTTTTGCCTAATTGTGTTGAGGAAGGTTCTTGACAGCCAGTGCAGGCAATGTAACACAAGAAAAGGCACACTGAATTGTCTGAAAGCAAAATGTTTGGAATTGATGGCATTTCACTGAAATTAGAAGTGCACATCTGAAAAGTTTGTTTTCCTGTACAGTAGTTTTAAGATATTTGGATATAAATTACTGATGTGTGATTAAGAGACACATCATCTCTAGCAGAACCAGTCATTCAGTCATGAATGATACTTCACAGTGCAAAGCTCTCTCTCTCTTTGCTGTTCCTACAACACTTTTAAAATCTCTATTTTTAATAAACCTACAATCAGTTAAAAATAACTACTTACACTTAGTATATAATGCATCTACTAATGATACCACACTTAGAATTTCATTACTTCAACTCTTCTTTCACTTACTATTTTAGGGAAGATGCATCACACAGCAGATGGACAAAATGACAGATACTATATTTTGTTTATTAAGTTTGAAAACAATGTGAACCAAATTACTGTGAAAATAAAAATGAGATACAAGATAAAATTGCTTTTGCTAATCCCAGGGACCCTCTATCAATCATTCAGGACACACCATTCAGAGTTCTATGAGGACTCTATGTATACCATACTGAGAATATTATTTGGTGTATAAAAGCCAAGTTTTATAAATTTTAAGATGGCAATCTTCAAGGAATATACTTGGAGTAAGCCCAGAATATGTGTTCTCACCCCAAGTGACTCTGCAAAAGCTTTCCTGAGACAAACTGTCACTTCCCATTAGCTCAGCTATTGATAGATTAGATTATAAATTATCAATATTATATATTGATAGATAAATTATAGATTCACATGTCAGGATGAAAGCCAAGCAAAAGCAGCATGTTGCTTGTGAAGCAAGAGTGGGGAGAGGGCAGAGGGGGTGTGTTGGAGGGATGACATACAGCTGCCTCAGATGGAAAGAGGGAATTTGGAGGAGTAATTCAGAAACAAATGTAAATTTTGTTCATTTAGTTCAGTTGTGCAGAAACAAAGTTTATGTTCCTTCTTGTCTTTTCACAGCATTTTAGATCAATCCCTCCTCTCTAAAACTGCACCTATGCAGGAAAAAGTTTATCATTTATAAGCAGATTTAGTTACTTTCTCTGACTGCAAATCTCAGTCTCCTATCAATGGAATTAACATCTCATGGTGTATATTTTAGTTTTTGAAAAACAAACCACAAAGTTCTATTGGCATCATTACTTGCATTCCTGAAGAAATAGTTGTGTAGGATGGTTGATGGTTAAGTGAGGTATAAATGGTGCAAAATTAAAAAAAAAAAAGAAAAAATAATAGTGACTCCAAGAGTCCAGTGAGAGGTGCAACAGAAAGGACATTCAATAAGAAGACATCATCTGCTTTCCAGAAAATCATGTACTTTGTCACATTTCAAGTGGAATACTTAGTACCTGTATGAATTTGCCTATTAAACATAAAAACTTCATAGTGATACAGTAACACTACTATGAGAAATACTGTGAAAAATATTAGTTAACATTCCTAATTTTGGAATTTCTTGATATGTCTTCAATAAAGTAGAGACCACTGATTTAAAGGAAAAAGAATGTGTCATAAGGTGATACTTAATTAACCTCAGAAGGAGTTTAGGCTGACAACTTAACACGGTAATACACATTAGAAACTGAGCACTTTGCCACACTTCTCATTCCCTTATCACACAGCCAAGTGACATTTTCAAGGCAATCAACAACTAACTCATCTACAGCCACTCCTTTTTTCCTCCAGTACCGTCTGCCAAGCCTACTCATACACTCTTATACTTAACTCAAAACCAGCACCACATGCATGGGAAAATCAGCAGATAGTCAAGACTTGATTTGTGGCAACTGATATGATTAGTTTTATGCCATCAGTAAATGGCAGAATTTTTTTCTGAAGGGCACTCCTAGAACACCTAGTTCTTCTAGGTATGTTTTTCCTTCTTGGGAAGATCATCCATATCCACTTTTTTCTCCCCTCACAATTAAAGAAAATGTTGTGCTTCTAGCTGACAGGTGAGTGCCAATTTCTCACATGTGGCTTTTGGCTTTCCTCTGGCATTCTGCATTTACCAGGGGTTATCACAGGGCCATTTTGCTGCTGCCATCACTTCTGTGGCAGAGCTCAGCCTGTCTGCCAGTGCTGCCTATTTGGAAGAAACACTCCAAAGGGATGGTGTACAAGCTACTCGCAGTATCCCTCCCACACTTCATCTCCAACATACAACAGAAATATTGCAGAGGAAAGGCCACTCCCAAGAGATGGAAAAATGTATGTTTGTACACATCACAGTTTTACATTTCTTTTATCTAACTGATGGTTTAAACAATGACAGGAACAATTGCTAATGCAACTTACCTCCATTAATGGCAACTTCCCCCAGGCAGTTATTTGGCACTTTAGGAGCACAGCGTTTGTGACAGTTGAATCTACAGTCTGATAAGGGAAAAAGGAATATAGCCAAGTTATTTCTTTTTCTGTGACACAATTATATTTTTCCTGCTATCCAGCCTATAGATATTAAGCCCTATCATTTCATTAATACAAGTTATATGTTCAGAGAGTGTGCACTAGCCTGGCTCCATGCTGCCTGTCAGTGGAAGGGACAGGATGAAGATGCTAGAAGCACATTTCTGAGGGGGAAAATGCCTTTCCAAGGGTAGCTGAGTGGAGCGCACTACAGCAGCCAAAGTGGTGCTCAGCTCATCTAGGGGAGTGATGAGGAGACACAAGTGCTTGGCTCCAAAGCCAGAGCTGCTTTTCCAGTGAAAGAAGCAGAATGGGCTGCAGTGTATCAGCTGCAGTTTAGGGGGCTGACTACACAAGAAATACTGATGGCTGAAAATTGAAACAGGAGAACCCTAGCCATCAATTTTAAGTGAGAAAATATTTGGTTTTTACATCACAAGACAATTTCTAGACAGCTTGCAACTACAGGTTCCTTCAGTCCTTTCCCTATTTTTCAAAGTTTTTTTTATTTACTTCTTTCATATGTGTAAGTTTCCCTTCATTACATGGGAATTGTTTTGTTTTGGCTTATGAACACATTTTACTTAAATTAAGTGCTGTAAGTTACTAACACACCAGGAAAAGCAGAGTCAGGAAGGAAAAAAATATACTAAGGTTGTCCATATCCTTGTAATTATTTAAGATTGATCCAAACACCAACTAGAGGTACAGCAGTGCCAAACTACAGATAAATTTCAATTTTATTTTTTTAATTAGATTAGCATTTGCTTAGGTCACCAGGATTCAAAATAACTGAAATAGGTGATGCTTTGATAGGTATTTTGCTTTAGTTACATTGTATCAGAATCACACCTTAAGTTAAATGAATGCAACTTTAAATTTTGCAGGGTTTAAAGAAGTAATGTAAAGTACATTGATTAGTTTTATGATAGTTATTATTTAATGTAACAGAAGGAAGGTGATTTTAAGCATCCATTACCAACATTCCAACCCCATGGCGTGCACAATGCTTTGCATTAACACACTAAGGCTGGCTAAGGTGAGCCAGCAATCTAGACTACAATCCAAGGGGTCTGACTCACTTCAGCACCTACTAAGGTATACAATGCCATGAGACTTGAGAGCACATTAGTCACTGAAAAAATGTGGGTTTAAATTCTCATAAAACCCCATCTTATTTTACTTCCATTACAACTTCCCCAAAACACTGAGCTGCTGAGGCTCAGGCATATGCTTCTTCAATTCACACACAGGAATTTGTAGATTGAAAACAATGAAGATAAGAATATAGTCCATTATGTTAACTATTCTGCTGTAAGCACAGGTTCACCTATACCAAATACAAGATCATTTACACCTGAATGAAAAATGTGAGCTACTGCACATACACCAAAGGGTAAGAATGAACAGCCACGCAGCCAGCTCCTACAGAACACCAATTACTGTAATTTTGACTGCAGCTTAATCCAGTGTAATTGTACATGTGCCTACACATAGACAGTTTAGTGAGGAAATCATGAATAAGGCTACATAGTAACCACTCAAATACTAATTTATTAATTTTATTATGCTTATCTTTTATGTTCCTAAAGGGTATTTACTTACCTTTACACTGCAAACCCTGTCTAAAAAGCCCTTTGAGAAGTTTCTTGCAGTACTGGCAAACTGTTGGACGTGTGTAGGAATGGATGACAAAAGTATGAGGCACTTTAACCTTTGACAGTAAAATCTTGTCTAGCTGAATAGGCCGTCCAATGTAGGACTGTGAATTCGACCTCTTCTCTCGCCCAGTGTATGATTCTGACGGTGTCTTTTGCTGTAAAATACATAAAAACGAGTTTTGTATTCATTTTAAAAAGAATATCATATTCATACCATATTCCCTCACTTCAGTAACACTGTCATATGTCATAAAAAGTCATGCAAGTGCCTTTAAACACTAAGAGAACATGCATCATGCCCCTCTCAGACTGCTTTTGAAAAATTTGAATGGTACTGAACAACACCTTTGCCAACACTACTATCATATACTTCATATTGTGACTGAAACAGGTTTTTATTTTAAAAATTAATCAAAATTAAATTGCTCATTAAAATTTCTCAGAAATGCATTTTACATTCTGATAAAAACCATTTTTACCTCTTATTTTCTATTTTACATCAAAAGTAACTATTAAAGGCTGTTTTTTTTGTATAAACGTTAAAAATTATTATGTTATTCTATGTGCAGGTAGGTTAATGATAGAAAAACTATTTATTTATAATTTTTGCTATTGCTAACATTACCACACTTACATTATGCACAATAGATCACAATAGGTATTTAAAGTGTGTGCATGTACATATATATATATGTATGTATGTATATATGTATGTCTATATATAGATATATTTGATGTGACATACAGTCTAAGGCATAAAATCCAAAGAATTTCTGGAATAAATGAACTACCTTATTTTCTCAACTAAATTTAGATGTACATATGATAATTAACCCAGAAAACAACTCACCTAGAAAACTGCTTTCTCCTAATACTTGCCCTTGAGAAACAATCAAACTACATCCACATTTAACATTGAAAGGACAAAAAAAAAGTGAGAAAATGTATCTTGATTATTTAAAACTCAACACCTTCTCACTACCATCTGCAAATAATCTGATAACTGAACACTAGAAAACAAATCACTCAAAGTGAGCCTGCACTGCTCAAAAATTGTAGTAGCTGAAGCTTCAGGTAGACATGAACTTGAGACACTGCTTAGATTCAAACACATAATGCTATAGAAATTCCTCCATCTGATTACTATTTCCCAGTCATGAAAATAGAGAAAAATACATTTCTGTATGCTCCTATCTGAGACTTTTGGAGTAAAGAGGAATTGAGAAGTCATTTTAATGGCAGAAGAACCTAAGGAATTAGTTCCTGGCTTTGCCTTCACAGTGCATTTGTCATGGGGGGAAAAAAATTTCTTCCTTACAAAGTTCACAGAGATTTCTTGCTGCAAAGATAAATTTTTTGATTCTACTGGAAAATTAGATATCTTTTCCAAAAGGCATAAAGACCCACTGTACTAACACAGTCCTTTCAAATAAAGGAAAAATATGCAAAATACATTTTATGGAGGCAAGTACATATGGTCACCACAAAGAAACCAGATTGAAAGAAGTACAAGAAAGCATCTGTCTTTTCTTTATCACAAATAAAAGTGGAAAAAGTCTGAGTACATACTCTGATATTCTGGGTTTATTACTTCCTGAAGTTTAAATCTTCATGCTCTGCAAAGCACTTATGCATATTAAAAACCCCCAAACAATTAAATAGTCTCAATTTAAGATTAAATTTATTTAATATTTGTTAACTACTAATAAAATTCACCTAATATTTCTAAGGCAGATAAGTCTTATGAAGTCAGCATGAATAGGCCTGCAAAATGGAAGGCAGAAGACCATCAGGACAGAAGAATGAGGCACATATTCTGCACAAACTGCATTGCTCAGCCTCCTGGAAATTACAGCCATCAGTGTTTGTGGACAGGGCAAAGCTCACAAGGAGCAGTGAGAAACAGAGATGCAGTTCTTTCACTTTTATGCCTGGGTAGAATAGAAACAATTTTGGTTCAGACTGATTCTACTTCATAGTCCTTGTTCAGTGCCTTACAAGTTACAGCCTCAACACTACCCTATGACCAGAGACCTAGCCCTGAGTTTGCTCTTCAGTGTCCACAAGAAGAGTTTTACGTGTGGCATACTACTATGTAATCTAAATATTTTCTTTTTGAATAAAATTATTCCTAAAAGGTTCATCTTAATTCTAATCACTACTTGCAATGCATTAGTCACAACACTTTGCTGTCTCCTTCTTGAATCCGGATATTTGGTGGACATTTTGCATGTAGTTATTCTAGTCTCTTAAAATGAAGTTTAACTGAAAAGGAGTGAGAATATGTAAGGAAAAGAGTTCTAGTGCTTGCTTTATTTATGTCACTGTAACAAACTAATATTTCAGTTTATCATTCTTATCACTAGAGCTATTTCTTGACAATATTACCCTTGTCTGCAATAAAAGTGATCCAAATATCTCCTAATCATCTCTCTTAGAATCCTGAATAATAGAATCTAAATTAAACCTATTTTCTATGATCACTCTTTGCCTTCATTTTCCAAATCATTGCCTAATCAAAAATTATTCTGGCAACCAAATACTGCTGAAAGCAAATTCCAGATTGCTTATACCTAGGTGACTTCATGCTTAAAAGATTTTTAGAAAGCTGGTTTGGCTGTTTTCCTCACCAAATGCCTTGCAGGTTTTAGAAACTTCAGTAGTGTTGCTGAAATGTATTGAGACTAATCTTGGGCAGTTATGATTAACAGAGAGAGATGGTCTTCCCTACAGCTTTGGTTCTGACCTAGATGTCTGATCAAATCTCAGGTGTGGTACAGCACAAGTGTGAGACAAATTATTTGCTATATTTTTTGCTCAGATTGATGGTAAATTTTTCAGTTTTTATGTGCTCGTGTATGTTTCTGAGAAAATGTCAGGTTGAACAAAAAGTGAATTCTAGATGCTCTGCATTGAGTTGCTTGTTTCTGAGATAACTCTGAAACAGTTACTCATCACACCATCAGCCTCGATCAAATAGAGTCACCATTAATAAAGCTTTTGTCATGCTGTTTGGTAGGGGTTTTTTTTCTCAAAATTTGTATTAGTCAATGCACAGTTATAATTTCTGAAATATTTACTTCAAGTCTCATTTCAAATGGCTGCCAAGTTGTGTTCCTGAACAGACAATTAACTAAGTTTTTGTTAGTAATTCAGAAGTGTTCTCTACAGCTCAAGCAGTAATGGATATTAAACAAAAGACAAAACACTGGAAAACCTACTGTAAGATGTTAGTTTTCAAGTCCAATTTACCGAGAAAAGTATTTCAGCTTTTCTTTGCCATTCCACAAGTGCTGGGCTGCTACGTGCCAGCAGTGTAGCACACCATGTAAGGCACCAGCAGTTCTCAGCTTATAGTGCCTTCAGCTCAAGAGGTAAAGCCAAGTTTCACCTTCTCCCATGCTAGAAAAAACATCAGAATTCATGCATCTGATCTCACTCCTGCATGCCCAGTCCTGATATGCCTGACTCCATTCCCTCCCTCTTCCACCCAGAGGCAATGTGGCCCCTGGGTCCTGCTCAAAGGTAGCAGGGGAAGGGAAGTTGGTGGCAGATAAATGATGGCGGCAGCAGCTGGAGCATCTTCCACACCCTCTGATGACTGATTAATTAAGAGGAGCACCTCCTCCCTCTTGTCAGATAAGCTTCTCCTCCCAATATTGTCCAAAAATCCTGTCAAGATCCCTTATCTCTAATTTTCAGCACTCCCAGCATCAGATAGATGCCACGATTTTAAGCCCCTGACAGCACAGGAAACCAGGAACTATCCTATTTTCACTGGAAAAGCAAGAATCTCCTCCACAAACCACCTTCTCCTTCAGCTGGTGTGCCTGGTTTGTTAGAAAGATAAATGAGTTTTTCCTGGTAGCCAGCCAGACTACTGACTCAGCAAGTCTGGAAACTTCCCAGGAAATGATTGCTTAACCAGATTACACCATGGAAACTAACAGCCTGCACAGTTCCAAATACTAAACAGTCCTTTGGAACAATCATCCCAGCAAGGTAATCTATACTTTAAGAGCTCAAGAATATGATTTTTCAAGTGACAACAAATACCAAGAAATGTGTGCATATACTGAATACTGGACTGTCCAACTAAGCCAGTGTCACTGATCACATCCAGATCCTCAATTATGTTTTAACTGTGAGAATACCTAATAGACTCCAGTTTGCTTACTCTTACTTTGGAGGAAAAAAAAAAATAGGTTTGGTATTTTTAATTCCAAGAAGGAAGATATGCCAATCTTTTCCCCAACATGGGGCATTCCCCATGACTTTTATTTAACTGATGTCATGCTTCTTCTTGTTCAATTTCTTTGAATTTTTGGAATATACTGAAGCCTCTCATGTGAGTTCTGGTGAGCTTTGTTGAAAGCTGTTAGAAGACATAACAATTTGTCTACATTAGCCAGAAGCATAAAATCATTGTACAGTCATTGCAGGAAGAAGACAGTCCCCCAAAGGTAAAAACAGCTCAGCAGATATTTCCTGTCTTTTCTACCTTGTCCAAATACACTGCAAAATGCAATTAAGAAACTGAAATAAATACTGATTTCCTCATCAATGGATTAAGTTGTTCCTAATACCTGGGTGAGTTTAACTACCTTGTAGCATTCACATCTGTTCCTTCCAGGCACAGAAATCAAAGAAACTGTAGGGAGATGCTGAAGGGACTAATGGGAAGCAATAAAAGCTGACTGCTTGGACACAGAGGTGGCCTCTTGGGAGTAAAGACAAGGACAAGCTCTGCAATCCAGCTTCATGGGCTAGTCTAAAACATAAAAGAGACTGCTGTTTGCCTTAGTCCTTTTAAAAGGTTTTGACAGCCCCACTAAGTATGTCCCAGAGACTCCGAAAAGCTTTACCAAAAAGCTTCATGTTCTATAACAGTCAGAAAGCAACTACTTCCATTTTGGCAATCATGCTTGGGGAAACATGCTCAAGCCAGTAACCTTCACTCAGAAGAAAACAGGCCACACAACCAATACTCTCCTAAATATTTATTTTTTCAAAACTTACGTAAAGAAGTGTTAGCCTTTTGCAGGCTCAATATCTAAGAAGTGTTGCACCATTATCCCTGTAGTTTACACTGAGGTATTCAATCAGAAATAACAAAAGTATTCCTACAATTTTGAAATGTTTGCCTCAACAAAAGAATAAACTATTAGGATTTAGGGTTTTTTATTTACTTGGACAACAGAGAAAAGTTATGTCTATTTTTTAAAAACTGCACAGCAATAACTGTTTGGATGAAGTTTCATTTTTAGTGTTGAAACAGACTTGTTGAAACATGCATTTCCTTCCTATATTAAAGGCAGAGGAAAAAGCCTTAATATGTTCATACACAATTTCTTCACAGGAAGCTACTGTCAAGTGAGGTGCTAGATATCTATGTAACCACAGGAACTCTGTTTTTAATGCAATGCAAATGTTGACTTTCTTTTACAAATTAAACTATGTGACTGTAATTAAGTGAATTCAAAGAAACAAATCTTCAGTTAAATACACTAAAATACCACACTTAGACTGCAATCAACTGTGTTGTCTTCCAAGGCTTCTTGCACTCCTCTCTAAGTCAAGTGTATGATTTAATCCTACGAGCACCACAGTTAGAGAGCTATGGTCTGAAAAACATTTCACTTTCACATGTGTAAACACATCAAAGAACTGACTTCAGTACAAGCTGCTAATATTAAACTATCCACAGATGGCTATTATTATATATGCCATTCTTCTACTCAGACATCAATAGCAGCAGACAGTGGTTTGAATGCTCTGTCTGTAACCTGCCCTATTTTAGAAAGTAGCAACAGAAGATTACTGGGTTTCAGCAGGCATTGCAGGACTATGCTGACTCCTCAGAACCAGGGAATACCCAAAACAAAAACACTTTCTTTTTGGATTTGCTAGTACCAGCAGCCATAGTAAGACTTACATAGCACAAAGCTTTTTTTCCAGCATATTACAGACACAAATTCATTCAAAAATATTAGGGTTAGTTTGATCTTGTATCATGTACTTCATAATTTCAGGTAGATTAATTAATAAGTTATTTTCGTTGAAGTATCATGCAGTATTAGAATGTCCACGTCAGAAGCCAGACCTGGCAGCTTCATTATGCCTGCTGAATAAAGCTGATAAAAAGGGGGAGAAAAAGCACACATGATGACATAAAGGTATCACAGCCAAATTATAATTCAATGCAAAACCCTTCAGATAGTCTCCGCACTATTCTGATTCATCCTATCACATATAAACCTTGGGGTTTTCCCCCCCACCCCAATGTCTGTATAAATGTGTCCCATCTGTCACTGTCTACATACCATCCTTACCAAATCAGGGACAACCAGCAGGTCTTAGGCTTAACCACAGACACTGGTTTGGAAAGTTTTGGCTCTGGACAGAGGAGATCTAGACAAACCTACTCTGTGAGGCCTGCAGTAAGTTTGGGGGCAGTACTATGTTACCAATACAGAAAAGCAAGAGTATATATTAGCAGGGAGGGAAAGCACCACTGAACACACCTAGGCCAGATAAGCAGAGATAAAAGGTTGTGTGGATTGCCATGATCCCTCAAAATAACGTTTTGGGATCTTGTACAAATCCACAATAATCCAAATGATCATGAGTGATGTCTCAGAGATACTACAGGGAAGTAAAATGCGTGCTACAGCATTTGGCAATTTTGAATATGTGCAAACCCTTTTGCTAGTACTTAGAAACTACAAGAACTTAGCTCCTCATTTTTCTTGGATGTACCACTTTGAATAGCATAGATATGCAACACTTTAAGAAAAAAGAGAACTACACTTGAAATACTTTTTGATTTTGACCTTTAGTATGTTTACCTAAAAGTAAAAAGGCAAGAAAAGTAAAAAATACATAAAAGATTGTGGAATTAATTTAAATTCTTATATTCCAATTTCAGTATCAGATTCACTGAGTTCTCAATTCTTAGTTCTGTTTAGTGCATGACCCTATATTCACCTGGTGGATCTGGCATTAGATCAACGTGAACATTACTTAGGATTGGTTTAATTACTCAAAGCCTCTATTTCACCTTCTATTATTTTTAAATAAACTCTAGATTTTGGAGCAAACTCCAGGAGCCCTATCCATAGGGGTTTTTATTAAACATATGGGCACACTGAAAGTAAATTCCCATTCAGACAGAGAGGAATGTGCAGTGTGTATCATTGGAGCACGGAAAGATAACTTGAGGGTGACAAGAATAAAACATAACAGAACAGTATTAATTCACAGTTAACTCGAGTACCTTCAAAAGAAAATATTAATTTTGCCTTTGAGGATCTTTGGTCTAATGAACTCTACTTCAGCCATTAGAAAAGGACTTGTAATTAGAAGTGGTTTAAGGCACCAAGATGCTCTCAGCTGCAACACCCCAGCTCTTTCTTATTCCCTCCCTCAAAGGCCTTTTTTTTCCAGTTCAGTGAGCTGGGGAGGTACACAAGACTCAGTAGGGACTGGAACTGGGAAAAGGAGATGCATCTTCTGTAGGAGTGTGGAGAACAAAGGCTTCTTAGAGTGGCTATTTCTGAGTCACTGGAAACAAGGACTCCTTATTTCAGTGGGCTAAGACAAAAGGGCATCTGTATTAAGTGTTGGGTGTGAGGGAAGAAAGAGAAAATGACCACCCATGACTCAAGACAATTCCCTCCCACAGCCTCTAGTGTCCTAGTTCTGCAGAATCACTCTTCTATATATAGCTAAAAAGCCTCAAGCCAGCTCTGCTTATAACAAATCTACAGAGGCAAGCAACACCTGGTGCTTTGTATTCTGTCAGTGATACATAAATAGTCTTTTCAACTAAAACTATATACATTTTAAATTTTAAATTATTTAGCAAAAAAGAACTGTAAATCCTGACTCTTCATCAAAAAGCAAAGATAATATGTAACATTCCACTTACCTATGCCCCACGAGACATAATTCCTATTTTAAAAACAAAGCTCAGCTAGACTTTTTCCAAGAAATCGCTTCAAGTGTGTAAATAAAATGACCTTACAATATTCATTACTTATAGAAAACAAATAAAACTTCCAAAAATAATGGAAACATATATGAAAAATAGAAATAAAATTCTGTTGTGTCATATAAACGTACTTTGAAGTAAAACCATAGACAGCTAACACATTTTCTTTTCACAACAGGAATACGATTTTGTTCTTACTCCAAATACCTTTTTTTTCACGCCTACCTTTACTGCTACTTTAGGGTAACCCACCATCATCCAGATTAGTGGATTCATCATTTATCAGACAGTACTGTATTTAGAATACAATTATCTTAGATATTACAAAAACTGTGGTTTATATATACATGTTTGCATTGCTTTATGGATATTCTGTGGAACTGGAATTCTAGGGCACGCAGTAAGAACGTGTTTTAGGAAGAAATAGAAACCTCATCCCTGGAAGTGTTCAGTGGGGCTTTGAGCAACTGGTCCAGTGGAAGATGACCCTAGCCATTGCAGGGAGTTGGAAACATATGATCTTTAAGGTCCCTTCCAACCTAAATCATCCTATGATTATAGGAAATAAAGTTATTTCTTCCAAAGAAATAGATGTTTGGCCATGGAAATCTTCATTTTAGCATAACAAAATATTCATCAGACTAACTATGTAATATTTCTAAAATGTAGTGTTTTTAACATGTGCAAAGCCTGCTTTTTTCTGGTTGCATCCCAAATACATGCTGCAAGGGAAAGATGCCAATACTTCTTAGTTTCAAAAGCTTTTGAAACTTTAAACACAAACCAAACTTCTTTAGAAAATCCATAGTGAAAGACAAAAAAAGCAACATTTGACATGAATCACCCACTTAAATTTTATATAATTCTTAGACTTGACACTCTTTTTTATATAGAGCTGCAACTTATTTGTGCAGTGCTCATGGCTATTTCCACAGAAATACAGAATACTAGACTGATTGAGTTTTTTTTAAATTCAAAAACAGTCTGAAAGAAAGAGCTACCCCAATGGTATTACGGTGTCAGAAGTTTATTGCTGGTGAGCATTTGAATGTGAGGTTTGTTCAGCTTAAAAATAAAATGTTTATTTTCTACATTACTCCAGCAAATTCCCAAGTCCCAAAAGTGAAGTTAAAATTTTCTTCTCATGTGTTACTACCAGTGTAAAATAGGGCTTCAGTCTAACCAATGACCTCTTTCATGCCTAGGAAATGCAAAAGTCACTTTTGTATTGAAACATTTAATGTTCACTAATTTTACTGTTTAGCATAACTTCACTTTGGAATCTGGACTTTACTAATCTGATTTAATTCCTGCACACCTTCAAATTCATACTGATAATCATAAAAGAGGATGCTGCTAATAGCATGGTAGGGAGTAAATTCAGTACATACCTCATAGCCAGGGCTGACAGGAGACTGACAGGTAGTTGGAAAGAAGAAAAAACAGAACAAAGAAATAAGGGGAAGAAAAAGACAGAAAATAATGTTATTTTAGAAGCAAGCATGAATGTGGGATCATATTATACTCTCATTCTTCTTTATAGAGTAAATGCTTAAGAACTGTATCTGAGCTGAGACATGTAAAAATCTGGGTTGCATTGTATCCTCCTAGTTCGTCTTTAGCATTTCTGTTGATGAGCTTTATACTACTAAGTTATGAATAAAAAGAAGATTTTATTCTTTGGAGGTAGATTTTTAGAGCTGTACTCAAATATAGTTCCCATTCAATTTTCAGCTCAAACACAATGTTTTATTGGCTAATGAAAGCATTTATACCCAAACTGAAACTGTTTCTGTGCATGGTGGTTCCCCATAAAAGGATAATTAAAGTATAGGTACATTTTGCATGATTCTACATCATCCTGCCTCAAAGATTTTTAGATGACAAAATTTCATAAGATAGGGCATAACTTATTCACTTTATAAGTGCCATTTTTCCAGAAGGCAGGCTTGCATGCTGTGTCTCCTATTAGGTGCACACAGCATCAACAAAAAAAGAAGAAATAACTCAGCTTGATAATTTCATTTATCAAAGATCTCCAGGAATTATTCTTTCTCAACTGCTCTGACTATACATGGTAATTAGGGGTAAAAATACATTTATTTTAGTCCTATTTGAAGAACTGATAGGTATAACAGAGATTATATTTTGCTAGCAGTGATCCAAGTAATACATCAATATTAGTAATGAATGGTACACTTTTATGAACAAGGTTGATGTTTTTCAGTATATCCACATAGACTGTAGAAAAATGAAAGACATTCCAAAGTGCATGGTTTGATTGGCATCACCATATAAACTGCCATAAAGCTTATCGCATGAGCACTGCAGAACAATTGAGTCCAAAGGACAGATCTGGTACATGAGAACTGACAAAGCTCATGCCACTTAAAAACAGCAGGGTAGAGGGGTAGGAATGGAAATACATTCAAAGGAATAAAAACTAAACAGAACAAAAGACTTAGAGATGCTGTGTGTGAGAGCATTTCCAAAAACCTGGTAAATGATACCAGGATTTCATGAAATAAAAATGAGATAAGAAAACTATTTGATTTCTCTAGGCCCATCCCTTTCCTACTGCAAATATATTTTCTTTGGGTGTGCACGTGTGTGTGAGCATGTGTGATGTTCTGAATCATCAACACAGGGACACCAATGTTTACAAGCCCTCAGAGGAGTATAGCCTGCAGTATAGACAACACTTACTGCATCTCTTCACTGGCAATTTTAATGCTGTCAAGCATTTTGAAATATACAGCTTTGCAAAACAGGTATTTTGTATAAGAATGTGTCAGCAAACAACAGAGTCATATAATTTAAAATGTTTTCAAATTGAAAAATTTTTGCTACATTTTAACTATACAGTAGAGTGAATATTTGTAGAGGGTATACCAGGATGCTCACTCACACAATTTTTTTAACAACATTTTTTTTAAAATGAGACCAGAAGTAGGGCCAGCCTTCCTCAAAATCTTCTGTCTTGGCCTAAGTAATTTCTGAAACAACCTGCTGAGAATTATGATTAATCCGTAAACATTTATTGCTGTAGTTTGCAGAACTTAAGCACCTTACTCATTTATGCAGCTTTTCAATTAAAAATACAGATTCATAATGTTAACCTTAATTTCCAAGCAGCTTTAGACTAATGATAATCAGTAGCATAAGTACATAATTATGGTTCATAGATGGTACTGCATCTAGCACCATGTCTACATAATTTGCAATAGTGTCCTTTTAGTATGTCAAGTTTAATAAGTTTAATATTCTAATTGAGAGGAAAACATGATAATTGTTGTGTGTACTTATAAATTCTTTCCTCTTTTTTAAACCTTAAGGTTTTCAAAACCTTCACTTTGGAGTGGATTCATTTATACACTGCAAAATCTTAACTATTCAAGTATATTATGACCATG
This sequence comes from Peucedramus taeniatus, assembly GCA_013400575.1. Taxonomy (NCBI): domain Eukaryota; kingdom Metazoa; phylum Chordata; class Aves; order Passeriformes; family Fringillidae; genus Peucedramus; species Peucedramus taeniatus. The sequence goes on along the minus strand of WBNO01029033.1, from coordinate 11,421 downwards.
AGTGCTAAAAAGAACAAACATGCTAAAAATAAAAACTAGGTATCATTGTCATTTACTCCAATCAACATTTTGCTTTCATTTCAGAAAACTAATATATTAATGAATATACAAGTATACCATATATTTATGTGCGTTTGTGTATATTGTACATCTATATATACTCCTACACATCTAAATACAGACATATAAATACATTCACCACAAAGAGCCATTGAAGGATCTAATGGAGATTTCTCTGACTTTCTCCTGAGCACCCAGAAATATGCTAAATACACAGGCTCCAATTAATTAACTACAGATTTCACTGTGACAGACACTCAGTTTAGTGCTGTGGTGTCTGGGTCACAGTGCTCTAATGAGGTGAATATTTCCTGTTTTACAAGCCAAGGGAAATAATGGTCCAATACAGAAGAAATTCAACATCCAGTTCCAGAAGAGATTTTTCAAGATCCAGCTACTTATATTAGCATGGGTGGCAGTTTCAGATCTTAAAAACAACCTAATTCCTGACAAATTAGGAGTCTCCTGGGAGTATCAGAAGTGACACATACCTTGAACCCACATACCTTAAGCTGGTGACCTCCCTTTTACGTCAAGATGCCTTCTCTTAATATATAATTTACATACCACCCTCCTCTGTAGTCTGTAACAGGCAAAACCAGATTCTATAGTACTAAATATCTTGTCTCAGCTCCTCCCATGGCCTCTACAGCTAGGGAATCCCATACCAGAAGGGCTTCATCCGTCACGCTGGGCGAGGGTTCTGCAGAAACCGTTCGAATGGTGCTGAGTCCTGTTAGGGATACATTTGACAGGCGCCTTTTCCGTACACCACTGCAGTTGTTAGGAATTTTAAATGCACATCTCTTATGGTAGTTCAGACCACATCCTGAAAAGAGAAATTTAAAACCATCTGATTATGGTTTACTACTCAAAAAAGCAAGTCATTTGGATTTTTCAAAAACAACACAAATTCAAAAACATTAGCCTTAATTCTGATGAAACTTTTCCCTCTACCCTGTTCTTCTATTCTAGCAAATTTTTAGAGAGATAATGTTGTCAGCTCCAAATAGATACATCTACAACCAGTGGTTTTTCTCCGATTTTTCAAAATCTGTGGTCTCAAAGTGCAGGAAATTTCTATGACCAGCCCTTGGAAGGTAAGGAAGCCTCACTGCAAATGGTATATTCTGTTGGATTCAGTCTACCAGAAGTCAAATAGGTGTAGCAAAGTGAGAAAACTTAGCTATTACAACTTCATATGGATTGACAGTAACTTCAGTTAAATAATCTGAATCACTGTGATACAAAATGAGACACAGGCTCATTAAGAATTGTAAGAGAAGAGTAAGACATGCAGCCTTTTCTTAAAACTACGTATCAACCAAATTTTTTTACACTCAAGGTTAGAGAGCCATATCTAAGATGTCTCAGAGCAGTCAAAAAGATAAGTTCTTTAATCAGTTAATTCCTTTGACAGTTCTTACTGTCTCTAACTAATTTAAAAGCAGCATTAGACACAACACAGAGAAGTAGAATGGAAAAGTCTCTTCTTTAGACTGAAAAATCACATCTCACTGCAGCTTACCTTCACATTTGAGTCCCTGACGCACCAGCCCCCACAGCATCTCTCCACAATGGTCACAAAAGGCTGGAGCCCGATACGAATGAACAAACAGAGCATGGGGCCGGATTTGGAAGTCTTCAAATGTAGCAGAAGCTATAGCAGTAAGATCATACAAAAAATTAACACAAATAAAAAGGTAACTACTGTTCTTCATTTATTAGGTCCTTCATCACAGAATAAGTCAAAACTCCTTTTGGCCGCTATGATACTGAACCCTGAATTTGGAATTGTTCACTGCATAATATTTTGAAGACAGAAATAGTGATGATATACCTTCATACTATAACGATCACTGCAAAAAGCATAAAGTTGCATTTACAAACCCGCAGCTGTGACCTCTCTGACAATATTTTTCCAATCAAACACAGGAGTATAATAGCATATAAACATTTACAAAAATTGTCAGAGTTCAATCAAGCAGATTTTTTTCAAAATACTCTTTTACAGGCTTGACTCACTACACCTTGAAGAAGTATGTACATCAAATAAACTGAACACAACCAGTAAAGAAATACTACAAGGTTTTTTTGACAAGTAAATGAAAGTGTGTCTAAAATAATCTGTTTCTGCTGATTACTTGGTGTAATTAATTCAGCAGCCTATGTTGTTTCAGTGAACTGATCACACAAGTTAGAAACATATATTAGAGCTTAAAAACAATACATGTAATGATATACCCAAATTTCAATAGAGAAAAAAAACCTTGCAGGGCAGCCTGGAAGATGGCAATACATTTCTTGAAGTACCAAATCCTTACATAGTGACATTAGCCTACAACTGGTGTAACAGCTGCAAAAGTTAGAGGGGCTAGTTAAAGGCACTAGTGCAAACTTTAAAAATATCTAAGTAAAATGTTTAAAAACTATTTATAATACAGAGACAACCAGTACCACAACACTTTGAAAAACAGACTTAAATATTTCACTTTTCTTATTAAATGTCTTAAACATATATCAGATAGTCTAAAGAATATCTGACAAATGTTGTTAAATACTAATCACATATGCAAACATTTGATCTCATTCAGACTGCCATTTAAACGAGTTATTTGTGTGCTTACTCTTCACAGATATCAGAATGAATGCAATAGGTATGTAGTCATTTAACAGAAATACTTTGTCTTTCAACAGAAATATATCCCTGATTTGCAACTGACAGAAAGAAAGAAAGAGAGGAAAAAAAAAACCAACAACCAAACAAAAAAACCCCACCCAAAACCAAAACAACCCCTTTCCCCCCCACAGCCCTGTTCTTTAATGGTTCAATTCAGAGGAATTCCTAAAAGATCCAAATACCCTGGCTTGTCCCTTGTCTACTAATGGAAAGAGAACCAAAAATCTGCATACTGATCAAGAAAACATTTTAAACTAACAAAAGGAGGCTACCAATAAAGACTTATCCCCTGGTCTCAGTTTCTTCTCTGCAAAAACCTGCTACTCTTTTCCAAAATGGTCCACAGAAAAAAAAAGTTTCTAGTCTCAACCAGTCTTCAGATCTATTAACAAAAGTATTTAGAATACCATCCCAAAAGTAGGATCCAATTATTCCAATCACATCAAAATTCATTTTTTCAAAAAGTTTTTACTAGAACAATACTAGTTTGGTTTAACATTTAAGTTTGCTTTTTTCAGGATTTCCCTTTCTTCTCTCAGGAATATTTCATAAAAAGCTATATTGCAGAAGTTTACTTAATTCATAATACTAGAACCCCATAAAACAGTCCAACATATTAGAAATATCCTAAAACTAAATTAAATAGTTATCTAAAAATGTTAGGTCAGGCATATTTTTCACTCAAGGGCTTTCAAACACTTGTTCAAATATATTATTTTGCTATTTTTTTCCATACTACAGAGGTCAAATTCCCTGTTCAGACAATGCTCTCCTTGGTCTACTAGAAAACACAACTCATCACAGAATGGGTCGGGTCTGGAAGACAACACAGTGGGTCTTCTGGCCCAGCTTCCCTGCTCAAGCAGGGTCATCCTAGAGCACATGGCACAGGATTGCCCCAAATGGTTCTTGAATATCTCTAGTATGAGAGACTCCACAGTCTCTCTGTGCAATCTGTTCCAGTGCTAAGTCACCTGCACAATAAAGAAGTTCCTCCTTATATTCAGGTGGAACTTCCTGTGCATCAGTTTTTGTGCAATGCCCCTTGTCCTGTTGCTTGGCACCACTGAAGGGAGCCTGGCTCCAGCTTCTTGACACCCTCCCTTCAGAACACACTTTGGATGTTGAACAGATTTCTTGTGATTTTACTTTAGGACTTAGAGTGAGCCACCTTTTTGTGGACACTGACAGATGTACTCCTGTACTTCCAACCAAAGCAAAGAATATGTTGGAAGGGTCGAGCATTCAAAGCTTTAAAACATATTTTGATGTCATTAAAATAGAAATATACATATGTATACTTCACTTGCACAAAGAGAACAAATTACAGGCATTTTAACTTTCCTCTTTAATTTCATATTGAAGACAAGAATTCAGACAACACCTTCCCAGGAGACCACTGATCTGTGAATTTCAAAAGGGATTTGTTTTCAAGGGCCTCTATTTAATCACCAGCATGCAGCCACAGGAGGAGAAGTTATCACAGCAGACACCTCTCTGGTCCTCCCACATATGGGTACCAGTTGAGCTGTGATAGGTCAGCAGCTGGATAAGATCAAATTATAAATGCAAATCATACTGACCCTTGATAATTCTTCTCTAGAAGACCAGGCTCTTCTCTAGCCTGGTCTATGAAATTATGATATATATGTGAAGACATGGTCTTCAGCATTTCGGAAACTCCAGTCACACAACACACTACAACATGCTAGGACATCTGCTCAGGAACTCAGCTAAAAACACATCACTAAGCTTTCCCACCTCTCCATTTGTCTCCTTCAGACTTTCCATCTAGAGTTTCGAGTCTCAGCTCTTCTGTTCCAGACTTTTGTTCACGGATTTAGCATAGCATATTTACCTACAGCTTTATGAAGAATATTGTGATTAACATCTCTGATTCTTTGCAAATGAAATGATCATGGAAAAGATATGAATGCATATATGTATGTATGTAGGAGCCTTTTCAAGGATATGTACCAAAACTGGAACACTACACCCTACCAGCTTTCAATAGATCTGCAATGTACCCTTCTTTGCTATTGTGTCTCTACCCTAAATTTGCACATGCAAATATAAAATCAAGAAGCTGATGGAAACAAGATACTCAGTGAGTATGCACTTCTCTCCTAGGAGAAGACAAGGAAGACTCTACTATTAACACCCTCAAGACATGATAGTCATGAATTTTGATAACATATACGTGAATTTTAGAGATGCAAACTTCTTGTTTATGAAATAGACTTTCCTGAGGTTGTTTCTAGAAGCATAAAAGTAATAATTAAACCACTATTAAAACAAAATATATGTTCAATAAAAACAGTCTACATCTCAATCTAGCAAAGGATTTATGTATCTAAGTTCATGACAGCTGCATTGAATAACCCAACATTATGCCTATATTTAAGTTCTATTTTGAATCAGTGATGATTACTGAACTGGGAGACTGGAGAAGAGTTGAACATTGCTTTACTGGGCAGTTTTACAAATAGTATGAACACTGCACCAAAACCACAAATAGCCTAATAAAAATCAGTAACTCAGTTAACTTCAATTAGTTTAATAATTTAGATAATGGATTAAAAATATATTATCTTAAAATAGCTTAAAAAATTGCGAATTGTGAGAAGTAGATATAATTTCCTCTGTAGAAGCAAACCTGAAATCAAAATCTCCCATGAGTAGTTTTGCCTTAGGAAGTGATTTATAAATTAGGTCCTCCTTTCAAGCTTCTTCCTACCATCTAGTCAGTCAACTTTTTAAAATTACATGTCTAGGAAGCCTTTCATATAGCCATTAATGTTCAAAGCTTTTACCTTCAGAATATTCCTGTTATTCACTGAAAAAAACCCAACAAAAAAACCCAAAAAACCAAAGCCCTGCTAATGAAGAGAAAGACATGTATATTTTTTTCCAAATTACATTGAGGCCTTTCTTGGTAACAAAAACCTTCTGCAATCACGCCACCCTTTTGCTTTGACAGAGCACTGATGGGGTGAAGACAATTTTGTGGCGCTATGCGAAATCGTGCTGTAAAAAAAGCGGGGCCTCCAAATATGGCTATAAGCACATCCTAAAATAGTTAATTACTCTGCAGAAAAGTTTGCGATTTGATGTTCTTAATACACCGTTACACTGTTAACTCTCAGATTACCTTATTATCATCGATTTAAGCTTTCTTAATATCACCAAAACACAGACATTGAAACTGCAGCAGTTTTGACAAGACTATTTCATCAGGTCTATTAATGACTTGGCTGTTAATGCTAGTACTCCTTGTTCTGGGCTCGGTGGCAGACCTATCATTCAGCACAGCTGGAAAATAAACCATGAAGACATTTGAAGTCAGAGAGGCAAGGTCTTGCTTTCAGAAAGAGGCAAATTACTTACTTCACCATTTTGTGTTCCAAGTCCAAAAGGGCTTTGAACTATAGGCAGGGGTGAGATCCTGCTATTATCAGTAACAGAGCTTCACATAATGGGCACTGTCACCTCTTGCAGCAGAGAAACCATCAATCACAAGACCAGCAATATTGTGCAGCTATGAAAAGCAGGCATTCTCCTGCTACATTCTCCCATTTGGAAGGCATTTAAGAGTAATGTATTCTGCTGAGTTCCCGCAGGCATTTGTAACTTGAGTCCTTACTTACAAGAAGTGCTGGCATCCATCACTTAAAAAATTAATATAACTCACAACTATACACTACTAAGCTTCAGGCACTGGTTAAACAATAACAATTAATGACTGAGTATGCAGCTCAGCTGGACTAAGAGAAAGGAAACCATTTTATTATTTTCAATGTTCCAATCCTGGCAATCAAATACAGTTTGAGTTTCCAGAGTTTCATTTAAGTTAGCAGAGTTCTGGCAGTTCATACAGGCAAAAGACTTCATATCTGATCTCCAACCTAAAATCTGAATAAAAACTAAACTAAAATTATCAGGACCTTAATACTGACTAGAAATAACCACTTCCTAAAACCTATACATGCGCACATTTATAATCATTCTGTTTCTTTATTTGTTCTGCTTTGAAGTAGGGAAACGTCGATACGGAAAATTTGAATCCTTTCTGGATATGAATGTGAGTATTTTAGCACTCTAAATTTTACATACAGGGAACATCCTTCTAATACAATAAATTTCATTTTGTTTTCTTTGCCTATTATTGCTTTATCCCAATGCTTTAGGTAAAACCAGTTCTAATTAGGAATGCTAAATTGACATTCAGGTAGGAGGTGGGGACAGAAGGAGAGATACATTTTCAGAACTGAATTTGGAACTCAATTTGAGTTCCAAATTCAGTTCTGAAAATGAGCAGAAGCCTGCTACTTGCTAAATGCAACTGGTACAGTCTAGTTGCAACTTTTTATAATACCCAGGCTAATCAAAAGCTGCATGTCCTCAATCCTCCAGTGACAGAGATACAAAACAGTGAATCATCTGCTACAAGGCTGATAACATGTTGTGCTGCTGCACCTGGACTATTTAATTTGGGAACATGATCTTGTGTGTCAAGAAAGCCATGGAGAAGGAAAAGAAAGGTCCCCAAAAAGAAACAGTAATGTCAGAAAGAAGGGGACAATGCTGGAAACAGGAGAAGATCCCAGAAATCAGAGAGAGATGGAGGCCAGAGAACCTCCACCATAATTTTGATCAATGATGCCCAAGGTTGATTGCTGCAAGTGGTGGCAGAACCTGAACAAACAAGACTCTTTGCTCAGCCTCCCCTGGCCAGCAACTACCTCCTTACTGAGAGGGGCAGTGGGAAGCTGGCAAATGTAAGGCTGAGAAGGGAGCAAATGAGCCAGCATGGGAGGCATCCAAGTAAGGCTCTCATCTCCTTCCTTCTTAAGTCCCAGTATCCAGATTCACTATGGGCTGTTGTTTACACTGTCTCATCAGTGATGTGAGATTTAAGAAATAAATTGAAGAGGACAATAAACCACTTGCAAGCATTTGTCCAGTGCTAGCTCAGAATTTTTAAGGAGTGATAATAAAAGATTAACTTTTATGAGTCAATGTGCTTGATTCATCTGTACACTCTGAATTTTTGAAGTTCAATTCTGATGTACTTCTATTTATTTGTGAATGATTCCAAAGTTTCAAATTTACAAACTATATAGCTTACTAGGTTTAAGTTCATTTGAAATCCCATCACACAATTCTTTCATTATGAATTTACCCATTTTTCACACAAGTGGAAAAAACAATACCTTACTTCACAGCTTCATGCCCTGTTTATCACAAAACACTGCAAACGTATCAATTTAGCATAAGAAAAAAGATTAAATACTCTGCAGGTTTACTGGGCCTATTGATGCAGTGTTCAAAATTGATTCTGACTACTGGCTTTAAGTAGCAACCCCAAATGAAAAAAAAAAAAAAAAGGCTCTTGCTCTTTTTCCATGCTCTGACTGATCTAAATTAGTATCTTAAATGCTGTGAGTCCTTTACATTTTTATTTCCTCTGACTTTTTTTTTTTTTATGATCGTCACAGTTCTTTTCCAAGGATTCTGAAAAAAAGCTCAAAAAGAAGAGGTGCTCAATAAGAATTAAGAGCACTTGTAAAACATATTTAATTCCCACAAGTTTCTTTCATAAAAGGTTGAGATTTTTTTGTTATATGGTGAATAAATGCTACTGGCTAAAAGTATAATGAAATTAAAAGTACAATCTTATGTTGAACTCAGTAAGGAATGAAAAAAGCACCTCTGCATACATTAAATTATTTTTAACTATACTGTTACCTATCTGCAAAGGTTTAGATACCTTTTAGAACTACCTCAAGAATTTATAAACATATACCATTACAGAAAAAATAGAGATGGATTGTTTTGGGGGTTTTTTTGCATAGTTTTATTGTGGATGTCCACAAGCCTTGATGGGATGCACCCAGCAGTGCTGAGGGCACAGGCTGATGTCCTTGAGAGGCCACTCTCAACAATCTCTGAATGATCATGGTGATTGGGAGAAATGCCTGAATTCTGGAGGAAAGCAAATGTCATTTCTACCTTCAAGAAGGGTGAGAAAGAAGATCCAAGAGGACCCTAAATGCCAGACAGCCTCACCTGAAGCCTCTGGAAGGTGATGAAACAACAAATCCTAGTATGACCACTTCTGGAATATGCTTCAGTGTCTATCTGATTAATAATGCTTTCTTAAAGTCTCAGATCTTTGATGAGACCATCAGAGATATGGAACAGAAGCATGACTGTATATAACCATGCAGTTTTCTCAGCCCCACTTGAATCCTTCTAGGATAACACTTAGAAAAGGGAAAAGGAAAATAAAAAATGTTAAAGAAATGCACAAGATGACATAACCTAGAAGAAATAAATTAATTATTGTTCTGAATTGTGGTTGATTTTTTAAAATTGTTTAAAAAACTTTAATAATGACTCATCATAGAAAAATCTCCAGTGCCTAGCCAGGTAGATCAGAAGGTGAAAATTACATAAGCAAAATGTTTAGTTGCTCGCTATAGACAATAGAAGTGTTCTACTCATGTTGTGACATGTTTACCCAATATTTTACTCATGCACATAACTAGAAATTAACACTAGGAAATGGTGATACTAATATTCCCCATATGACATCCTGTGTTCAGTTGCTGTGAACAGCTGTGACAGATAAGAAAAACCTCTAGAGGCATGGAAGAGACTTAACATATAAAGAGATATTAAAAGACTGGAACTGTTTTATTTGGAGA
>WBNO01029032.1:0-11463 GCA_013400575.1 Peucedramus taeniatus | reverse complement strand
AGGCTGGGATGGAAAAGCCAGGCTGAGATAGAAAAGCCAGGCTTGGATAGGTAAACCAGGCTGGGATAGAAAAGCCAGGCTGGGCCAGATAAATCAGGCTTGGATAGAAAACCCANAAACCAGGCTCGGATAGAAAAGCCAGGCTTGGATAGAAAAGCCAGGCTGGGCCAGAAAAGCCTGGCTAGGCCAGATAAACCAGGCTGGGATAGATAAGCCAGGCTGGGAGAGAAAAGCCAGGCTGGGCCAGATAAACCAGGCTGGGATAGATAAACCAGGCTGGGATAGATAAGCCAGGCTTGGATAGATAAACGGGAAATCAAGGGGGAAAACCCCTCCTGCAGCCTCTGGGGAGAGTCCTGAGCCCCAGAACCTTCCTTGGAGTGTCCCGGCCTTCCTGAGCTCGGCTCTGCTAAGCTCAGCTCCAGCAGGGGTTTTATCCAGCTCAGCTTCTCCTGAGCTCAGCTCTGCTAAGCTCAGCTCTAGCAGGGGTTTTATCCAGCCCAGCTTCTCCTGAGCCTGGCTCTGCTAAGCTCAGCTCAGCTCCAGCAGGGGTTTTATCCAGCCCAGCTTCTCCTGAGCCTGGCTCTGCTAAGCTCAGCTCTAGCAGGGGTTTTATCCATCCCAGCTTCTCCTGAGCCTGGCTCTGCTAAGCTCAGCTCTAGCAGGGGTTTTATCCAGCCCAGCTTCTCCTGAGCCTGGCTCTGCTAAGCTCAGCTCAAGCAGAGATTTTATCCATCCTAGCTCTTGTTAACAGCAAGATTTTTGGGGAGAAAAAGGGGCTTTTCAGCAAGAGCCTGAGGAGGAAAAAGGGGGGATTTAGCTACAGGAAGATTTTGGGAAGAAAAAAAGGAAGTTTCAGAGAGAGCTTGAGGGGAAAAAAAGTTGTTTTTTCAGCAAGAGGAAGATTTTGGGAGGGAAAAATGGGATTTTTCCACAAGAGGAAGATTTTTGGGAAGAAGGAAAGGAGGTTTCAGCAAGAGCTTGAGGAGGAAAAAAAGGGATTTTCAGCAAGAGGAAGATTTTGGGAAGGAAAAAAGGGGTTTTTCAGCAAGAGGCAGTTTCTTGTGAGGGACAAAAAGGTTCTTCCAGCAAGAGGCAGTTTTTGGGGAAGGAATAAAGGGATTTTCCATCAAGAGGAAGAATTCAGGAAGAAAAAAAATGAGGTTTCAGCAAGAGCTCGAGGAGAAAAAAGGTTTTTTCAGCAAGAGAAGATTTTGGGAAGGAAAAAAAAGCAGATTTTCCAGCAAGAGGCAGTTTTTAGGAAGAAAAAAAGGGTTTTCAGCCACTTGAACAGAGACTCGTAGGGTGAGGGAAGCCCCTCATGAGGTCTGGGATAAATCAGTGGGAACACAACGGATTTGGACAAGAGAGGGATGGGAAACAGAGAGAAAAGCAGCAAAATCAACATCAGGAGGGCCAAAAGAACTCTGAGATGTGAGCAGGAAACAGCTCCTGCACCTGAGCCCGGATCCTGCGATGTCCCAGGCCAGGCTGGACTGGGGCTGGAGCAGCCTGGGATGGTGGAAGGCTTGGGATTGGAACTGGCTGAGGTTTTAAATCCCTTCCAAGCCAAGCATTCCATGATTTAAGACCGCCCTGGGGTTTGGGAAGTGGGGAAGGACAAAGGACAGGCAGCAAAGAGTGGGAATTCCCATGGGAATGTGCCTCTCCAAGAGGGATTTGCAGAGCTGACTGAGGAGGGAGAAAAGGCTCCTCAGAGCTGCAGATTCCTCAGCTCCCAGCCAGAAATGTTTGCACATTCCTGGGGTTCACAGGAGGTTTCAAACTAACAGAAAAGAAATTTTAAAAGGTGAAGGATCCTCTCCCAAAAAGCACAATTCCCACTTGGAACAGATGATTCCTCTTCCCAAATCTCTGAAGGATCAACCAAGATTTGCCAGCTCCAAAGGAGGACGTTGATGTTGGAAACTTCAGCAACTGCAATGGGCACCTGAACACATCCAAGGTGGTTTCCTGCTCCCCAAGGATGGATCCAAGCTAAAAATCCTTTCCTAATCAAATTTCCTACTGCTCTCCAAGGTGAAACAAGCCTGACCAGTCAGGTTTTTTGGTGATAAATCCCTGCTTTTCAGTTTTTCCACACATGTATTCCCTGCCCAAGAGGATGGAGGGTTCAGTGGAAGAACTTCCACCCACTTTTGGACAGAAGACCCCAAAAGTTGGGTTCACCCCAACACCAAGAAGCGTGGTCTTTGCTCCACCACTCCACAATAAGTGGAGTTATTATTAAAAAAAACCACATGGAATAGAGATTGAATTGATCAACACATAAATATCCCTCTCCCAAAATCCCTCCTCCTTCCAAAGCCCAAAATTCCTCCCTTCTTGGGCCCTGAGATCCCATAAAAGTCCTTATATTACACTGGAATCACTCCACCTGCAAACTTTAGGCCCAAAGCAGAGGATTTTGATGGGAAATGAGCATTTGTTACCTATAGATGGGGATTTGAAGGGGTATTTGTCAGGAAGGTCGACTCTAACTTTCCATACTCCACCTTCATACGGTGCTGCAAGGGAGAAAAACAGGAATTAGACACTGCTCAGGAGAGGATAAACAGAACCAGAACCAGGAAAACATCTCTGGAATAATCCACAGCCCCACTGGGGGGAGATTTCCAAGCTTTTTCCCTGCTCTGCCTCACAGGATTTGAATTGATCCTGGAGAAATCTCAGCACGAAGACACCAGAGCCCGATTAAAAACAGGCACTGTGAGGAGGGGTGATCTCCTCACCTCTGGAGATGGTGCTAAATTAAGGAGGAAAAGCCATTCTAATGACAAATTCCATGGAAATTCCCATCACTGATGCAAGTTTGGCCAGGTCTAGGAAAGCTCAGGGGTGCTGAAGGAGCTTTGCAGAGCTCCAAGGGATGGGGTCTATCCATGACCACACTCCCAGCTGGATCCTCCCCACCCTCCAGAAGATGGATTTCTCTCCATGCCCCTTAGATTTCTCATCTGCTCCCCTCTGGAATGTCACTTCCTTATCCCCCAAGCCCCTGGATTGTTTTTTCTGGAAGGGCAGGGTCACAAACTTACTTCCTTGTGGTCCATAAAACTTCACGACAAATTCGTTGAGTCCTCCTAAGATTGTGACTTCGTGTTTGCTCTCGATCCTGGTGCAGCAAGTCAAGGAAAAACATCCAATCCAAGAGACAAAACCCATTTACTCACATCCAGGGCATTCACTCAAAGCCCACTGACCCAAATATTCAAAATATCCCGAGCCCCACGAGGAATTTCAGTGTCCTGACCCATCTGAGTGACCACAGTGATGTTGCTAAAAGCCAGCTCCCCACCCTCCCCTGCCCTGAGCAATCCTGGGGTGAATCCTCAGAGCTTTCCATTTTCCATTCCCTCCTGCAGGGATTTGGGAGAGCACTGGGACATGTTTGAAATAAATCCCCTGCTCCAATGAATTCCATTTCCCCTCCCACAGCTCCCATGCAAATCGTGGCAGTCTCTTGTTAATCTGACTTGCAACCAAAAAACTCCTGAGTCTTGGGAGAGATGGGGTGAAAAGAACAGCAGGAAGAATCAAAGAGCTTTGGGAAGAAGGGAATACAAAGGGAAAGGCAAGTGGGAAAGAGAGGAATACAAAGGGAAAGGCAAGTGGAAAGAAGGGAAAGGCAAGTGGGAAAGACAGGAATACAAAAGGAAAGGGAAGTGGAAAGAAGGGAACACAAAGGGAAAGGGAAGTGGAAAGAAGGGAACACAAAGGGAAAGGGAAATGGAAAACAAGGGAATACAAAGGGAAAGGGAAGTGGAAAGAAGGGAACACAAAGGGAAAGGGAAATGGAAAACAAGGGAACACAAAGGGAAAGGGAAATGGAAAACAAGGGAATACAAAGGGAAAGGGAAGTGGAAAGAAGGGAACACAAAGGGAAAGAAGGGAACACAAAGGGAAAGAAGGGAACACAAAGGGAAAGGGAGTGGGAAAGACAGGAATACAAAAGGAAAGGGAAGTGGAAAGAAGGGAATAGAAAGGGAAAAGGAGTGGGAAAGAAGAGAATAGAAAAGGAAAGGGAAGTGGAAAGAAGGGAATACAAAGTGAAGTGAGAAAGAAAGGAATACAAAAGGAAAGGTAAGAGGGAAAGAAGGGAACACAAAGGGAAAGAAGGGAATACAAAGGGAAAGGGAAGTGGGAAAGAAGGGAATACAAAAGGNAGGGAAGTGGAAAGAAGGGAATACAAAGGGAAAGGCAAGTGGGAAAGAAGGGAAAGCCAAGTGGGAAAGACAGGAATACAAAGGGAAAGGGAAGTGGAAAGAAGGGAATACAAAGTGAAGTGAGAAAGAAAGGAATACAAAAGGAAAGGTAAGAGGGAAAGAAGGGAACACAAAGGGAAAGAAGGGAATACAAAGGGAAAGGGAAGTGGGAAAGACAGGAATACAATAGGAAAGGGAAGTGGAAAAGAAGGGAATAGAAAGGCAAAGAAGTGAGAAGAAGGGAACACAAAAGTAAGTGGGAAAAAAAAGGAACACAAAGGGAAAGGCAAGAGGGAAAGAAGGAAATACAAAGGGAAAGAAGGGAATACAAAGGGAAAGGTAAGTGGGAAAGAAGGGAACACAATGGGAAAAAAGGGAATACAAAGGGAAAAGCAAGTGAGAAGAAGGGAATACAAAAGTAAGTGGGAAAAAAAAAGGAACACAAAGGGAAAGGCAAGAGGGAAAGAAGGAAATACAAAGGGAAAGAAGGGAATACAAAGGGAAAGGTAAGTGGAAAACAAGGGAATAGAAAGGGAAAGACAAGTGGGAAAGAAGGGAACACAATGGGAAAAAAGGGAATACAAAGGGAAAAGCAAGTGAGAAGAAGGGAATACAAAGACAAGTGGGAAAGAACGGAATACAAAGGGAAAGGCAAGAGGGAAACAAGGGAACACAAAGGGAAACAAGGGAACACAAAGGGAAAAGCAGGAAATCTTTATTCCAAGCCAGGCTCAGTTAAGACAATTAGTGGTGCTGTTTCAGTGCTGAAGCTTGATAAGGAATTCTCTGTAAATCAGGGTTAATGGATTGGGAATAATATCCTACAGCAATTACCTTTCATCAGTGGTCTGGGTAAGAATCACAAGGGAAGCAGGAGAAAATCAAAGGTTTGTTCCCACCTGAACTGTGGCTCTGCAGCACCAAGGCTGCTCCCATCTGAAGGCAGGGACATGGAATATTTCATAGGAAGATCCTTCACATCACAGCAGGGCTTGGCAGGAATGTTCCAGCCACAGGGAACTAAAGGCAGATTCCCCTTTTTCCCCCCCTCGGATGGAAAAGGTTTCCTGCTTTGATGGCACCAAGTTTGCCCAGGAATTCCACAGACACCCCCTGGGCACACAATGAAATATTCCCAACCCAGCAGGAACTCCCAACAACCACCAGGAACAAAGAATTCCCACTTCAGAGCCCTGATCTTAAATGACAACCTAAAAAATCTGCTGCATTTCCCCAAGGGCCGTGCGAGGCTCCCAAAGCGCCGGCAGTTTTTGTGAGGAGATCCCAGCCCCATCTGTGGGGTCCCCCAGGATTCACTGCAACTCCTCAAGCACAATAACTCCCACATTGGACAGACTTTTCCCACAGTGTCAGCTCCAAAAGGATTTGGAAACAACAACCTCCTTCCCCTCGTTCTCAGGGTGAGAAGGAAAAGTTTGCAGCCCTTTGTTTTGGCTCTGGAATTTTCCTGGTTCAGCATCAGCTGCTCTGTCCTAAAATTCCACAGCAAGGAGCTCGCTGCACCCAGGAGCAGCTCACAAAGCTTCCACCCTACAGATGGAAGCAGAAATGCCTCAGTGGAAGTGTTTTTCCTGCTGAAATCCAAAGGGAATCTCAGGGAAAAGCGGCGTCGCTCCAGGATTGTGCTGAGCAATCTCCCAAGGAAGTTGGTGGCTGAGGGATGTTTGTCACCAGATCTTTTTGTGGCAATCAAAGTTTAAAACTTCCTGCTGTGGTACTAATTCCTTGGGAAATGTATCCCTGGATGAGTATTCCAGGTTCCCAAAGTCCTGCACGGGCCCGCTGTGAGCAATGATGGCCCAGAAAATGTTTAATTTTCTGGATTTTCACACTCACAGCAGCTTCATGGATCAGATCAAACACAAATGGTTTTACTCTGGACTAAATCAAGTCCTGCTTAATAAAATCCAGCTCTCCCAGGCTGATCCTGAGCAGCTCCAGCCTGGATGCTCCTCAGCTCCCTGAGTTAATGCCAACTGCAAATTAAAGCTGAGCTTTTCACACTCTGACTCGATCCTGATGTTGCCAAATTAAAAAAATATTCACGAGCTACACAAGGCCACATCAGAATATTGTCCTTGTTGTGGCAAAGACCTAAAAGTCCTACCAAAAAAAAAAATCAGTGAGTGAATTAGGGTATTAGGGTCATGAAAGGGAGAAATATTGGGATGAAAGGTTTGGGAACGACCACGCTGTTCATCGACACGATACCAGAACTTCTGCCCTGTGAGGGCAGAGAGAGCCTGGCACAAATTCCCAGAGCAGCTGGGGCTGCCCCTGCATCCCTGGCAGTGCCCAAGGAAAGGTTGGAGCAGCCTGGGATGGTGGGGGTGTCCCTGGAATGAGCTTTGAGGTCCCTTCCCACCCAAACCATTCTGGGATTCTGGGATTTGGGACACTCAGAATCCATCCCGAGGGATTTGTGTGGGAAATGGGGATAGAAAAGAGAGGAGAAGGGAAGGGAGACCCTTCATGGTTTCCTGAGATTCCAGGTGAAGCCCCTGGGTCCATGAATGTCTTGGAGAGGAGATGGATCCAATGTCAGGCTCTGGAGCCAGGCTGGGAGAGCTGGGAATGTTCCCCTGGAGAAGGGAAGGCTCCAGGGAGAGCTTCCAGCACATTGCAGGGCCTGAAGGGGCTCCAGGAGAGCTGCAGAGGGACTGGGGACAAGGCCTGCAGGGACAGGACCCAGGGAATGGCTCCCACTGCCAGAGGGCAGCCATGGATCCAGGGATCTTGGCAATTGGGAATTGCTGGCTGGGCTGGGATTGCCAGAGCAGCTGGGGCTGCCCCTGCATCCCTGCAATGCCCAAGGAAAGGCTGGAGCAGCCTGGGATGCTGGGGTTGGAATGGGATGGGATTGAAGGTCCCTTCCCACCCAAACCATTCCTGGATTCTGGGATCAAGGAGGCTCAGAATCCATCCCGAGGGATTTTTCTGGAAGTTGGGGATGGAGAAGGGAAGGGAGACCCTTCCTGGAGTGCCGAGATTCCCAGTGAAGCCCCCGGATCCCAAAATTCCTTCCTAGAGCGGAGTCGGGGTGGGGATGGATCCAATGCCAGGCTGGGAGAGCTGGGAATGGAGGGAATTCCCTGGGAAGGGGGATTGGGGTGGGAATTTGGGAATTGGGAATTCCTGGCTGGGCTGGGATTGCCAGAGCAGCTGGGGCTGCCCCTGCATCCCTGCAATGCCCAAGGCCAGGCTGGAAATGGGGCTGGAGCAGCCTGGGACAGGGGGAGGTGTCCCTGCCATGGATGGGGTTGGAATCTTTAAGGTCCCTTCCCAGCCAAAGCATTCCCTGAGTCCATAACTGAGGACAGACTGAAAATAAAGTGGATTTCAGCAACAAAGCCTTTGAATCAACACAGGGGAAATCTCTGCAAGTGCAATAGAAAGGAAGCTGGGAAAGCCTTCCTTGAAATGAGGTGAATTCCAGTTACTGACACAGCTGGGGTGAACCATCTGCCCTCACCCTTCCCCACCAAGGAAAAGATGCCCAGGAAAGTGAAATCTTGGAATCCCACCAACAAAAGAGCTGAGAGCACTCCTGGGAGAACTGCATGGAGCTGCTACAGAGAACATTTCCACCCTACAAGCTTTATCCATCTCCAGAAAGTCTTCAGGAAAGGAAAGAACTGGGAAATCCAGGAATCCAAGGCAGATCTCCAGGCTTCTCCATCCCACAAACTGTCCCAGGGACAGGGGACCAGCACAAGGGACTGGACACCTTTGGAGCAGTGCCCAGACCACATTCCCAGAGAAAGCTCCAGCATCACTCCTGGTGATGTATCTGGAAGTGAATTCTTCACTGCTCTCTCAGCTCACACTGAATTTTTTCTATAAGGCCAAATCTTCCAACCAAATCCCAGATGAATTCTGTCCCAAACATGCCAGGAATGAAGCAGCAGGATCCAGGAGCAATCCAGGCCCTGTCTGGAGACCCACAATCCTAAAAGAAGCCAGCTGTGCTGAGGGCACATGGAATGTCCTCTCCTGCAGCCAGGTTCTGGTGATAGATCCTGCAGTGATTCCAAGGAACTCCCAGGAATGAGGAACTCTCCAGCTCTTCAGAAAGTGAGCACAGCTTCAGGAAACCCCAGGAAAGGAGCACCAAGACCTTGGAGCAAGAGTCCCACAATTAAGGTGATGTTTCTCCTGGGATTGCTATGTTTGTGTCCAGAATTCCCAGCCACTCCTTTCAGGGGATACTGATGAGTATCCCTGCAGAAATCCCCAGGGATTCAGCCACACATCCAGCACTTTTTGGGAAGACCATTCTGGAAGACCATTTTTAGGACCTTTTAGTCCAGGCCAATCTCTCTGCACCCACATTCTCTCTCAGAGCACTTCTCATCAGTCCAATTTACAAAAATCCAAGCAATTAATGAATAAATCATTTCAACATTCCTGATTCCAGGGGTTCACCCTGCCCTTGTCCTTCCAGCAGGACACAGAGCCAAGCTCACAGCTACAAACCCAGCCTGTAACACATCCCACACTCTAAAATGTTTAAAAACCATCACTCAAATCCCTCCCAAGACTTTTGGCCTTGCTGCTTTCATCTCCTCATCACCTCAGGATGCCAACTGGACCTGGTGCCAAAAAAAGCCAGTGGAAAAGTCAAGGGAAAAGAGAAAAATCTGGACACGAGTCAGACTTCTAAGTTCAAAAGCCACAAAGTGAGTCTTGAGGGCCTGAAGATAAATTATCTTAGCCCCAGGGTGATGAAGAGAATTTTAACACCAGTAAATGCTGGGAATATTGAGATGATGCTATGGAAGCTTGGTTTCAAGTATCAGCTTGGAAGGGCTGCTAGGGAAGAGCCAAGGGAAATTTTTCAGGCTCCCCATCCAGGTCTGAAATGTCCCAGGAGCTCCAAGGAGGATGGAGCTGTGGATGGGAATGACAGGAACAGCCCAAACTGCCTGTGACAGGAACAGCCCTGTGACAGTGACAGGAACAGCCCAACTCCCCGTGACAGAACAGCCCAACTCCCTGTGACAGGAACAGCCCTGTCCCAGTGACAGGAACAGCCCAACTCCCTGTGACAGGAACAGCCCAAACTGCCTGTGACAGTGTGACAGGAACAACCCTGTCCCAGTGACAGGAACAGCCCAACTCCTGAGACAGGGTAACAGGAACAGCCCAACTCCCTGTGACAGTGTGACAGAACAGCCCAAACTGCCTGTGACAGTGTGACAGGAACAGCCCTGTGACAGTGACAGGAACAGCCCAACTGCCTGTTACAGGAACAGCCCTGTGACAGTGACAGAACAGCCCAGCTCCCTGTGACAAGAACAGCCCAAACTGCCTGTGACAGTGTGACAGGAACAACCCTGTGACAGTGACAGGTACAGCCCTGTGACAGGAACAGCCCAAACTGCCTGTGACAGGAACACCCTGTGACAGTGACAGGAACACCCTGTGACAGTGTGACAGGAACAGCCCTGTCCCAGTGACAGGAACACCCTGTGACAGTGACAGGAACACCCTGTGACAGTGACAGAACAGCCCAAACTCCCTGCAGGGATCAAGGCTCTGCTTTCAGGGCTGAACTCGTTGAGGAAACTCAAACTGAAATTGTTTCCTCAGTCAGAATCAAAAGCAATTTAAGGCATTTTGGGTTTTCTCCATCAGGACAAAATCCCCACAAAACCTTTCAAATCTGGAGTGCCAGGACCTGTCCATCAGCCAGGGAAAAGTGGCCACTGTGGGTTTGCCTGTTCCAGGGTCAAATTCCCATTTCCTCATCCTCATGCAGGGCCACCCACCACTGCAGGGCTGGATTTCCCTGCAGCAATAAAATAAAAAATTGTTAGGATTTGACTTCACACCCAGATCTCCCCAAATCCCAGCTGAACATCACGGCCTACAGATGGTCTGTCTGCTCACAGGGTTGAGTGGCTTTTTCCTGGCAAACACTTCATTCTAAAATAAAAAAAAAATCCTTTCATTAAGTTTCTTTAAAATGAATGTTAGTTACAAGCTTGGGAAAATGAGTTTTCCAGCCAAAAATATTCAGAGAGCAACACAAATGGCAAAGAGGAACAGAAAGATGGAATGTCCTGTGGAAAAATAAAGTTGTGGATTTATCTGGGGGTACAACTGAAGTGAGAGATGCAGGTCATGATGAGGAATTAAGAATTTTTTAAGGATCTCTCTCATGTCCTCTCTTATTCAGACACTTGTCTGCAGGTAGATTACATCACCAGAGAAATCATCCTGAATTGGAAGGAAAACCAAACAGCACACCTGAATATATTTTAAAATAAAAAAAGAAATCATCTAGCTTTGCCACCCGAGCAGAGAACCTGCCTTTGAGCAAATAACTCACCGTATTTAGTGATAAAAGGTGATTTAAAAATGAGATTAACTCTCAGCCAGCTGATTTTTCCCATTGTGAAGAGCTCTAGAGCACCTGCTCTGTGGAAATTGGAGGTGTCAGAGGTGTGAACTCTTCTGAAGCCTTGGCAAGCAGCAGCTCTGCAGCATCAATCACCTCCATTAGTGCAGCTGATGGTTATTCATGGTTATTTTCTTACAAAGGCAATGAGCTCCAGGATTTAGAGCTCCCTGAGCGTGGGCAGCAAAGGGCAAGCTCAGCTCAGTCCCTCCCTGCCTCCAAGCCTCTGGAAGCTGCTTTTCCTCCTCCCAACTCCCTCCTTTTCCTGATACAACATCCCCAGGTGTGAAACCACAGCCAGCACCGGGCCTTTGATGCTTTAAGGATTATTTATCCTTATTTTCCCTTTATCCCTATTTTCCTCAACTCCCAGCCCGTTATTCACAGTTAACTTCCCTCCTCCAGCCCTGCAGGGCACCAGAAAAAAGGACTTTTATAAGTCAGAAAGGTTAGAAAGGCCACAAAAGAGCTGTGGTTTCTAGGAGCAGCAAGAGGTGGAATTTTAGCACCTGATTTCTTGCAAACTTCTTGAGAACTCCAGGCTAAAATTATTCCAATATTCAAATCCGTGGGTTTTCCTCAAGCCAGGAATTCTCGTTTCCACAGGGCACCCTCAGAGTTTCTCCCCTCAAGCAAAGGGAAAGTTTTCCAGCACCAAGCCCAGGTTTGGGATTGGCCAAGGATGTTCTGTAGAACAATTCCTGGGGTTTTATCCTCACATTCCTGGGAAAAATCCCAACTTTCCTTCCTCTGGATTCGCCCTCCACTCTGCCCTGATGAGACCCCACCTGCAGAGCTGGATCCAGAGCTGGA
>WBNO01029031.1:0-24416 GCA_013400575.1 Peucedramus taeniatus | reverse complement strand
AGAAAAGCTATAACCTGAGGCATCAGAATGGAGGAAAATTGGGCTGGGAAATCAGGGATACACAAAATTGTCCTGAAAAGCAGCTGCCATCACCCAAACCTGCTTTGCACCATCGGCCTGGAGGGCAGGGCAGGCAATCCTCCCTCCTGCCAGCCCCGGGGAGAGCCCTGAGAGTGTTGGCAGGACATGGGGTGGGCACCTCAGAGCCCTCCAGGCAGTAGTGACCTACAAAAATGGGTGGAAAAGAGAGAAAAGTTAAACATGCAAATCCTCCAGAGGCAAAAACAACTGAGCCAGAGTCTGCTGTTGCTGTGGAAGGAATTTTTCCAGCTGTTGGGAAGCCAGGAGCCTTCAAACTCTTCTGGATTGGCAGCAAATTCCAGGTGGCCTTTTGGCTTTCTTCTCTACTGCATTCCCAGAGGAGCAGCTTTCTTCCCCACTGCATTCCCACAGGAAGACCAGGTCCATCTACAGCACCCCTGGAGCTTCAGAGGAAAACTCCACCCTTCTCCAGGATCCCTGCTCCACCAGAGCCACCCCTGGCACTGCAGGAGGAGCAGCCACCATGGAATGGGACTGTGCCACACCCTGACCCACAGGGGGTCAGCTCCTGCTCTCACTCTGGCAGTGGGTTTTTTTTGTTTGTACTATTACATTTGTATTTTTAATTTCCCAAGTAAAGAACTGTTATTCCTATTCCCATATCTTTGCCTGAGAGCCTTTTAATTTCAAAATGATAATAATTTGGAGGGAGGGGTTTTACATTTTCCATTTCAGGGGAGGCTCCTGCCTTCCTTCAGCACACACCTGGCTTTTCAAAGCAAGATCCTCACCTACCTGCAGGACACAGCCCTGCACACACCTGGCCCCAGCGGCAGCCGGCCAGGAAGCGCCAGGAGAAGGGGAGGCCTTGAGGAGCAACCTGAGAGCTCCCAGCCAGGCAGAAATATCCTGCAGCACATTTCCCTTCCAGCTTTCCGTGCCTGGAGCAGAGAGGAAAACAATAATTTGTGTACTCTGAGCTGCTGCTGCTGGTTTGGTGCAAAAGCAGAGTATTGACTGGGAACTCTGCGAGGTAAAAAATAACTTCTGATATGAGAGAGAAAATAGATACAATTTTCCACTTAAAAAAACATGTAGATGGACTAGCTTCTGCTTTAAAACTTCTATTTTGCTTTATAAATATTACTATATTCTAAGTCTTCTACTATGTGATATTACACACTTCAAACTATCCACTCATAATCTTAGTTCTATTATTCAATTTTGGAAGCTTTTTCTATGGCTTCAGGTTAAATGCAGTGTTCTTTTGGGGGTTAATGTTTGTTAGCACAAAGTCTAAAATTCTCAGTAACTGGGGTTCCAACAGATGGCTAAAGTGAGCCAGTTCAAATTCCATGAAGGTGGCACATTGCTGCAGACGGAATTGTGGGCTGGACTTTCTGCATTACTCTCATGATTTCATAAATTTGAAAAGAGACAAAATTGAGAGAATAAATGCCACCCACACCTCTTTCAGGTGCTTCTTTGTACCACAATAATGATGCCAGACTGCTTTTGCCTCCCAGAATTCTCAGATCCAATGCCTCTGTACCCAACTCTGTGGCTAAGCTGATATTTCTTTTCTTTGAGTGAGAGAAATGCAGGAGAGGAGCTGGGAAGAACTTTCCCAGAACGAAACAAGGATGTGAAAATGCTCCAGAGAAAGGGAAAAAATGCCAGGGTGAACTGAATCCTAACCTGCAGTAGTGGCCAGGGAGGCAAGGCAAGCATTCCTTCTCATTCCAGAGGCCAGTCACGTTTTCAGGAGTGAAGGTGCCCTCAGGACAGGTGAGAGGAACTCGTGTCCCTAAAAGGGATAGCACAGAGACAAAAACAAACCTCAGAGTGAGGTGTGACAAGGCTCTTGAGCTGTAACAGGTGACTCCCAGGTGGCCACTGTGCCACATTGGCTTGTTGCCACCTCCTTACCACCTGCTTTGGGGGAGACACCCAGGATTGCACATCTCTGGGGTCACACAATACCTGAGCCCTTGGCAAGTGCCAGAGTACCTGGGGGACAGTAGGAATGAGGTGGGCAGTGCCTGGGGTCCCCTGCCACCAGCTCCTGGCAGTAGAATCCTCTCTGGCACGGGATGCAGGAGGCAGAGCCCGTGGCTGGCTGGTACTGCCCAGCAGGGCACGGCCTTGGGAGGGCTGTCCCTGACCCACAGAAGTGACCCTGGCCAGGACAGAGAAGGGAGAGCATTTCATGGAGACAGTGATGCCTTCCTGGGCTACCTAAAAACAGAGGTCAGGCAAAATTAAGAGAATAAAAAGTAGTTCTATTTATTGAAGGGCCTCCAGGTACATTTTGGGCAGACAAAGCCCTCCCCCCCCCAGGGGCTACACTTAAAAATGGCCATGGGTTTTCACACTTTTATAATTTGGTCCATTTGCATTTTGGGGGTGAATCTGCCAATTACAGCTTCAGCTAATGAAGTCATTTACCCCAAGTTTGCTCCCCCAACTCACTTTTGTTTCCATCTCTCAGGCCTGAGGCAGTGAGGTGTCCTTGATTGCCAGGCCTGGAGAGGAATTGTTGTGTCTGCCCAAAATGGGGAAGCAGCAGCTCCCACTGGATATGGAGTTTAGAGTTACACACTAAAGAACTGCAGGATTACAAATAGATGAAAAATATAAAAGCTAAAATCCTGAGGCATCATTCCCCCGACAAGGTCTCTACCTTGTCGAGTCTCTATTCTAAATATCTACTAAGAGTGTGTATCTAAGAGCAGTAAATCTCTAACAACAGTAAATATCTGCTAAAGTTAGGGGCTGTATAAACCCCAGAATCACCCAAACCTCTGTGTGGATGTGACTAATGTTGCAGTCAGCTGTGGGTGACCCTTTGCCCCTGTGGGACACGCAGAGCCCTGCCCAAGCTGGGAAGTCCCCATGCCAGCCCTGAGCAGTACCTTGGGGCACAGGAACGCCGTGGGGCTGATGGAGCTGAAGTTTGGTGGGCAGTAAAAGCCCTCAGAACAAGGTCCTGTGGGAGAGCTCAGCCCCGCGCTGGCACAGAAAGTCCCAGGGTAGCAGGGGACACAGCTGTCCTGGGAGCCACCTCCTGAGGGGACACAAACACGGCAGCTGGGACAACGCCCAGTGCACTCCCAGCATCAGCAGCACTTGTTTGAACTGGTAACGTGTGGCCACCATCACTGGTAACACATGGCCACTGACCTCAGGGGCAGCTGGTCACCACTGAAGTGGACAACCCCGTGGGGTGGTCACATTCACCAGTGTGGTCACCACTGAAGCCCCCCCATGACAAACCCATGAGGGATGTCATGCTCACCAGTGTGGTCACCACTGAAGCCCCCACATGACAAACCCATGAGGGATGTCATGCTCACCAGTGTGGTCACCACTGAAGTTCCCACAGGACAAACCCATGAGGGATGTCATGCTCACCAGTGTGGTCACCACTGAAGCCCCCACATGACAAACCCGTAGGGGAGGTCACGCTCACCAGTGGCGTTGTTGAGGGTCCCAGCTGGGCAAGGAACTGGGAAAGGAGTTCCCTGTGGGCAGTAGTGCCCCGGAGGGCAGGGCCCGCTGAGAGGGAAGCTGGCTGTCCCACGCGGGGTGGCGTCGGTGGCTCCTCCGTGGCAGAAGTACCCGGCCGAGCACAGCCCTGAGGGGCACAGAGGGAGGCAGCCACCACCCACAGCAGCTCCTCACACCTCACCAACAGCAGAGAGCTCCCGAGAGAAGCCAGAGCCCATCCTTGTCCCGGGTTATCTCTGCTGATAGTCTGGGCTGGGCACCTTTCCTTGCCTTTCCTTCTCCCATCAACCCTTGGCCTCCATCCCTTTCTTTCCTGGCACTGACCTCACCTGGTGTTTGCTCACTTATCTCCTCTCTAACTGCTTCCCATTTTCTGCCTCTCTTCTTTCCAGGTATCCAGCCTGGAGTTTTGGCCAGGGACAATTACTCTGTGCGTAAATGGGAGGGGAAGGTTTTTGGAGGACAGAAAGAGCAGAGATAAAATGTTAAAGCAAAGGAAGAGAAAGCAGAAAAAAAACTAAGGGAGAGAAGGAAAAGCAATGCAGTAAGAGAAATAACTGTTATATGTAAAATAAAATTTAAAAAATTATTAAAATATATATTCTAAGTGTTATATATAACATATAATATAGAAATATATTTTAATAATCAATAAAATAGATATTCTAAGAATTGTTACATATTATACATATTAAAATATATTATATAATCATTAAATATATAATAATTATTATAATATATAATTCTATAATAGTAATAAAACCAAAATAAAACAATAAGTAATAACATATAATAATAGCACAAAACATTAAAATATATATCACAATGAATAATATAATTATAAATATTATAATTAAATGACAATAAATAATAGCAATAAAACCAAATAAAATAATAATAAAACCAAACTAAATGCTCAGTGAGAAGAATGAAGCAGAGAAAAAGAGGAGGCTGATAAGCACAGCCACAGAGTGTCCTGCAATAGC
Organism: Peucedramus taeniatus; assembly: GCA_013400575.1. Taxonomy (NCBI): domain Eukaryota; kingdom Metazoa; phylum Chordata; class Aves; order Passeriformes; family Fringillidae; genus Peucedramus; species Peucedramus taeniatus. The sequence continues at coordinate 19,878 of WBNO01029031.1, read as the reverse complement.
CTTTACCCCATTCATGGAGATGTTTCCCATTTCCCCACATCCTCCAGCCCCAGTCTCCCCCGCTGTGCTGGGGCAGGTCTGGTGTCACCCACACTCACCATCAGGCTCCCAGTTGGCCTCTCCCCTGCAGTACCTGCCCACGGGGCACTGCCTGCAGGCCGTGGGTGCCAGTGCCCCCTCCAAGGGGCTCAGTGTCCCCTCAGGACAGGGCACGGGGACAGCAGTGCGGCCTGGACAGAAGTACCCTGTGATGGAGAGGGCCGGGAGATGTTGCATTTAGGTACAGCCTTATAAAATAACAGCCTTGTTATCCTTGTAAAACCTCACAGAGTCACTGGGTTGGAAGAGACCCTAAAGATCATCGAGTCCACCCCAGCCCCAACCCCTCAACTCAACCTGGCACCCAGTGCCACATCCAGGCTTTGTTAAACACACCCAGGGATGGTGACTCCACCACCTCCCTGGGCAGAACATTCCAGAACTTTATCACCCTTTCTGGAAAAAACTTTCTCCTAATATCCAGCCTAAACTTCCCTTGGTGCAGCTTGAGGCTGTGTCCTCTGGTTCTGTCAGTTCCTGGAGAAAGAGCCCAAGCCCAGCTGAGCACAGGCACCTTTCAGGAGCTGTGGAGAGTGATGAGGGCAGCCCTGAGTCTCCTTTTCTCCAGGCTGAGCACCCCCAGCTCCCTCAGTGGTTCCTCACAGGGTTTGTGTTCCCAGCCCCTCTCCAGCCTCGCTGCCTCCTCTGGACACGCTCGAGTGTCTCAAGGTCCTTCCCAAACTGAGGGTCCAGAGCTGGGCACAGCACTTGAGCTGTGCCCTCAGCAGTGCCAGGGCAGGGGCAGAATGAGCTCCCTGCTCCTGCTGGCCACACCATTCCTGATCCAGGCCAGGAGCCATTGGCCTTCTTGGCCACCAGGGCACACTGCTGGCTCGTGTTCAATCGGCTGTCCAGTGCCCCCAGGTCCTTTTCTGCCTGGGCACTGTTCAGCCACACCATCCCCAGCCTATGGCATTGCAGGGGGTTATTGTGGCCAAAATGCAGAACTTGGTACTTGGATTAATTAAACTCCATCCTGTCCATCCTTACAGCAACAAGGACACACTGCTCACAGCCAGAGAAGGGAAATGCTGGGCTGCTCCAACCAGCAGCAAATCCCCCATTCCCTGAGTGGAGAGAGGAACCCCCCAGTCTCCTGCCACACCCGTGCTCACCTCTGGGGCAGGTGAGGGGCTGCACGGTGCCAGCACTGCCACAGGACATCCCAGCCGGGCAGGGCAGGCAGGCACTGGCCCCGGGCACGGGGCTGAAGGTGCCAGGCTCACAGGGCAGCTCCAGCCCCGAGCCCGCCGGGCAGTAGGAGCCGCTGGGACATCTGTATCCATGGATGCCATCTGAAGGGCAGGGAGCAGAGTTTCCTTCCAGGCAAACGTAGCTGGAGAGAGAGAGAAAGAGAGAGAATCCACCTGGAACAAGGAGCTCTGCTCACAGGTGATGCTGGCGGAGGCACACAAAGAGCCAGCCCTGGGAAATGCAGCTGGGCTCAGCTGTGCCAGTGACTTCCCCCACTCCATGCCCTGAAAACCCCGGGAAAAGGCTTTTTACACCAGGCTGCCTGGAAAGTGTTCTCATTCTGGAAAGAAAAAATCCTTTGAAAATGAAAATATTTTTACTTCAAAACACAAGGCCCAGCTGTTCAGTCCCTGGTGCCTTTGCTGAGCCTTTTTATCCCCAGTGCTCTCTTCCCTCCACCACTTCCAGCCCCTCACAATGAGCAAAGGTGAAGAAATTCAGAACCATGATGGTTCTAAGAGCTGAGCAACAAGGAAATAAGAGCTGTGATCCCATCACACACAAGGATTCAAGCAAAGGACTTTCTGGAGAAGAAAAAATTCCCACTCCTGAAGGCAAACGACTGAGTGTGAAAGGAACAGCACTGGATGAAAACCAGAAAAGCAGCTTTTCCTTTTTTGCCTGGAAACAAAACCAATTCCAGCTGAGCAGCAAGTTCTGAGGAGTGATGGATGCTGTGTGATAAAGGTGCTGAAAAGCATCAAACTGCTCCCTGTTGAGGGACATGGATTTTGGAAGTCAAGGGTCATTTATGATTTATAATTTACATTTCATTACCATCTAGCTCGTTGCTGCTACAGCTAGGCTGTAGTAACTTCTGGGGTGAAAGGAAAATTTGGGAAGACAACTTCTAGGGTTAAAGGAAATGTTGGAAAAGTTCAACTAGGACAGGTCAAATCCCTCATATTCTCAAGAATAATTATTTTCAGTCTTTCTTAATGTAGCCCTCATTGTATTCCCAATTTAGCTTCAATTTCTAAACAAATTTCATTGTGATTTTCTCTGTTCCATTCAAGAGACAGCTGCTGTCAGAAATCTCATGAAATCTCATTACACTGCACTGAAATCACTTCTAAGACTCTCTTACACTTATAAAATAAATCAAATTTCTGTAGTCTCTTGCTCTGAGGCTCATGAAATGGACAGACACTGCTCAGGGCACTGTGCATAGGCTGGGAATGGTGCCTTGTCCCTGGTTCTTGCTCCACCTTGTGGGAGAAGAGGACTCAAAAGGGAAAAAAAAAGGTTTAATTCCCAGCAAGTGTGATTATGGGGCTAAAGAAGGGATTTGCAGCAGCAATTTATTTATAATAACGATTTTTTTTTCACTGAAAAGAGAGAAAAAAGATTTATAAGAATGTCAGGCAAATGTGAAGGGAAGAGGAATGTCTCTAAAACACCTACAGGGAGATGCCACATCCCAGCCAAAGAGCTGACAACAAGCCTAGGAGCTGGAAATTTGGATATCCCTTGATTACAACACAGCAAGGCTGTGTTTGGTCACTGGCCAGTGACAGTGCCACTCACCCTGGGTCACACAGCGACGTCTGGGCCAGCTCAGCCAGCCCTGGGCCACTGCAGACCCTCCCAGCTGGGCAGGGCTGGCACTGCTCCTCTGCCCCCAGGCCCAGGGCACTGGACAGGGACCCGGGGGGACACGGCACGGGGTGCCCAGTGCCACGGGGACAGAAGTGGCCCATGGGGCAAATGTCATTGCCAGGCAGGGCAGGGCTGGAGGATTCCACCTGGGTGAGGAAAACAGAGGGGGAAAGGGTTATTAGGAGGAGATTTGGCACCGTGGGCACAGAGGGAGGTGCTGGGCAGGGCACACAGGGGCTGAGTCCTGCAGATTTGGAACTCAACAAAGAGCATTGGCATGAAAAGGGTCCTGGCTGCTGAAGGGGGGTTATCCTGTCCCTGAAAACATGAAAATATTTCCCTGTCCCTCAAAATATGAAAATGTTTTTACTTCAAAACACAGGGCCCAGGTGCATATCTTGGAGGAGATGCTCCAGTGCAATGTAGAAATGAAAGCCTGGCCAGAATTTATCCATGGGCAGCCAGGTATTCCAGCAGACATTGGGAGCAGCATATCCCTGCAGCTGAGGGAGCAGGAATGCTTGGAAAACATCCCACTAGCAGCCAGGAGATGTGACAGGGCAGTCCTGGTGTCACCAGCAGCCAGGAGGAGGTGACAGGGCAGTCCTGGTGCCACCAGGAGATGTGACAAGCCAGTCCTGGTGCCACCAGGAGATGCGACAGGGCAGTCCTGGTGCCACCAGGAGATGTGACAGGGCAGTCCTGGTGCCCAGATCACTGTGCTACTCTGCCTGGCACTCACCCTGTGCTTGAAGGGGGCTGGGCTGATGGCTCCCTTGGCACAGTGATAACCTGGGTAACAAAATCCAGAGGGCTGGGATAGCCCTGGAGCTGAGCAATACATCCCTGAAACAAACAGAGAACCGTGGCAGTGGAGGGGTCAATCATGTGAAAAGAGAAATCATTCGCACATTGTCTGTGCCCAGTCCTGTTGTAACAAACCAGCCCCTTCGTGGCAGGGAAGGATGATGTTTTGACTTCATGTTATTAGAAGGTTATTTTATTATTTTATGGTACTATATTATGTTTTAAAAAACCCTATATTAAACTATACTAAAGAATAAAAAAAGAATACTTACAAAAAGTTAAACAGATAATAACGAAAACTCGTGATTCTTTCCAGTCCCTGACACAGCTTTTTGTGACCATTGGTCAGGGATTGAAAACAACTCACACCAGAGCCCAGCCAGGCTCAGCACTTCAGGTAAACAATTCCTAACCCATTCCACATGAGCACAGCACAGGAGAAGCCAATGAGATCAGGATTATTTCCCATCTCTGGGCTTCTCTCTGCCTTTTCAGCTTCCCAGGATAAAATCCTGAGCGAAGGAATTCTGTTCAGTGAGATGTGAGGAGCACACAGTCCCTTCTCACCTGCTGGGCAGGGCTCACAGTCAGCCTCACTGGTGGCACCAGGCCTGGGGCCAAAGGTGCCCTTGGGACACGGGTGCTCTGTGCTGAAGGTGGTCCCTGGCAGGCAGAAGTGGCCAGCAGGGCACAGCTCAGGAGTTTGTGCTCCAGGACCTGGATACGGGGGAAGAGCCTTGCTCAGGAGGGATGGTGACAGGGAATGACACTCTCCATCAGCAGAACCAGCCTCCCTGCCCTCTGTGCAGGCAGACACAGGGCATAGGGGAAGCAGAGGGGCAGGAGGATCCCCCATGGACAGCAGTGGGGTCTGGCAGGTGATGAGACAGGACATGATCCTTCAGAACTGCTCTTGCCCAGATCAGAGACAATGGAAACCCAAAATAATGATTTCCTTCCTCATACACCTCTACCAAACATCAGAAAGTACCAATTCTCTGAAGTTCAGCCTGGAAAAAGAGCATTTTACCACACAGGTGAGTCAGTCCTGAATTAAATGCTTGGGGAAAACAAAGGCTTCCCATTAAAAACCTCAGCTGGGATTCTGAGGCTCTCTGTTGTGGTTCCAGCCCTGCTAAAACTCAGGTTAGCTCAGTCAAGTAATTCCTTCCCTGTTGCTTCAGCTGCTCACCTGAGAAAGGAAAAGCCTCTTTGTCCCCAGGAAAGTGATGGGTGAATTTGTTACTGTCAGGGCAACCACAAAGCTCTCGGTGCTGGGGTGAGCAGATAAATCTTGTGCAGGCAGATGGTGAGAAGCTCTGAGCAGGAGCAGCTCTGGCTCATGGCCAGACCAAGAGCTCCCTGGCAGGAATATTTGTTTCCCTGAGAGGCCAGAGCCATGTCAGCCATGCACAGGAGGTGCAAATGAGGTTTAACAGCAAAAAAAGGAGTTCTGCGTGACCCGAGGCTGCTCCCAAAAACCCAACAGGAGTTCTGGAATTAAAATTATTTGGGGCATTTCTGCTTGGTGCTAGAAACCATCACTGACTAAAAATGACGTGGGGTACTCAGTTTGTTCTCGCTGTACCCAAAGCTGTCAGAAATGAAGCTGTGGTGGGTGATTTTCTTCCCTCACTCTGTAACCCCTGCATCCTCACCGCTGCAGGAGTGCCCAGCTGGGCAGAGCTGACAGTCTGCTGCCTGCCCTTTCCCACTGACAGGGCTGAAGCTTCCAGGGCTGCAGGGAATTGGGAATTCAGAGCCTTCAGGGCAGTAGAAGCCAGCAGGGCAGTGCCTGTGGTCTGGCTGTGTGGAGCCAGGATCACAGAAATACCCAGCATAACACGGTCCTGCAAAAGAGAAAGGCTCCAGCATTAGGTTTGAAACCAGAAAACATAAAAAATATCGGAACTGTGAGAGAGAAAAAGGATATTGGATGTGCACAATACACACCAGAAACTGCAGCCAGACCTTCTCCTTGGCAGAACTTCCCAGCAGGACAGGGCAGGCAGGAGTTATGGGAAGCCATCCCAGACTGGGGCAGGAAGGTGCCACTGGGGCAGGGCTGGGGCTCGGGGCTCCCTGCAGGGCAGAAATGCCCTGCTGGGCACAGACCCCCTGTCCCATCACCCACAGGGGTGGGCACACGTGCCTGGGCAGTGCAGAAATGCCCAGGCCAGCAGGGACCACTCGGGGCTGAGAGTCCTAAAGGCAACGAGCATCAAGTCAGACGAGCCAGAGGCACCCTAGAAATCATCCTAGAGTTTTGGGACTAAACCAACCAGATAAGCCTGGTCACCACGAGGATTCCCAAGCCTCCTGGCCAGTCAGGAGCTCTGTTTGCTAAAAGCTCAATCTGTACTCTCAATATTTACTCACACAACTGATGAGCAGAGGGATAAAAGCCCAAATTGTTTCCTAAATCAGCATTTTAGAGGAGGCTGATCATTCTAAGTCTTTCCACTGAGAGACAAACCCAAATGAAAATCCCCAAGCTGCTTGATTCCTGGTTTCATAACCTCTGCTAGAACAAAACCACCTTTATCTTCCTTCAATTAAAGTTTCAAAAGATGGTTTGCAAAAAACCCTTCAAAATCTGCTCAAGGAGTCCCAGAAATGACTGCAAATGCTCCGTAATGTTTGGATGAACTGCACAGAACGCTTCCCCCACCCCCAGACCCAAAGCAGACGAGGATTTGGTTAAATCCACACACAGTTCCCACCTGCCCTGGCACAGAAGGTGCCCCCAGGACAAGGCCTGCAGTCCCTGGGGTTTGCCAGGCCAGGCTGGGGGCTGTAGGTGCCCTCTGGACACGGGTGCTGGTTGGCAGCCCTCGTTCCTGGCGGGCAGTAATGTCCTGCTGGGCATTCCAGGGCTTTGGCCACTCCTTGGATGCTCTGCTGGACATCACCTGGGTGGTCTTGTGGGGCACAAAACCTGCCAAAAAAACACCAGTGCTTGTGCTGTCCCTCTGTTCTGACAGAGATAAAAAACTTGGTGCACAGCAGCGACCACATGATGAAAGAGAAGGAAATTCCTTGGAAAAACCAACAGAGAGCTCAGGTGTGACCTGCAGGATCACCCTGCCCATCCCAGAACTGCCAGGAGGGATCCCCTCTGATATTTTTGTGATACAGTAAATGACACAGTGAAGGGAAAGGTGATGAGAAAACAGAAACAGCAGAACCATTCTTGTGTATCAAAGTTTATCTTGTACATCAAACACAGAGCAGCCTGAGGCAGAGAGAAACACTCCTGATAATTCCTAAGAAAGCATCAAGAGGAAGGAACAAATCCATGTCACTCACATTCCTGCTGGGCATGTTTCACACTGGCCTTTCCCAGCCTGCTCCTGGTATTCTCCAGGGGGACAGGGCACGGGCTCTGGGCTGCCAGGGGGGCAGTAGTGACCCACAGGACACAAATAATCTGGGAGCAAAACAAGAAATAGCCCTGTGGTGAAAATATTTTTATTTTTTCAGCTTTTTTTTCCCTTGATAAGATCCCCTATTTTTCATACTTCTTACTGTTACCCAATCATTTAAGAATTAATTTTTCTGTGTTACTTAGAATAATTTTTGGAAAATGTTTTTTGCCTCAATAGTAATTTCTAAACCATAACTAAAGTCAGATTTTAAACTGATCTTGCTGCTGAAACTCCTGTAGGTAAAGAATGATCCCAGAAAATTCCTACCTGAGTGCTGGTCTGACACAGAGCCTGCAGGGCAAAACCATCCTTCCCTACACAAACCCTGTGGGGAGCTCTGGCCGTGCTGGGAGCAGAACCAGCCTGGGGAGCAGGGCTGGCAGTCCTGTGCTGAGTGGCCACCAGGGTGAGGCAAGAAGGAGCCTGGTAAGAAAAAACCACCAAAATCACATTATTGCATCCTCACACACCCTGCTGGAAATGGCTGTGGGGGAATTATCTGGTTCTCAAAGCAGTAGGAACTTTCTGGCTGCACTTGGGCTAGAAGATGCAGAAGGATGCTGGTTTAGGAAGGAATTCCCAAAATCCCAGCACTCCCTGAGATGAGAGCTTCCTACCAGAGGGCCCTGGCTGCTCCTGGATGCTGAGGTGAATTCCTGTTTATTTCTGGACTGAGCAGTGCAATCCCTTGCTAATACAACTATAGATTTAATGTTGCACAGGCTCGTATTTAATTAACCCTTTGTCTCATTAGTGATGCTGTTAATGATGTCTCCCTGTGCAGGGGTGCAGAGGCTGGGTGACCTGGGTCCTTCAGGAGGGTCAGCAGGACCTTCCCTCCCCACCAGCAGCTCCAGGGGCAGTTCAGCCACTCCTGTCTGATTTAGGGCTGATGTTCTACTGCAGCAGCACTGGGTTAGTGGCTGAATTCCTGTCAGACCCTTTTCCTGATCCAGAGATGGGGCAACTGAGAGGCATTTTAAAACTTGTATTCCATTTTCAGTCTCATGAGAAGGGTCAGACAACACAGATGTAATTCATGCTATCACAATCAGAAACCAACTATTTCCCAATTACAATACACTATAAGCATTTCTTGGCCTATCAGCTTTTTACCACACCATACCATAGATACCTTAAAGCCAATCATCTAAAACTACTCCTCGTGTGTCCCACTACAATACATCTTTCATAGTTCTATTTCTCCAAAGTATCTAGTCCTATTTGCAAGAGCATCTTTTAAAACTTTTTTTCTATCTCCATTTCTCTCTCAACAATGTCTGTCCACAGCATTTCTAAATCAACATTTCTTATCTCAAAGTTTGCATATGGATACACACTATGTGGGCCTTCTGTAAGGCCCTAAGAACTTTCTACAAATCCATTTCCCACAAATTCCCATGCTGTATTTTCCTGGGGAATACAGGAAAGCTTCAGCACAGCCTGAGAAGGGGCTGCAGAGCTGTCCTGGATTGCCAAGCAATGTGTGTTCTATCTCCATCTGTCAGAGCTGGGGCAGGTCTNCTGCATTCCCAGAGGAGCAGCTTTCTGCTGCACTGCATTCCCAGAGGGAGACCAGGCCCATCTCCAGCACCCCCGGAGCTTCAGAGGAAAACTCCCCGCTTCTCCAGGATCCCTGCTCCAGCAGAGCCACCCCTGGCACTGCAGGAGGAGCAGCCACCATGGAATGGGACTGAGCAACAACACCCTGACCCACAGGGGGTCAGCTCCTGCTCTGACTCTGGCAGTGTTGTTTTGATTTACTGCATTGTTTATTTTATTTTTCTTTTCTTCCCTAATAAAGAACTGTTATTCCTGCTTCCATATCTTTGCCTGAGAGCCCCTTAATTTCAAAATTATAACAATTTGGAGGGAGGGTTTTACATTTTCCATTTCAGGGGACGCTCCTGCCTTCCTTAGCACACACCTGGCTTTTCAAACCAAGACAAGAGCCTCAGCTGGGCTCTGGGAAGGGAAATGCCAGCAGGGACCAGCTGCCACCAAACCTACCTGGGGGACACGGAGATGGGGAGTAACTCCCTGCAGGACAGAAGTGGCCTTGGGGACAGATGTCTCCCACTGCTCCATCCCTGGGGTTTGGGGTTGTAGAGCCTCCCGTGCAGTAGAACCCGGCCTCGCAGGGCCCAGATGGAGCTGCCAGCTCTGGGCTGGCACAGAACCGACCTGGAGCACGGGGCAGAATCAGGAGCAGCTTTTGGAGACAGCAGGAGCAGCCCCAGCACGGGGCTGTGATCACCTGTGGGTCTTGGCAGGAGGGGAAAGGGGATGCAGGCACCAAAATTCCAACCCAAAAAAAGTGTGCTGGAAGAAAGACTCAGCTCCTACCTGGAGGGCAGGGAAGGGGAAGGGATGACCCAGCAGGACAAAAGGTTCCTGCTTGGTTCAACCCAACAGATCCTGGAGCTGGAGCTGCCTTTCCTGTGAATGGGAAAGACGCAGAGTGAGTTGAAACAGGAGAATTGCAAACAAACACTCTATTTTATTGGAACAGCTCAGGGAGAAGAGAGCTAGAGTACTGAATTAAGAGAAAAAAAGGGAAAGAAAGCCATCCTGAACCTGGCTGGTGACCCTAATATCCTTTAGGTGACCCTAATGTCCCCCTCAATAACCACCCTTTGCTGTTCCACTCCCTACCAGAGACATTTCCAGGAAATATTGGTTTGCTTGATGTGGATCCAGGTGGACAAAACCAGCCAGGCGTGCAGAGTCCATCTGGCCTTGCCAGGCCTGGCCTGGAACAGACCCTTCCAGGAGGACACAGCTGGCACTTGGACACATCCCAGAGATTCAGGGCTTCACTGTAGGTTCCAGGGGGACAAGGATGCTGCGTGGCAAATTCTGTGCTCCTGGGGCAGAAGTGACCTAGAGAGAAAAGGTTTCATAATGGATGGGACAGGCTGGGAACAGCCTAGGAAGGATTCCCAGCCTGCACACGAAGCATTCCCTTCATCTCTTTGTGGGAAGTGATGCCTTTTCTGGGCTAATTAAAAACAGAGGCCAGGCAAAATTAGGAGAATAAAAAGCAACTCTATTTACTGAAGGGCCTCCAGGTACATTTTGGGCAGACAAAGCCCTCCAAAAATGGACAATAGGTCACAGGTTTCACACTTTTATAAGTTTGGTCCATTGGCATTTTGGGGGTGAATCTGCCAATTGCAGCTTCAGCTAATGAAGTCATTTACCCCAAGTTTGCTCCCCCAACTAAATTTTGTTCCCATCTCTCAGGCCTGACACAGTGAGGTGTCCTTGATTGCCAGGCCTGGAGAGGAATTGTTGTGTCTGCCCAAAATGGGGAAGCAGCAGCTCCCACTGGATATGGAGTTTAGAGTTCTACACTAAAGAACTGCAGGATTTCAAATAGATGGAAAATATAAAAGCTAAAATCCCAAGGCATCAGAAGGAGTGATCCCGAGCCACGAGTGTGGGCCCATCCTGCAATTTGTCACTGCTCTGACAGGTACATCCCACCAGGTGTGCCCAGTGCCCCTGGGTGGGGCAGCCAGACCCACCTTGAGGACAATCTGTGTAGTTGCTGGAGGCAGAGGTGCAGTAAAAGCCCTCTGGGCACTCCAGGCACCGGCTCCCACTCCAGGATGGGCTGTAGGTCCCTGCAGGGCATGGCTGGGCTCTGCTGCTCCCCTCCTCACAGAAGTGCCCAGGGGGGCAGGGACCTCCACTGGCACTCGGCTTGGGAGGAAAACACCACAGTTACAGCCTAAAAACTCCTCGTGTGCAAAAAGATCTGAGTCAGACTGGGAAGGTGAAGAGAAGCAGACATTCACTGTGAAATCCTGCTCTCACCCTCGCTCCTGAAGGCTGCACAAAGCCAGGGCTGAGCCTTGTCATCATCTTTAAAAGTTCCTGCTGAATTTTCCCTCAGAGGAGGGCTGGCAGATGCAGCATTCTAATCAAACTCATGAACTATTAACCTCTGGAATTTTAATGTGATGTGGCATTCCAGGCTGCTTAGCAGCATCAACATGCAAAGACACAGCTACTTCTGCTCAGATTTTAAATGTAAAGCTCAAGCAAAGCCAGATGTGTTTTGTTATCTCTGTTCCCCTTTCACTATCAATCAACCAGATGCACCTGACAAAGGAGGAAATTTTGAAAGGGAGAGTTTAATCCAGGGCAGGAGAACTCAGGTGACCTTGTGGCTCTCAGTTCCACAATAAAAAAATAGATAAAACAGACATTTTATCTATTTTACACTATTTCTACCACACCTCAGCTTACCCTGGGAGGTCTGGGTGAAAGGCTTCCTCCACTGCAGTAAAACCCAGCCTCACACAATCCAGTGGGGGACACAAGTCCAGTCCCATTGCAGAAATACCCTGCAATTAAAATAAATGAATGATGTTGGTCGCTCCAGACAGACAACAGCAGATTTGGGATGGGGAAATATTCATCCTGTTTGATTCAGCTACAGCTGCAGAGAACAAACAGCACTTGTGTCACCTCTGAATGTGAGAACATCCAGAGAAAGTGTGGAAAGGGAACGTCTCCAGCTAAACTTTATTGTGAGCATCCTCTGAGGTGGAAAAGTGGCAGATTTAGTCTCTATCCTCTGCCCTACACCTCTGTTCAGGAAAGCTCTACCTAACACCTCTCTACTCAGGATTTCCTGCTTGAGAGGTGTAGTCTTCACATTTCACTGAACAGAATTCCTTCACTCAGGATTTTATCCTGGGAAGCTGAAAAGGCAGAGAGAAGCCCAGAGATGGGAAATAATCCTGATCTCATTGGCTTCTCCTGTGTTGTGCTCATGTGGAATGGGTTAGGAATTGTTTACCTGAAGTGCTGAGCCTGGCTGGGCTCTGGTGTGAGTTGTTTTCAGTCACTGACCAATGGTCACAAGAATTGTGTGGGGACTCTGGAAAGGGTCACGAGTTTTCATTATCTCTTTAGCCTTCTGTAAGGATCCTTCTTTATTCTTTATTATAGTTTAGTATAGTTTTCTTTAACATAATATAGTATTATAAAATAATAAAACAGCCTTCTGATCACATGGAGTCAGAGCATCATTCTTCCTGCCACAAAGGGGCTGATTTTTTACAACAAAAGGAGCCCTAGAAATGGCTGAAATCTCATAAATCAGGATTTTCACTGTTTTACCTGCATCACACAGGAGGCAGTCCTGGATCCCAGTGTTCCCAGCTGAGCTGCTGTACTGGCCAGGAGGGCAGGGCAGGGGGGAGGCAGAGCCCAGGGGGCAGTAGGACCCCTGGGGACACATGTTCCCCACCACAGCATCCCTGGGCGTTGGGCTGGCAGCTCCTCCAGAGCAGTAAAACCCGGCCAGGCAGGGTCCTGTCACCTGGGACTGCCCAGGGAGAGCACAGAAATGCCCTGAGAGAGCAAACAATGCCATCAGCACAGGAAGGAAAAATGGCTAGAATGGGAAAAACAGGGCTGGAATGGAAAAAAATGGGGCTGGGATTGGGGAAAATGGAATAAAAAGGGTGAAGAACTGGGAAAAATGGGGAAAAACAGGGCTGAAATGTGGATAGAATTGGGAAAAATTGGAGAGAAAGGGGCTGGGAGGGGGAAATGGGAGAGAAAGGGTCTGGGAGGGGTGAAAAACTGGGGAAAAGGGAGAAACACAGGGCTGGAATGGGGGAAACAGGATGGGATTGGAAAAAATGGGAGATAAAGGGGCTAGGAAAGGGAAAATATGGGAAAATGGGTCATGGGGAAGAATTGGAAAAGAATGAGGGAAGAATTGGGAAAATAGGGCTGGAGTGAGGGGAAATGGGATGAGGATTGGGAAAAATGGGAGAGAAGCAGACTGAGAGTTGGAAAATGTGGGAACAATGGGTCAGAATGGGGCAAAAATTTGGAAAAATGGGGCTGGAAGTGGGGGAAATGGGATATAAAGGGGCTGGGAGGGGTGAAAAACTGGGACAAATGGGGAAACACTGGGCTGGAATGGGGGAAATGTGATAGGATTGGGAAAAAATGGGAGAGAAAGGGGCTGGGAGGGGGAAAATGGGGGGTAAATGGGTCTGGAATGGGGGAAAAGGGATTGGGAAATCAGGGATACACAAAACTCTCCTGAAAAACAGCTCCTGTCAGTGTTTCCCCCCAACCTGCTTTGCACCAGAGGAGACATTCAGGGAGCAGAACACCTTCTGAGCATCAAGGACACTCTGTCCCCACTGTCACCACACTGAGAGAGTCTCTGTGCCTCACCTGGCTCACAGGGGCTGCACTGGGACCTCAGGCTGCTGCCAGGCTGGGGGTTGTAAGTCCCTTGAGGACATGGGAACTGAGCTGCAGAGGCAGTGCCTGCAGGGCAGTAGTGGCCAGGGGGACATTTGTTCTCCAAAATGGAAGAGGAATTCTTGGGGCAGAAGAACCTAGGAAAAAGAGAGGATTAAAAAAATTAGGATTTTGGCTCCTGTGCTGGGTTGTGCAGAAAAGGGACCTAAAAGTGCATTTCACAGCACTCTGAGTTGATTCCTCAAATGCCAAATTGATGGCATAATTGCAAAAGCCACAGAGACATAATTTTCTTAACTTGAATCACAACACATCCAAGCTGTGATTCATCAACTTGTAAAAGTTAATCAAGTTCAAACCCAGGCAGTAATTGGAGACAAATCCCCCAAGGAAAAGCCAGGCTCAGCATCAGGTGATTTTCAAGATCCTCTTCCACTTCAGCAGGCTGGTGCCAGCCTGTTGCCAAGGGAACCAGCTTTTACTCCAGACATGGAACAAGTTGATGGTGCCAATGGTCTCTGAGCAGCCTAAATTCCCTTCCAGTGGGGCTGGGTGTGGGGTTGGGGCTTTTCCTGGTCCCATAATCACTTTGTGGTGGTGTGAAACAGCTCAGCAGCCTCACAGCACTTCCTCAAGGGCTTTCCAGTGGTAAAATATCTCATTTTCCCCACTCACACTGCTCCAGGATGCCTGGATAAACAATTATTTCCAGCATTTCTAAGCTCCCCGTGTCTCACCCTTCAGGACAGGGCAGGCAGCTGCTTTGGCTCAGTGAAGGGTTATAGGATCCTGCTGGACAAGCAATGGGAAGAGCTGTGCCCTGGGGACAGAAATACCCTGGAAAAGACAGAGCAGGTCAGAATCAGCAGAGTTTGGAGAGTCAAAGTCAAACCAGGCATTTCTGTGTGACTTTAACTCACCCTGGGGACACGGCTGTGGCTCCTCACCAGACACACAGTACTGACCCTCTGGGCAAGCCTGGCACTGCTCTCCCTGGGAATGGGACACGTGGGAGCCAGGGGGGCACGGGACTGGGCTGCTGGAGCCACGGGGACAGAAGTGACCGAGGGGACACGGAGCTCCTGAGAGGCCATCGCTGGGTGTGGGGGTCTGGGCACCGCTGGCACAGTAGAACCTGCAGCCAGGACACACCTCTGGGCTTCAGCCAGGGAAAAACCTCATGGAGACCATCCCTGCTCACAGCAGGGCACGGAACTCACAGAATTCACAGAGTTTACAGAATCACAGAATTCAGAGAATCACAGAATCACCAGGTTGGAAGAGGCCTTCAAGATCATGGAGTCCAACCCAGCCCCAACACCTCAACTAAACCCTGGCACCCAGTGGCACATCCAGGCTTTTTAGGATAATGCAAATGGGGTTGTTCTGCTACTCACCCAGGGCTGCACTGCCCCGAGGGTGCCCTCTGCCCAGAGCTGTTGCAGAAATGTCCCCCAGGACAAGGCTGGCACTCCTGCACACTCCTCCTGCCCTCCTGGCCAGACCATGTGCCAGGAGGGCACTGCAGTGGCACTGGGGCACCTGGGGAGGTCACAGCAGGGTGAGGAAACCGCTCCCAGGATTTCCAGGAGTGGAGGAAACACTGCTCCAAAGCTCTCCTACCTTCAGGACAGTAGTGACCAGCAGGACAGGGCAGGCCTGACTCTCCATCCCGGGGGTTCCTCACTCGGGCACCGCTTTTACACCAAAACCCTTCAGCACAATCTCCTGGAAAAACAGAATAACGGGGAAATAAAACCATGTAAATACAGATTTCAGGAACAGCCATTTGCCACCTAGGAATCCCTGATGGAATGGTCAGCAGGGGAGCTGCTGTACCTGCCAGGAGGGCAGGACTGGTGACAATGCCACGGTGACAGAGAAGCCCTTCAATGCCTGGGCATTCCAATAAATTCCAATAAATATCTCATATTTCAATAAATATTCCAGCACACATTCCCCTTCAGAATCATATTCCACACATCCTTAAGCAGAGACAGAAATATTAAGAATTCTGTCAAAGTGTTTTGCTCAAATACGGCCTTTCAGGATGAGGATCAATATCATCAGATGTGGAAAAAAATATTGGAAAAAAAATGGAGAGATGTCACTGCTGGGTGTTTTGCCCTGTGTTTCTCTGCTAAACCTAATTATGTGCACATCAATTACATAGAAGGATTAGTTCTTTGGAAACCAGGCTAAAAACCCAAACTAATTCTAAATAAAATGCCAGACACAGAAAAACTTCACACTGATTTTTTTTTTTAAAGAAGCATCACACATAGAATTCTGATTTCTGCAGTCCTTCTCTCACTCCTTGCTTAGAAAAATGAGAGTTTTTTCCTTCCTCAAGAAATTCTAGACAGGTAAAATAGGACATTTTACCTCAGCTGAGGTGAGAACCCTGGAGGCCAGCTCCACCCCCTGCACTAATTATCAGCCAGTGATGATGTCAGCAGGAAGGAGGGTGCTGAGAAGAACAGCAATGTACCTGTTGGGGCAGCAAGGCCAGGGAATTCACAGTATTTTCCTGCTGGGCATCTTTGACATTCCTGCAGAGATTTCAGTTTCTGGCTGGCTCCGAAGGTGCCTGCAGGGCAGCTGTGCTGAGAGCTCCTGCTGGTCCCTGCTGGGCAGTAAAAGCCTTGTGGGCAGGGGTACAGGGTGACATCGATGAGTGGCCCTTCCTGGCTGTCACAGTAAAACCCTGCAGGGACAGAGGGAAGAGCTGAACCGAGCTCAGAGCAGCAACTCATTAGGGAGGAACACCTTCTCCAGGCACACAAACATCTCAGTGGCTGCTCATTGGATAAACCTGCTGCTGGCCTTATACAGCTATTGATGTGACCCACAGCTGCTGCACAAACACACTACAGCCTTAACAGGAAATTTACTTTTCTTCACAGGAAGTTTAACATCCAGTGGTCCCCCAAAACCAGAAAAAGACTTACAGCTGACACAAGAAAACACTTAGTGACGCAACATTGATCTCTCTGTTTCCCTGCAGTCACTGAAACACTTCAAGTAAAGTTTTCCCTCTGAACATCAGAGTTTTTCCCTGTCAGTGTTCAAATTGCTTGGAATACACAGATTTTTTCACATCTGAGCTGCTTTAACCTCTAATGGGCTTTTCAGAGAGACAGAAAATGTTCTCCTCCGGTACAGAGAAGAAACCATGTGGGCAGCAGATCTCTGATCATGGGAAGGCTGAAAAGACAACATCAAGCTGCCATCTCTTGTCTGAGGGAAGCACATAGCAACATCTGGATCCTAGAAAACAAACTCCTGCTTTCTGGATGTGCAGCACTTCAGATCTCCCAACAGGGAAATGGCTTTTCCACTCCAGACCTTTATTTTGGATTTGTCACCCTCATTCCTTTGATCACTTCCCCAGGGACTGTGTCAGCCTGCAGGGCTCCCTATTCCCCACTCACCTTCCCAGCACTCCCCAGTGGGGGCACTGAGGCCAGGTTCCTCACAGTAGAAGCCAGAGGGGCAGGGCTGGCACTCAGACAGTGCTCTCCTCCCTGGCAGGCTGGAGAAGGTGCCTGCTGGGCAGGGCTGGGGCACTGCTGAGGCTGCAGCTGCAAGAGAAGCAAGAGAAATGAAAAATGAAAGAATGGGTGAGATGGCTTCACTCCGGGGTTGGATGAACACAAAACAGCAGCAGGGAAGTCTTTTCCACTCAGAGATCCAACAGTGCCATGTGGGGTGGGACAGAAATTATTGGCTCCATTTTACCCACAGGTGAATCCAATTAAAGCTCAGATATTGAGGCAAAGATGTCACTTCTCACTTTGAAAGGAAGGGGAAGAATTAGGGGAAGAATCTGGGGCTTTGGCATCATGGTCAGAGCCCAGCCAGTTGGCTGCCACACCCTGTGAGTGTTTCAGGTGTTCTGTGCCATGGAATCTTCAGTGCTGGATACCCACTGCAGTAGGAGCCCATGGGGCAGATGTTCCCGGTGATACCATCCGTGGGTTTGGGGCCAGCAGCTCCCCCTGCACAGTAAAAGCCAGCAGCACACTCCCCACTGGGGACAGGCAGCCCTGCAAGACAGAGAGGATGGTGGCACTGATGGTGGCACTCAGAGCACTGAGACACAGGGGGGAAAGCAGGGGAAACAGGAAAGGGGGAAAGCAAGAGGCTCACAGCCTTCCTCTGGGAGACACCATAGGTATCTGGTGAGCACTGCTACATCCCCATGGAGATGCCAGGAATATCCCCTCCAAACTCCTCTTCCCCACAGACACCAACCTGAGGCATTGCAGAAGAGCCCTGGGGGACAAGGAAGAGGCTCTGGGCTCCCCTGGGGGCAATAGAAGCCAGCTGTGCACTTGCCCCCGGTGGCAGTGGCTGGGCACAGGCAGTTGGTACTGGTGTAGTTGTCCAGGTCAAAGGGCTGCGAGGTCCAGGCTGCTGAGATGCAAAACCAGCCTGGGAACAGGAAAAGGGACTGAGGAGCTCTGGCACTGACAGAACCCCAAGAAACACCAGAAATAAACCAGCTGTGATTGTGGTAGTCACACACCCTCTGAACAGAGAGAGACAGACTTTCCCAGGATTTTCCTGTGGAAGGCAGTGAGAAAGCTCAGAGAAAGAAGAAAAACAATTCTTATCTCATTTGCTGTATCTGTTGTTTGGCACATGTGGAATGTGTTATGGAGATTGTTTACCAAAAGGGATTTTTTTTTTAATTGGGCACTGGTGATGGTTGTTTGGATTGATTGATCAGTTAGGTCAAAGCTGTGTCGGGACTGTCTGAAAGGGTCACAGGTTTTTCTTTAGTACAGTATAGTCTTAGTATAGTAGTAATATAATATAGTGTAGCTTAATAAAGCAATTGTTCAGCCTTCTGAAATCATGGACTCAATGCTAATTATTCCCCAAATGGGGGTTGCCTGCTACTATACTGGGGTGGCTTTGGGTGTGATTGGGCACAGCACAGGGTGTGGGGCAGGTTCATCCCACCAAAGTTTAACGCCACGAGGCCATAATTTCCCATGCAGCAGTAAGTCCAATTCAATACCATAAATACCATATTAACAAAGAGATCTTGCAACATCAAGTTCAGTAGTTTTGCTTTATGCTCACAGGGCTCAGCTCAGCTGCCCTCAGAGGGCAGAGACTGCTCCTGGCTACCAGGCACAGCGTGGGGCTCAGCAGAGGTGTGTTCAATCCTACTGGATGCCTCCAGATAATCCAGACTGGAAGGGCTGTGCTGAAGGCTCCAGGGTGAAAGGAAAGCATCACCCTCCCAAACACCCTGTCCCAGTGGCACCCCAGCAGCCCCACACTCACCTGGGTCACACCTGCCTGAGGCTGCTGTCAGCCCCTCCTGCCCACAGTAGTGCCCAGGTGGGCAGGGCAGGCAGCTGTCCAAGCTCTGGCTCATGGGGTCAGGGTTGTAGTAGCCCCTGGGGCAGGGAAACTCTGTGGCAAACCTGGTGCCTGTGGGATAAAGAGAGCAGGAGTCTTTCGTGGAATATGAGCACGATCCTGGCTCTGAATTCTGCTGCATCACTTCATGTCCTCTTTGCCAGTTTATCCCACTGCTGATTCCCATGGCCCTTCATGGCCAAAATTGTGTTTGGGTGCGGTTTAATTTGTGAAGCTGTTAAGCAACAGCCACATCTACAGATTAAAATATTGGTTGTTTTTTTGGTTTTTTTGGGTTTTCTTTCCTGTGAACAACCACTTAAACATGTCAAAAATACACTTGAACAAAAAAAATGACAAACGTAAAAAATATTTTTGGTGGGTATTTTTCTGTGAAGAACCAGGCTGACACTTAAACATGTCAAAAATACACTTGAACAAAAAAAAATGACAAACATGTAAAAAATATTTTTGGGGGGTATTTTTCTGTGAAGAACCAGGCTGACACTTAAACATGTCAAAAATACACTTAGACAAAAAAAGAAACTCAAGGATGTAAAAATAGTTTTTGGGGGTAATTTTCTGTGAATAACGAGGCTGACACTTAAATATTTTATTCGCAAAGATAATTTCTTGTCTTTAAGGAGGATGTTTCAGCCTGGCCAAAGGATTGCTGGGTTCCCTGCATCACCTCACCTTTGGGGCAGTAAAATCCAGCTGGGCAGGGGTTTGTGCTGTAGCTGGTGGTGTTCTCTGGGCAGAAGTAGCCTGCAGCACAGGGGAAGCAGGCAGCTTGTCTGGAGAGGTTGTTGTAAGTCCCTGCTCGGCAGGGCAAGGGAGAGCTGGACCCTTCTGGACAGAAGTGGCTCACAGGGCAAGGACCTCCCTTCTGCCACACACCTGGGACACAGACAGGAGAAGCAGGGTTGGAAATCTGCCATGGAAGTTATTTCTGAGCCAATCAAATGGCAATGGCTGTGCCCATTACAGGCAGACCCCTGTGGCTGCCCCAGTGCTGAGTGCAGGCACTTTGGTAACACTGGCATGGATGTGATGCCTTGGGAAGGCT
>WBNO01029019.1:8054-48106 GCA_013400575.1 Peucedramus taeniatus | reverse complement strand
TGATCCTATTTTGAGCAGAGGGTTCTCTAGTTCTCTCTTCGAGCTTAAATTATTTTCTGACTCTAGACACAAATATTCATTGCCTATGCTTGAAATATTTTGCCATTGAAAATCGTTGTTTTACATTTTCTTAACCAGTAAAACTACCTTTACCTTTCTTATTGAGTCATGTTTCCCACTTTCCTTTTTTTTTCGCCTTTCTTTCCTCCCATTCCACAGATACACACTGCTAATGAAAAAAAAAAAAAAAAAACTAAATAATTATGCAGATATTTGTAAAATAGATCATTTGTTCATTTAGCAAAATTTATGAGATAAAAAACTGAATAAAAACCTTGTACTTAAGCATATCCCAGCTACTACATTTCTAGTCTATACTAGCTCGGTTAGTGAAGACTAGAATTGTTAAAGATTTTCCTTCTTTTTTTTTTAGTTGCATATCAATCTGTTATCTCTGTAGGTTAATCTATTTCTCTACTGTTGTTACTTTTTGGGGTTTCATTTATTTAATATTCTTTATGTCAATTATTCTCTTAGTCTTTCTGCTTCGTTTTAAAATTATTTTTTTCATTTTCTTCATCTGTGTCTGCCTTACTGAACTCCCAACTGCTTGTCAGTTCTCAGGACTACATTCTCTGGTTCCAGGCAGGTTGGAATATGTCTATGTAAAGATAAAAGTACACCACTGCTCTGGTTTCAGGATATGGCTCTGAAAGTCCTATCACTTTGAGGTGTCTGACCTACAATGTAAATATAGATGGGAAGTCACATACACCAGTTAGAAGTGAATTTTGTTGAAAATGAGGTTATTAAAAGAAAGATCACTGTGAGAAAATCTAGATTTTTACTGAACACCAATTCTTTTTGACTCTTTTCTTTCAACTAGCTATCTTTTTTTCCTTTCAACACAAACTCTTTGATGTATTTTCCACCTAAATGAAAGTATTGTGCTAGGGATTGCTTTTTCTTTCCCAGAAACACTGGTGAAACACTTCTAATTTGTTTTTAATTGGTGAGGTTTTTAAACAATCTTTATCTTTAAATTCTTTCTAATTTTTTTATCACCAAAACTTGATTTTCACTTTATTTATGTCTCATATTTAAATTTTCTTTCTTATTATTTTTTCCTCTCTCTGAAAAAGTTTCTTTTTAATTCAAAATGGAAAAATACATTTTCAAGAGCTCCTGAAAGAATTAATCTGTACTTTCAGATATTGTTTGTAGATCTGAAAATAAATACTGTAGTTTAACAATAGTTCCAAGCTCTTATTATTTTTATCAATCTTATTGAGGAAATGCACTTGTATTCACAACAAACCTAAAATGAACATAAAGACTGCCCAATTTTTCTTCTTAATGTCCCAAAGACTATACACCCTTAGTGTACCACATAAATCAAATGGTTGAATAATAGATCTGATTTAGAAAAAGATGCATACTGGAATATTTGCATCAGACTTTATACATAGAAGATCATCAAACATTGGCAATCAAGAAGAATTAATTTTAGCTTAAAGATTATATTTTATGTAGATGTAGGAACAAAACCAATTGATTTTAGAACTGTTTTATAATATAGAGATTAACTCTTGCATGAATTCCTAGTATCATGTGACTCTTGCTGAAAGAATGAGTACTGTTTTCAGGAAGAAAAATAATTTTGCCTCATACTTGTAAGGCACAAGGTACAGATGATAGCCATTAGGTAATTTAACATTTTCTCCATTGACCTTTGAAAAGCGTCCTGCAAGCCAGTAAAAAAAGACATTTTTAGAAGTTCTGACTGTTTTATATCTCTCCTTATTACATCCATTTATAGTCCTTGATCTTATCCTCCACATTAAACTATTCTTGTTCCTCTCTTTCTATAGAGAGTAAACCAAACCAGGGGACCCATAAGTGTTCTCATGTCCCAAGTGCAGTTCAGTGTTTTATCCACACCCCACTTTATCTCAGAGCGATATCTGGGCAAAAATCATCCTTTCTTCACATCTTCTTTTTCTTTAGTAAGTGGGTAGACAAGAAGAAAACCATAACCTACTACAGCCATCTGGACATATAATAAAGCCCCACTTAGCTGTTGATAAGCTGCACATCCTTACCTATCCTTCAGAAATGGAATTTTAGCACACACAAGATATTTGCAAAGTCTCAAACCACTCTCTTTTGGTGAACGGACAGTCTTTCATTGTATATTTCTAGTTGCAAACTAGAACACACAACTTAGTGTGGTTTTTTTTTTTTTTTTTTTTTTTTTTTTTTTTTTTTTTTTTTTTTANTTTAGCCAACTAATGACTGATTTGATATATTGTCCAAGATGGGATCAACTTGAAAATTGATTCCTCTATAATAACTTGCTCTAATTTGTTTTTCACAGAACATGTTTCTAATCATCACTTCCCTGTGTCCTTTCTTTGGATGGATTCTTAATTTCCAGTGTTAAGGACACAGAAGTCCTTATTTTGTTTTCTTCTCCAGATACTTCATGTTGTACTGAAATAGTTTCATTTTTATTTCTACGAAATTTTAGTAGCAGTAAAGAAGGTTCTGATTTTCCAAATTCATTTAAAAAAGCAGCAGTACTTTTGTCAGCTGTATAATATGGCCACAGAATTGCTACTGTGTGCAAACACTTCACAACTGTTTAATTAAAGATGATGGCTTTCTGTAAAATTTGACAAATAGAGAAGACACATGCATATGACTGTAGGTAACAACTGAAACAGAGAAGATGCACAGTCTAACTCATACCCCTTTTTTGTAATGAAAGAAAACTTTAATTACAAATTAGAATGAACTTTTAGTGCTATATAATCTACATCTCTGGACATCCAACAAGAAACCAGTGATGGTTTTAGAAATTTAGAAATTTCTATTTAGAAATTCACAAATAGAATTTCTCCCATTAGATATAAAATAAGGACTTTGATGAGTTTACATGATATTTTTGTCTGTCAGAGTCCCAGGGATCAATATCTGAATGTATATTCTATCATAGCTACCTGTTAAATTATCTCACTATTTTCCCTTTCTTCTCTTGGAATAAGCAGGGAAGTACTGGTATCTATTGCACTACCTACTGTTTGCAGTAAGCAGTACTTCTAAACCTTATCAAATTAAAGTTGGATTTGCATATCAAAGTTGATTGTCCTAAGGGCAAAAAGTCATGATAAAGTTATTGCTTAATCTCTAGACCATGCTGCAGTACAATTTTCTTTCCTGTCAGCCTGGGAGGCTCAGAGCTCCTGCCTGCCTCAAACCTACAGAGATTTCTCACCAGGAAGCTGGAGGCTGATCCTGTAGCTGGATTCCAAATAATGCTACGAGCTCAGTACAGGGAAAAATAAAAAAAATCCCCACTTTTATCATGAATCTGAAGCTGTCAAGAATGTTTTGGAAAATCTGGATCGCATTTCTGATATCTGACTTTCATCCAAAATTTATTGTGCTTCTTTGTAAAGAACAGAGAACTGGCAACACAAGTATCCTAGTGGGGAAAGGATATTCACTTGAGATGTCTGAAATATCAAATTTTTTCATGCTTTTTTGGGTTTTAATGTCACTGATACTGTTATAATTTAACATACTAACACAGCAATGAAACTTAACTTTTAATTTAATTTACATATGAACATAAAATATTCATATGAACAAAAAAAAGCATTATTGTGACTTTAGTTCAAGTTTAAATGAAGCATATGTTGTAATGTACCATGCAGTCCATTAAATAATGGCCATACTTACCCTCACAAGTCAAAGTCTGCCTTTACCCAACAGTGACATGTAATTAATATTACCCTGTTGCATCATGAGCTGCATATTTCCCTCAGCCATGTAACACCTCCACGTGTACCTTGGCACACATGCTCTGTGATGCACACACTTGCTTCATGATGCTTATGGTTTCAGCATTTCAGTATGAAATGTTCTTAAAACTCAAAAATGTTTGATTTGTTTCACTTTAAATGGTACCTTGAAACTTGAAATTCTGTATCTTGCCACATGTTATAATTTGGAATGTAAAAGACAATGAAAAGGAAGAAAAAACACATGTGAGAAGGCAAATAAATAACCCATTAAATTTTTCAGGGCACAAATTTGTGTGAGATCAGCTGTGAGGGTTAGTCACTCATAGCTGAATCATAGAAGATCCAGAAAAGAGGACTCTAAGCACCTTCTTCAGCTATTATTTACATACATTTACCTTTTTTTCAGCAAAATTATTTCTTACAATTTTCCTGTGACTTAGACCTTTTGACATAGCTGGATTCCAGGAGTCATATCAGAGGTATTGAAAAATGAAATATAGCTATGTTTCAGTAAGTGGGTGTGATTCTAAGGGAGATTCGCTGAAGCTAAATGAGTAATTGAGGCTGAGAAAGTTGGAGCAAGGGTGATGTGCTTCCAAAATGCTCCAAAAAGAGATTTTTTCAATTTCCCGTCACTTCTGCCTGTGGTAGACCTTGGTATGCACAGGATGTTTTTGTCTGCATGTTAGGCAAAATACTGATTTGCTTCTAAAAGCTAAACTTCCAACTTGATTAGTAAAATTGATTACCAAATGCAAAACCATCCATTTGATGAAATACTACAGAAGAGTTGAACTCAAATTGAAATGCAACAGTTGATCAGGTTAGGTTTTAAAAGAATATTTTTTTCTACAGAGTATATGGAACTCACTGGAAAGAATGGAAAAATATTTGAAAAATAGGGAGTGGTTTAAGTAAGTTTATATTCAAACTCTGAAAATTCTCAGGACCTGTGCTAAACTGGATTAGCATATTATAAATAAAACAATGAGAATTATTTTTTTTGAGACAAAGTGTTTTCTGGATGGAAAGAGTTCTATACTTCCATCATTTTGGAATCCCTCTACAATACACTATAATCCTGTAAAAGGATTGTGTTACAGTACAAGATGCATAATTTCCTCCCTATGTTTGATCATAGAACAGATCCTTCCTTAGGTCTAGTTACAGTATTACTTTAAGTATGTACATATATACATATGTTGAGAAACTAAAGGTGTTGATTGTGGTGGTAAGTGAATCAAACAGTGATTAGGGTGTCAGTAACAAACAAAGACAGATCAGAAGAAAAATCATGAGTTTTAGACATTTTGGGATTTATGATGTATACCAAAAAGAATGAAAATAGTTTTTTCCATCAGATAACGTTTTAATCTGATGGAAAAGATGAGGAACCATTACATCCAGGAGGCCTCACTGCAGAGTCTATCTTCAGAAAAAAAATTTACAGATTTTTTTTTTTATGAGAAAAGGCAAATTTCAAAGCCTCAGAAACTTTGGCAGTAAAATTAACTGTGATTTTCATGGCTTATGCAAACTGAATTAACAGTTATTTAGCTCTTTGGTATTAACTGCACCTAGATAATCAAACAAAAAGTTAATTATGCAGCATTTTCACTTATTATTTTTGCATCAGGTTTGCTGACTGTGCTCCAAATAATCAGGGCACAACATTACTCTACTTCATGGTACTTAGACTGCTGGAATATTGTGCATGTTGGATGAGCAATGTGACTCCACAAAATGCTGGAAATATTAAGCTTGTGGTCCATATACATTTGGTACATTATTTGCAGAGCAAAAATTGAAATTCTTATCTGTGTTGGAAAGTGGAATGCATTTACAAACTCAATTAACTGTTTTCATGTGTAGACAGATACTTTGTGGGTTATTAACTGGTGTAAACGTGCATAACTGATCATAAAAAGTGTGCATGATAATTTACAGAGAAGTTCTCAGCCACTTCAGTGATCTTATTCTAGGAAATGTTAACATTGAGAAGATAATGATGACTACAACCCAACATTCAATTGAACTGTGCTGGAACTTAGAGTGCCACAGACCAAAAACAAATGGTCAATCCACCCCCAAGGCAGCTGTAAACAAGCCAAAAATCCATGAAGCAAAATATAAGGTTTTCATACATGACAAATAATTAACATTTTTTTCTGTAGACAATTAGTAACCATGTAGAGATGTTTGTCAGAAAGCAATATTCTGTGTCCAGGAAGCTGTATCGAGGATCTTTGGATCCCAGAAATTGGACAGGCAGTGTTTACTGTTTGTTAAACAATGTCTCTTTACTCTGCCTTGCTGCTTGCTAAACTGCCTCAGAACAGGTAGGAAAGTTAATTGATGAATTTGGTATTTGTCTGAGTTTGTGTTTAGGGAGATCAGGAATCCCCAGCTAGCAGGAATGGCAAGCCTTCAAGGAACAGTGAGCGACCGATTAACCGTAATTTGAATCATGGTGTCAAAGCACCCATAAGGATTTTGAATAGATACTAAGAATAGAAGTTATTCCTTTGACTTCAGTGAGGCCAAACTTGTACACCATGGTGCTACCTAAACAGAGACAGTCATATTTGTTTTGAGTGGTATTTGGCTATTTCTGCATTCCTGTGTATAACATTCTGTAACATTTCTTTTAACCATATATAATGTTTGTCTGCAGAAACTAAAATTTCTCTATGGAACAGTAGCTACAATTCTAAACATAGATTTATCTTTTGGGTTTAGTTTAGTATTTACCAGTTAATTTCAGGTTCTTTTAAGAAGACAGTGAAATGTTATTACCTTTATCAGTCTCTGTTCTTCCATCAGTGATTATGCCATAACTCATTTGATGATTCATTCTCACCGTGATTTGCCTTTTTCTGAATCTATTTTTTCTTTGGGGCAGAGAGTGGAGGCTAAGTAATCGTAAGATAAAATAAAGACTTTTCTCTCCCATCTTCTTTCAGTAGAGTTTAACAAATCTGCCTTGACTGACAGAATGGATTTTTCATTGAACACAATGTGCTGTTTCTTGAGACTACATTTATATGTAGAATATTTTTATGTTATCAGAATAATGATAACAACTGCAAGCAAGCCTCAGAACAAAAGGAAATACATTTGCAACAAAAGGAATACATTTAATGAGTTTACTCTCACAGAAATATATAAAATAATGCAATAGATTTCTTCATATGCACATTTTGAGCCGATATACTATTCTTCTAAATGTTCCTCAGATTTCAAATGTATAGGTTTTCATATTTAAATTAATGAATGAGAAATAATTTGCCTATATATATATTTTGTTATAATAATAACAACAATTTTCTACTGTACATTCACATGAAAGATGTTAGCTCACATTCCATTTTTTTCTGAAATTAAGAAGTAGTTCTAGCTTCTACGATATATCAGCAAAAAGGCTTCCTGGAAATCTAACACACTCAAGGTACAAATTAGAAAATAAAAAAAATTACAGTCATTTATTATATATTCACTTTTAGATCCAGATCCTCAAACAAACCAGGAGTCTCAGTAGAGTTTCATCAGTTTATAACAGCCATGGATTAAGTCTACAATAAGAAAAATGGGAAATTGTACATTTAAATGGAGTAATCAACTATCTAAACAGAGATGACAGAACCAGATAAATCATTATTCCTAAGAAGAAAACCTGAGTGTCATTGATTCCAGTCCCATCATAAATACAAAATGACATCCTATTTCTGATAAATGTAATGTACCTTTCTTTTTCCTCTGATTAGTAGAATAACCAATACAATATATGCTGGAAATATATCCTACTTAGCTTTGGTAAAACTTCAGGGAAGATTTTGTTTAGGTTCTGATACTGCACAGCAGAAAAGGTATGGCCCAGTGATAAAACCATGGGACAGACCATAAGAATGTGTTGAAAGAGATGATGTATGGGGAGAGAGTATGGGCATTGTTTAGCTGTAGAATAGAAGCTCTGAAAGTGATACAGAAACCACGTTTAAATTGCAAAAGATAACTGTGAAGAGACAGAAAATAAGTTCTCGACCACATGAAAGATAATAAAGTGGGCAAAAGGTTCAAACTAAGCAAAAAATAATCAGACCAGAGACCAAGAGAAATGTCCAATATCATAGATGGTGATGCATCCAAATAGATTGCTGGACAGGGCCATGGAGTCTGCACTGTTGGAAATCTTAGGAATGACACTTATAAACTGAAATTAAGTAAAAAATAGTGTTCTATTTTCCTTTGTGCGCTTTCCTTTATGTGCTGATGCCATACTGGGGAAAGAATATTGACTAAACAAACTTTCTATGGTCCTTCCAATCAACATTTTTTTGGTTATACTGAAATTTATCATTGGAATGACAAGAAATAAGAATCAAAGGAATTTTTTCTTGCCATTTGTCCACCAATACTTGCAAATTTTTAAGGGAACATAATCCTGTGAAGTATTGAGTTATAATAGTAATTGCATATGATGCAGAATGTTTAATAGCAAGGATTTTTCAAAGAACATGTCAATATTTTTCTGCCTGTAGAACAGATGAAGAAAAAAAAAGTGAAAGTCCCATTTAGTTGACCTTACTATTACTCAAGATTTCACAACAGAGTCTGAAGGGAAGTTCAATGAAGGATGTGGTGATAAGGGGAGAATAGGATAAAATGCAACAAAGGTCTATTGCATGTAGACTTTGTCAGAACAAGTTTAATGACTGAAAATTTACTGAACCTAATATATCTGTAGTCTACCTGTGAAAGTATCTGATATGGTGATCTTGGGAAAAATATTTCAGGTGAATCAGGTCTAGACAAAAAGTAAGATTAATTCAGTTTGCCCACCATTTTGTTGATTATATTGGCATAGGAATTACCAGTCTTTTGATTCTCCTCTGCCAAGAAACAAAACAAGGATAAATGTTTGTGTTAGTCTAGGTGTGCTACTTTGGGTAAGAATGGAAATTTTTCTTATGTCTTGTTCATTAAAAAAAAAAAAGAAAATGAAGTTTGAAACCAGTTTATGAAAATTTTACAACAAGATCCTGTTGAATGTCACACCAACTTATTCAAGAGTTGCATATTCAAAACCATATAAAAAGAATAAAATTTCATCCAGTCCATTTCCCAATAATTTGAGGGGTTCTGTATTCAGTAAATTGTCTGTATGAAGAATACTCTTCAGAGTACTTGAAATATGAAAAGAGATCAAATCATATTTAGGCATTAGAGATATATGGCATAGGGAAATAGCAGCAGAACTAATAAGTTAAGTTTCTACTCTGAAGATAACATGTGGAAGTGCTTGTTTTTCTTGCATTTTGGGAAGTTAACCAACTGAGTTGACTGATATGATTTTCCTACTGCATTTCACATCCTTAGAAACTTCCAAAAATGTTCTGGAGGGATGGTAGAGATGGTCTTAACAGAGAAATAAATCTGCCTTTCTAAATACCAAACTTTCTCATGGGGAAATAACAAGTACTTCTCTGATTAGCTTTCTAGCCCTAAAGAAATATTTGAGGATGAGGTCAGGGATAGATGTGTGGACAGTTGAATAGAAAAAGAAATTTAGCACCTTAGTGCTTCTGATTCCCATATGGATAGCACATAAAGCTGTAGTCAGCTTGATTTGGTGTATGTTTTCTAAGAAAATCTTTGCTCTAAATGAAAAATTTCATTTGGTGAAAAGTCACCAGCCATGATCCACTCTATTGCATCTATGAGATAAAAAATAAAAAAGGCCCATGAGCAGAACTGAGCTCAGGCTTCCTGAGGTTCATTATAAAGAAAAACCAGCACAGGAAAACCTTAGAATGCAATAAAGCTATACGAAGATATATACAATGATAAAACAGGCAAGTAAAGTAAATGTTTTTTCTGTGCTGTAGTAACTTCATAGTCTATAAAGCTTTAGATAAAGTTTTAGTTTTCAGGATGTTAGACTTCATGAGGTCTTCCCAGCAGCCTAATTGAGGTTAGATCAGGTTAAAGTGGCTTCTGGAGTTTCACTTACTGTTAGCTGAAGAGATATCTTGTTCAGGAGCTGCTTTTGCTCTCTGCTTCCTTCATCCAGCAGGTGGCTGCTGCCAGAAGGTCACAATTAATTTCTCTTTCAGTAACGTTTTCTGCAGGCTTATGTTTGCCTTCATGGAGAAGGTACTGGAGAAGTGCCTCAGATTTCCTGGTTTCTAAGATGTAGGTTCTGAAGTTCCCAGAAATTTGAGTCTCTCAGGTTCCAAACTGCCACCAACTAGAAAGCATACCAAGAGGGTAGGTAACTACAATTCTCAGCTCCACAGTTTTTCAGCATAACTTCTTGGAATTGCTGAGTTGACTATACCAGTTCTGTTGGGATGATCCTGTCATCTCCATGGGACTTTCATGGCAAACTATTAAAATCTTGTGAAGTAAAATATTCTGATTTTTTGCTGCTTCTGTAAGCAAAATAAAAAGTTCCATCTAGGTTTATTTTAATAATTGAGAAGTCTGTTTATCTGGGCAAGGGAGACCTTGCTCTGTGCAGAACTTCCATTTAGTTTCCTGGACAGAGCAAAGCCATTGCACCTCTCCCAGACATTCAGCACTTTCAGGTGGGAGGGGCTCAGAAAGAGACCTAAGTGTATCATTCTTCCACTCCAGAGACCAAGAACAGGCAGAGAAGGATCTTAGAGACTCCAGGGCCACTAACAGTTTCTTGGGCTGAGCCAGATACAGAAAAATGAGAAAACTTTCAGAAGCTGTAGCATTGGAATGGGGAAAAGAAACAAATCTATTGCTGTAAATTCACACTTCTCAAAGAAAGAAGAGTGGGGGAAAATAGATAGAGGAGAGTAGAGACAAGCCATTTTTAGAACCACACTACCTAATAACCTCTTTCATTTCCAAGGGCCGTGGATAGAATAAATATCATACCTGTTAATAAGCACATCCAAGGGTCACAGTTCTGAAGAGTTTGTTTTGGCTGGTTTGATATATAATTGAATATAATTTCTAGTTCTGTTTTACTTTTGGTCTGAAAAGGATCTTATAAAAGCCAATCAAATATTTAGCTTAATGTGCTGTCAAGTAGAATATAAATTCCTCAGTTAGCACTTCATATAGCATGCATATACTTTACCATATTTCACAGAGTAAAGCAAATAAAAATTGCTTAATTTGTAAATTTGCAGTCAGGCTCAAATACAGTGTATATTAAATCATATGAATCCTGTACAGGTTGCTAGTAAGCAAGTAAGAGTAAAGCTGAAGAGAAAATGAAGACTGGAATTTAATTGCATAGCACTATTCATCTCATTTCCACATTTTTTTATTAGAATGATAGAAGCAAGCCTTGACAAGCTACCCAAACACTCTTGCTGATCCTATTTTATACCTTTCTTTTTATCAATCTTCCTCTTTGCAGTGGTAACTGAATTTGTCACATTTCAATTCTGAAAAGTATTGCAATATTTGAATAATATTACTGGTTTATGTTGCCATATTACTAGGAATTTTCACCAATCACATAAAATTTTAGTTTCGATAAGTGTAACATAAATGAAGAGTTTATCAAAGAGAGAATGAATTCATCATCCTTTTTTTTTCTTTTTATTTCCCATGTTGAGATTGTGACCAAACACCAAAGATGTTTTAAAGTCCATGTTTTCCTCTGGAAAACAAAATCAACTGTTCTTCCTGAAGGTTGTGAGCCTATATGTCCTCGGGAGGACGTTCAGCTCCTCAGACTGAGCTGCCATGAATGCAGGCCCTGCCATCGCTCTTGCACCCCTTCACTGCCTGGGCAGGATGCTGAGCAGCTGCTTCAAAACATCCTTTCCTTTCTAAGTTCTGCATACACCATTCCTGTATGTAATCCTTAGCTACCTCCTGTTTCTTTTTCCACAGTCTTCTCCATCAGCTTCAGCTTCTTTCTATTTCACAGGTATCTCTCTGCTTTAATCCAGGATACCTCTTCTACTCTGACCACCTCATTTACCAGTTAGATTTTGATCTCACTTAATACTCATTTATGTTTTAAAATCCAGCTAATCCAATTAATCTCAGCAGTTTCCAACAAATTAGGAAAGAGGTAAGTTGAAGCCATCCCTTTGCTATGCTTTTACTCTCATTTGTTTATGTAGTATTAGAACACTTTTGATTTGTGTGCTTATTTTGTGCAGCCAGTGTCTTTCAGAACAAGCCAGACTTAAAATTGACAAAGAGCATCTATAGGAAGAATATTCCAGAGAACCAAGCTGTCCTAAAATAGAGGTATTTTTGGCACAATTCCTGGGTCACGCTTGTTAAAATCTAGGGTGTGACTCACAGCTGGCAGAACACATTAAGGCTCTTATGTTCCTGAAAGCGATCTGAGTATCAAGCCAGACAAAGTTACCCTTTTCTTTCACATTTAGGAAGAAAAAAATAAAATTAGATTTGGACCGTGCAGATGTCTCAGAGAGAAAAACACTGACACTGTTTAAAGACATTGATTGTCTTACTTCTGCCAAAATGGTCATTAAAACCACATGAAAAGCTACCATGTGATTAACTTTTGGAATCCATATTCTGAAAATCTGCAATCTACAACTGTGTTTTATTTGTCACAAAGTCTGAATGGCATAATTTTTAAAAAAGTAGAATTCATCAGGTATTTATTTCAGTAATGCTTATATCAGAATATCTTTGTGCTATGACATTAGCTTTAGAAGAAAAGACACACAATAATTTAATTCTAAAACTGAAATGCTCAGGGACTGAGGTTAATAAAGAGCAAGTATTATGCATGAACATTTTTCTATTCATACTTAATATTCATTGTCATTATGGGTAGAAAGCATTTTAAAGCATTCTAATTTTTTAAATATTCAAATTCATAATGAGCTGTATAAAATGCATGCCCTTATACCATTAATAGTCTAATTCCCATTGACACAGTAGACCTTTCCAATCATATCCATTTTTAAATACTCAGACTAAGATGAGAGATTTATGCAGGTCAGTCTGTCATATGTGTCGAGAATAAAAATTTGTAATCATATACTTTTGTAGATTAAGAAAGATGGAAACACTGTATGCCAAAAACTAGGCAAGAATCTTTGGTATACGTCTGTTAACCTCTCGAATTGCTTCTGCCTTTTAAAGTAATAGAAGAAAATGTGTAGGTTTTAAGAAAATGTCTGAATTCCCTCCTCTTTTACCTCTCTCCATCTTTGTCTAGACTTAAAAAGTCAACACTTTGCAATATGCCTCTTCCATATCATCACACAAAACCATATTGGATCCTTTCCAGTTTCATAACGGAATTTTTCCTTTCTAAACTGCTGGTCTGGCTAGAGACTTCATCCAATCAAATATGACAGATTTGATAAAAGGGATTTCTAGTTGCTTAATCTCTATAACTGCAGTTATCACAAGAATACTGCTATTGACTGTGTTTATACAGAAGCTTTATTAAGCTCTCTATGCTTTCTCTTTTCTGTTTAGTGAAATTTGACTTTCTGAGAGAAAAAGTACAATCACACTTTAAGACTCTTCTTTAAAATTCCATTTGTCAGAGAAGTTAATAGTTTTAGAGAAGATTTGAAGTAGTTCTTCTGTCTCCTACAAGCTAGCATTTAGGAAACAACAATGCACTGCATAGTTTGCCTTGGATTGTTTGACAGCGCAGTAGCCTCCAAGTGTTCAGTGTTCATATTTTTATTGAGGAACACAAAATATTAAGGGTTGGTTCTGAATTTACCTTGGCAGCAAGGTTTTCCCTAGCAGCGATGACTTCTCAAGTAAAATTGAAAGGGTATTTTTGTTTTTCAAATATCATTGTTTCTTCAGCACCAGCTTGCCAGTGATTTTTTTATTTTCATTTAGGTTTCGAAGACAAGTGCAAACTGGATGTTCTCGAAGAGATAAATTCCAGTTTGTGGTATGAAGGTCTCTTTCCAGACTTAGGCAGTGCTGATTGTAGTTGTTTGCAATGTTCTTTGAAAAAAGCACTCATGTAATAATGATTTCATGCTACCCACAGTATTAGTCAAATGTTTTAAAAATGAAATAGAAACAAAGTAATTGCAAAATAGGAAAATTATTGAGGGTTTAAAATGCTAAGAGAAAACTTTCTGTCACCTGAATGATCTTGAAATAGCTTTTTTTTTTTACACAAAGGATCAGTTCAGTGTAGAGCAAGAGGAATACCTACATGTCTGAGAAGATCAGGATTTGACCCCGCTTAAAAGTTCTTTGCTTAAAAAGCTAAATGTTTTTTTGGCAACATTAGTAGCAAACATTATAAACTTGCAGCTATACATGCACATTTTTAACAAGAAGCTTACCTTGATTTAGTGAAGATATTAAAATACATGAAAGAATTTGCATGGTAGGAGAAAAGAGTTTGTGAGTATAAACACAGAGAACTATAATGATGTTAAAACTTAATGATGAAACATCTGATCCTTTTAATGAATGACCTGTGAAAAAACCTTCCACCTGCAGTGACCTGTGGAACCCTTTATGTTATGTAGTAATAATGAATACAGGCAGGCTACATATCAGAAGAAGGATATAAAATTCACCAAAAATGCTGAATAATAAAGTACATAATATTTCCTTAGCACAGTTCCTCTAGAGATGATCACTTTCTCTATACAGTACTGCACTGTAAGCATAACTTAAATGCCTGACAACGGGAGTACAAATTGCTTAATGGTATGTTGCTAAAATTATTTATATAATGAGAAAAAATTACTTTCCTTAATATTAGGGGGAATGAAAGAAGAAACAGTCAAACATTTTCTCTCTGTAGTTAAACTATTAAATCCGTATTTAGCCACTTGAATTCTAATGCCTTTATTTTTAAAAATTCTGAGTACCAGCTCCTCATGGGCATCACTGAAATCAATTAGTGATTGACATCTCTGGAAATCAAGCCCTCTATTTCAATGCCAGGGCACACATATTTCCCAAGAGTACATATAAGATATAAGGGTAGTTATTTGATATCTGAAGGTTGTGACTAAGCTTGAGCTCAGAGGCCCATGATCAGAATACTCAGTGCCAGGCTGTAATTATGTTCAGGTTTGGATCATGCAGCAGAACATCTGAGCTGATAGCACCATCAGGTCCTGATGTGGATGGGAACTACTGTCCTCTTCTAGCCACACTGCCCTCCCAGCAAAAACAACCTTGTTTTTCTTGTGGTAATACCATCTGGTCCAGATGAGTCACCAAGCAGGGTCCTTCCTAGAGCATCTTAGGTCACATAAAGCAAGAGAGAGTCATGTAAAACAACACCCTGCCCAGGCTGACATATTGCTGTCAGTGCAGATGAATGGAGAGGTGATAGAGATCACTGCTTCAGTAGACTTCAGTCCACTCCTTGACTCAAGCAATTTATGACTGTATTGACATAACCTGGCAGTTAATTTAGGTCCTGCATGTGGAATGTCACTTCTCAGTTTAATTCCTGATTTTAATTGTGATTTGGTAGCTCAGACTAGCAAGGGTAAGAAATTTGTGTCAGATTCTTAGAAGTAAACCTGTTTTAAATGATCACCTTCAATGGTCATTATCTCATGTCACTACAGTAGGCAAAAAAAAAAAAAATAGACTTAGAAGTAGACAAGCTGAATAACATTTTCCCCTTTTTGTGCATACCGATCATGAATGCAACCTGAGGAACAATAAATAAGATTTAATAATAATGTCTGGTTTAAGTGGGGGAAGTTATTCCTGTGTTGCTATTCTTAAAACATCCAGCTACAGGATTGATTTTAAGGTCTTTAAATATACCAGCAAAAAGTACTTATGTAATCCTTCAAGCAGAAGGGAAAAGGATATATTCTGTTTATAACACACTAAGTAGGCAGATGTCTCCAAAGTAGATTCCACTTCAATGCAAGACTGTGATACCAATTAGAAAGCATATGCCATATTGCCTTGACATCCTGTTACTAAATGCTGATGAAAGTTTATGATCGTAAGTGAAATATGTAAAGTAGGACTGAAAATAATCTTTCAAATTAAAACTGTTAAAATATATACTGTGCAGAATGTACACCAGGTGTTCTGCAATGCAGTCTCCAGGGATGTGTTTCTGTGGGGGTTTCTGGAGTACAGCAACAGTTTTCAATGCTGCCTCAAGTACTGAGATACATCAGCTTCTGTGAAGACCAACACCAATAGCAGGTGACCAAGTTACAGTAAAAGACACTGACCGGTGTAGTGGAGTTTGACAGCAAAACTGTTGATAGCAAAATTTCCTCACCATGGTAAGGAAATTAATTTGGAACCAGAACCTCCCAACTAGCTTTGAGTTCAGGCATGCTTTGTAGCAACCCCTGCTACCTTGATCCGTGATTATCCAAACTGCTGCTGATGCTGCAGCTTTCTTCCTGCTGCTGTTGAAGGTGGGAGCCATGGGGACCTGGGGCTACTCAGGGCATTTGATCACCTTGTGTCTGATACTGGCACAGGTAGCAATGTGGCATGTGCTGAAACCTTGAAGCTGGGACTCTGTTTCAGTTCCCCAATTTAAAGTATATAAAAAGGCTGCCATTAAACTTGTGACTTTCCCAGGAATGGAACGATTACACAGTTTGTTGTATTTTAACTGCCAGGCTTTGGACTTGATGCAGGGCTCATTGGGCCTGAGCTGCAATCTCATGTTCCCTGTTATGCTGTTTTGATTAACAATGGGGATATTATTTCCTTTTTTTCCTTTGTTTCCTAAGCTCTCAAATTCATATTCTAAGACCAAAAATGTTAATCAGAATTAGTCTGATGCATTTCATAGCATGGACTATCAAATTCCAGAGTTTTTTTCCTTCACTGAGAGCAAAAACTGATGTGTTTAGAAGGGCTAAGAGTCTGAGCTGAAGACAGTCAAAGACCGAAAATCCATCTCACATGTTCTGATGCTTATTCATATTCAGCCATAAGGAAAATAGTGCTATTCTATTTTCAGCATGTTTCAATAAATCCCAACAGTCTTTGTTGTTGTCTCTAAGCAGTGAAAGATGAATGCCTTATCCAGTAAAGCTAAGTATATGGTATGATCAAATCAACTCATGGTCTTAATTTTAGTATTAGAATTAGGTAGAACACATAAATCTATGTTTCTTTAGCCCTTAAAATGTTCTTATTAGTTTTTAATGCACCATTTCCTTTTTCCATTTCATTATTTTCAATTCCAGCTTTTGAAGTACACGTATACAGGCAGTAGTTTTCGTATTTTAGTATCTCTTTGAACAATGTTGAATTCAGAAATGCATCTTTTATCACATTCATTTTAAAATCAGCATTGCTCAATTTATGTTCTGTCACTGCTAGCCACTCCTAGCTCAGTTCAGTGTGTTTTCCCACTTTGAGAAAGCAGTTGACTACCTATTAATCCATTTGCTGGTCTTGTATGTGATTTTTTTAAAAATTAAGATGTCATGGAGCAGTAAGCTATACGCACTAAACAGAATGGTGTTGATGTAATAAGTGTTTCTGTCCTTTCATGTCCTTTATTAATATTACTCTTTATCAGCTTCTCAGTTAATCCACCTGGTATTGCTACCATAATAATCAATTTATAACCACCTCTGTAAGCCCACTTTAAGTGCTGACAATGGGAAGAAAATTTTCAGTCTACTAGGAGTCATGGTGAGCACTTCTTTCTGTTCCTTTCTTCTTCCACTCTTTCTGCTCTCTGCAATTCCAAACAAAATTTTAGGAGTTATTGAGATAAATATTACATAATTCTCCTCATTTCAGCAAAGAACAGGGTTAATTTTTCACAGTAGGCATGAGGGGGCAGAGCCTGGAGCTGTGTGGGCATGGCCAAGATATTGTGTTATTCCATAATATCTTCCATCATGGCCAGGGGTGGGGAAAAGGGGCTCTTGCTTGCTAGAAGGGGGGTGTTCCTTTCCCATGGAGCAAGTGTGGTGAGCAGCCGGGAACAAAGCCTTGGCTGGAGGGTCCAGGCACCATTGTTCACTGTCCTGGAGCCACAGCAGGTCAGGGCAAGTGGTGAGTAATTTCTGCATGGAAATCACCCTCTTTTTGTATACCTTTTTTATTAATATTGTTGCTGTTCATTTTCATATCTCATGGCTGTTTCCAGTAAATTTTTCTCATCTCAGTCCATAATCTCTGCCTTTTGTCTTTCTCAACAGGGTGGAGGGGAGTGCTGGTCCTAAACCATGATGACTGTTAGCTTTCAAAAATCTCAATTTACCATGTAAAACAAAGACAGCATGTAAGAACTTCAAACATATTCATGCATCCCAGAAAACATCTTGGTTTTGATGAATCACACCAAGTGATTGAATTCCTCATCTTTCCAGATGAAAACGTAAATTCTCACTCTTTCAACATACTGAAATATTAATCGAATTAATTTTCCTTTTAATCATTATTACAAATTTTATCCCATCTGTCTTATAATTAGGACATGATAATTGTAGGTTTTATTGCATCTATAATGTGTTTGAACTCATGGATCCTTCCAGAAAACATACTCCTGATGCCTTTGTTTCCTTTCCAGTTTCCCCAAATGATTTTGTTCTCATTTATACAGTCTTTCTTTTGCTTCGTCCCAACACCACACATTCCCCGTACTTACTTTGTTGTTACTGCTTTTTCCTTTCACCAAGTTCCTGTTAAATGCCTTTATTCCAAACTCTTTTCTGCAATTTTTTTCATATGTTTGTCCTTAATTACAGTAGGATTTCTTTGCTATTTATGAAAACACCTAAGAAATTTTTTTCTATACAATTTTTTTCTTTACTGTTGACTTGAACAAGAAATCTATGTAGAAATTGTTGAATATTTTTAAAGAATTGCAGGTTAAGAAGGACTTAATGGATTAAAGAGAAAGAACAGGGAAGAAACATGAAATACAGAAACAGCATCTTATCTCATGACAATTGCAATACAATCTAATCTTAATCTGCATATACTGTCATTGTCCCCCATCATTCTGTGTCTACTTTCTGAAACCTCCATAAGCATCTTGATTTGGATCTTAAAATCTAAGAAGAAAAAATGCTATTTTTCCTACAAATTGCATCAATCAATCAGGAACTGCATGGTTTTGATAGATCCTGGCCTTCTAATTGACATAAAAAATAAATATGGTGTTTATAGCCAAACATTAAGATGCATTCTAAAAACATTATATTGATTATATCCATTAATGAGAATAGTGGATTTTCCAAAAGCTGTGCTGTTTATCTTCTGCACATTTAAATTTGTAGCAGTCTTTGAAGAATTCTTGTACTGTCTGTAAT
Source organism: Peucedramus taeniatus (assembly GCA_013400575.1). Taxonomy (NCBI): domain Eukaryota; kingdom Metazoa; phylum Chordata; class Aves; order Passeriformes; family Fringillidae; genus Peucedramus; species Peucedramus taeniatus. The sequence continues at coordinate 29,049 of WBNO01029019.1, read as the reverse complement.
CCAATTTATAACATTTAACTGCATATGAATTCAATGAATATTTCTGAAGCATTATACATCCTTTTTTTCAATCAAATTCATGTGTGTTACTTAGGTTTTCCTCTGCTTACCTGTAAACAACTAGAATTATTATCATTTAAGTGGTCTGCACATGATTAAGTAAACATTGATATTGCCTAATGCATGCACTCATTTACAAATTTACAATAAAAAGATATTTAAAACAAATAATCTGTTTTAAAGTCAGTTGCTCTGAATCACTGGTAACATTTTTCTACATGTCTGTTTGTTAATTTCATTATGAAAGTATTAATTTGATTTCTGATATCATTTTCAGAAAAAAAAAGTTTATTCATATTCAAAAACACTGTTGTCTTAGGTTATACCTTAGGTCTTAATTGTCTCCAATATTATTTTCCCCTCTCATATGCTTTTCTACTTCTTTTGATGACTAGGATCATTTATACTCTCTAAGTTACTGGTGGAAGGCTTGAAAATATTCTTCGGAAAAGGAGCAAATTAAATATGAATGCTTAGTGGGAGAGATTGAACTAAATATATGAGTGGCTAGGAGGAAGCTCTGCAAATATAGATGTTGTCTGTGGTTTTAAATAGATGTAACGATTTCATTCAAGAGCTGTGTACTTCCATTACAATGATTTGCAAGACTCATACATTCCTAGAATATGCAGAAGGAATTTGTGCTTTCCTGTGTTGTGAAGCATAGATGATCTTATGGTTTTACTGTAAACTCTTTTCTGGCCATTATCTCAACTACTGCTATGTTTAATCACTGTTTTCTCTCAAAACATGTACAGTATTGGAAATATAAATGAAGTTTTATAAAAAGAGTTTTTAAGTCTCCTAGATTTTGTGCAAGACTGAGGCCACTGAAGGGTACAGAAGGTAAAGACTGGCTTGATATTACACTGTTTGAGGAGGGATGACAAGAAGCCAAGATCCATGAGGTCTGGCATATGTTTTGCCTCATTTGTTTCTCTTCTACCACGGTCTGGTGGCACAGATGCAAGGAGCCAGCTCTGTTGAGACAGCAGGGAAGATTTTCTTCTCATGGAACAAAGTCTGCTAACGGTCCGATGACAGGGTACAAGTAACTGATGTTAGGCTTCTCTAAGCTTCAATGAGAACAAAACTTAGGAATACCCCCAACTGGTAGAACAAAGGAAATATTAAATACAGAAGAACTTCAATACCTACTTGAAGTTTTGAGTGGATATCATCACCCAATCTAACATCCTTGTTCAGTACTTAAATAGCCCATTTTTAAGCAGTTGAAAAGGAGCAAAACATGTTATTAAAAAAATAACTGTGTGGTAGACTCTGAGTTAACACAAACTTAGATTTTCTTAATTCTATTCAGGCAACAAAGACTTCAGGAAGCCATAGAATACTTCAGCTAGCAAAATATAAATTACATACCAGTACATTATCAACTATTGTATCTTTAAATTTCTGGGCAAGCCTTATTGTGCCTATAAACTTCTTTCATAGTAAGTTATGGCAATGGGGTCATATACAAAGTTTGCCAATAAACCTTTAGAATTTACCCTCAGTTAGTAGTCACTGAACTGCTGAGTTACTTCATGTTTTTCAAGTCTCAAACTAAGAAGCTACCCTGGTAGGCAACAGAAGAAAACTTTTTTACAGTATTGCTGATAAAGGCAATCAAGGAAGTTCCAAGTAGCAGAGGAGTGCTTCCTTGCTTTCCTTTATATTTCACATATCTAGGTCCTGCCTGACTGTGCACAGAATACTGAATACCTTGAGCCTTTCATTCCTGTCAAAGCAAACCTGTTTACCATTTACCTAGAGAATGTGAACCATCATCTAAACAATTTTGCTGGAATAAAAGAGCATTTGCTGATTTAGAGAAGAGGACTGATGCAAGATGAATCTTGGTAGGTTGCTAAGACATTTTGTCTCCACTCCTTGAACATTGCTCTATGGGAACATATGCAGCCTCAAATGCAGTTACACAGCAGTGCTTTGCATGGACCTGTTTGGTTTTGTGTCACTTGTGTGCTCTGGTGGCCACTGCTACTTCAGGGCAGGGCTGTGGGAAGACCACAAGGCATTATGGCAGAGAAAATCACAGTATTTCAGTATGATACAGAGGGAGGAAGCCACAAAGGGAGGAGAGGCTCTTTGGGACACAACTTCAGCATTGAGAAGCTTCAATAATCTCTAAGGTGCAAGAGACAGCTTGTAATTTTTAGGATCTGAGATGAAGGGAATCTTGAATTATGACCCTTCTGTAGGCCTAGGTCACTGAAGATCACTTGCTGCCTGTTCCTGCTCCCTACTTCTGGAAGAGTGATAGATGTAACCATGCCACTCATGGAGCTCTTAGACACCCAGGTTTCTTGGTCATGTGGTGGCAGCCTCAATAGATCCTGTTCTTAGGAAGCTTTAAATTCTTAGCTCCCTCTGTACAGTAGTCTTTCATACTGACTATATTCTCAAATAAAGGTTTAAAGAACATTGTTCCCTGAAGGTACAACACAGAACTGATTGACCACAACATACATTTTCCACCTGGATGTATTTTTTTTTAACAAGTAATGAAGTAGCACCATCATGACCTTTTGTCAGCAAAATAAGCCACTCTTCTTTCTTAGAAAGGGCTTTGTCAAAGCAAAGCTAGACCTACATAAAATATGTGGACTAAGGTCAGCAAAATAATATCAGTGGAAAAATCCCAACTTTTCTGTTACTTACATTTTTTTTAAACTTAATTCCAGTCTCATCCTTTTTTCATAACAGTGTTCAAGAAAACAGCAGTTTTTAATCCAAAACTCTGTCAATCATTCTACCAAATGGAACAAAACTCACAGGATGTTGAGTTGCAACACAAAATAATAAAAACCAAAACATGGAAAATTTACAGATACACCTCTTCAAATAAATGTTTAAAAAATCCCACAAAGAATATTGTCAAACAAGCCTTGCCTATGAAATAAGTCTTGTGAAATGCTGAGGCAAAGGTTATTATGATTTCTGGTATAAGTTATTTACCCTTAGGGCACTGGTTTACACCTAACTAAAAAAAAAAAATCTGTGTTAATATGCTAGTAAGTTATTTCTCACTGCCTTTTTTTCTTGTGTCCTTGTAGTCAATAACTTTTGTCAAAGTCTTCTGTGAGAGAAGGGCTAGAAACAACATGGAATCACAGAACTAAAAATAAGCAAATATTTTTGGGCATCACCAGGAGACAAATACCTATAAAGTCAGATGTACAAACCAGTGCATTAGTGAATCATCATCCAGAGGACAGAACACATATTGGGCTCACTTTCAGGGGAAAGGTAGAAACTGTGTACATTGGATGCTACTGCAGTAATTTATTTAGAAAGAGTTATCATTTAACATTAATTCTGTTTCATAAAACAGCTGGAGAGGAAAGCAAAATTATAGAGAAGAATAACAAGGATTGTAATACATTAATTAATCACTTGTTCAAGCAACATCCTTCCCCCTCCAGCCCCACTTCCAGCCTGGTCTAGCAGACCTGCCTGACTCCCAGCTGAAGGGCAGGTACCACTTTAATTTCTGTATTTGTTTTGTCACGTATTTCTGGGCTGGAAACTCTCAAATCCAGTTGCTCCTAAATTGGAATCTCCATGGCAACATTCACAGAGGTGCACATTGGAGCCAGCTGCCAGAAGAAGACAGTTACATAACCCAAACAGGAGGCTTTCTGCTTTTCACTTTTACTGACCTGAGATACACAGACATGCAGACAGATAAAATGTAAATAATAGTGTAAAACTCTGGTAGAAAAGTGGATGATACCACAAAGCTATTTAAAATAATTTCAAGAGTTGAGAAGTTCGATTTCAAAAGGTGGAAATTTAGGTTGTATAAACGACTTGTATTCATCCTTTGTGTTGCATTTAGTGCTTAAAAGTAGCGACTTGCACCAAGGATATGAAGCTGAGAAGGTAACATCAGCTGCATGTCAGTTTACTGCCAGCTAAATCCAATCTCTCTGTCAGTCAGATAATGCTGGAGGTAGATCAGGACTCTCATGTCAACTATGCAGTGCAGAACACTCATAAAGAAGAGATTTTAAAGAATGACATGTCGGTTTTCCCAGAGTGACTTCAAGGAAATTAGTCTGAAAGATCAGAATGGAGACTGGGTTTGGGTGTGGAACTGAGGAGTAATTAAATACAGAAACTAGAGGGACCAGCTTACCTGCCATCATATTTGGAAAGGCAATATTATGCTCACCATTGAAACAAGAAAATTAGCAGTAAGACCATTTTAGCAGCAGAAAATGCTTAAGTCTCCTGTGAAGCTTTCCTTTCATGTACTATGATAAAAAAAGTCTTTTTCTGGACTTAAAGCAGACATTTGTATTGCAGTCCTTGGCTATTTACTTCTCCAGGAATAATTTTGATAATTCTTTGACCCCAACTGTGTATCTTCATACAGAACTACCATTCATCTTGATGTCAGCAGAATTCCACAAAAACTTAAAAAGTCTTCTAGGCCTTTTCAGGAAAGAATGACTGAGAATGTTTAGGTAATTTTATAAATGATATAAGGACAATTTTCTTTACCTCCTCAGAAATGACTTACAAATGCTTAAGTTTACCTATATATTATCTAAGATTTCAGACTTCATATTCTACTTAGCTTCATGTACAAAACATGAATATTTATCTTCACATAAAACTCCAGCCTCCAGAAAGGTTCTGATAGACAGCAGTATTTTTTTGGGACAACTGCTAGTGCAGTTGTCCACTCTGGTATTTTGTCATTTAGATAAATGCAAATATACAACACCTGGATCTCAGCAGTCGTCCATTAAGACACATTTGTGATTCCTCCTCATGTCAAAAGTAATGAGAAAATAGTTCAAGAAAAACATCTTCAAAAAAAATGAATCTTCTTTCTTTAGCTAGCCCTGTTTCATCTGTTAATTCTCAGAAGGAGAGAATGTCTGCCTCTTGGTCCAATCTCATATTACACAACAGCTGAAAGCCTAATTTCTTCTGTGCTTTAATAATACAAGGAAAAAAATATGGAAAGCTGGCACTGACTAAGTCTCTGCAGCTGAGCTGAAACATGGAATTTGGGTAACATCAGTCCCAGCAAAGCATGGCTAGTTAAAGGGTTTGCCTGGCTGATAAAGCTTACCATGGTGTATCCTCCTGTCACAACCTTGGAAAAAACTGTTCTTTTCCATTTCTCCTGATAGGTTTTCTTTCTTTTTTTTTCATGCCATATCTTGTGCAGCAACAATATTTTGTAAAATATTGTAGATTCTGAATTTTGTATGAAAATATAAAATATGAAAATAATGTCGATTCTGAATTTATATGAAAATATAATTTTCAGAATCTACATTATGGAGAGTTACAACATTTAACTACAACCCCACAGGGATTACCACTTTCCTTTTTTTTTTTTTTCTTTTTCCCAAGTAGAAGATGTACAGGAGCAATGGTTGGCATTGGGCTTCTTAATCACCTGATTATGCACTGCATGAAATTGAAAAATAATTCTGAAGAACAGAATTCAAATTCAGTCAATAAAGGCAGAAAGTAGATGTACTGGAAGTGGAGAGTAATGGAGAAAACACTAATTGTGAAAACCTGTGGAAATAAATCTAACCAACTTACGAATAAAATCAACATAAATAAGCATCTGTATATAAAATGTGAATAAAATCAGTGTTTATTAAACTCAAATTAACATTAACAAGTATTTAAACATGTTGCATTCAATACTCTTGAATTAGAAAAAGGTTCACCATTAAATCATTTTGCATTTCTAGAAAAAGAAGTATCCAGAAGAACAATATTATTCTTAGTTGAAACTGAATCTAGTCAATACCAACAGTCAAAAAGAGTAGAAAATTTTAGAATTAGTCTTTCTAACATCTTTATTAATAAAATACTTTCACTTACTACATTTTTTCTCTTAGAAACATGTTTAAAGAAAACTTTTGAAATATGGATAGGATCTAGGAAGATGGTTTTCCCTTTCCCTCCTTCTCCATTTTGAAAAACATAATCCTAAAAACTGGATAAATCCAGAGCTTTTTTTGTTGTCCCTAACTTTTTTCTATAACCTCTTAATTTTATCAGCTAAGCTGAAAGAATCCCCTATTCCATGTTTTCTCTGGCAGCTTTATAAGTAAAAGACCAGAGGATAACTGTAGACACTTCTCCACTGCCTGAACAACTTTGCAATCCTTTGAGGCATTGTTCTGGAAAGGATTTCTCATCCAAGTTAGATTTTGACATTTGAGGCCCCGAGCAGCAAATCCCATGGCTGGCCAGGGAGAGAAAGGTACCCGAGGTATTTCCCAGCTATCTGCTGCCCCACAGGGAGCATGGTCAGCCACAGAGCCTTGCTCTTCCCATGGGGACCACAGACCAAGCAGAGGGACAACCTCTGTAGGGACACAAAGCCCTGTTGTGTTCTAGTGCTCTGTCCAAACTTTACACCACAGGTGGATATTGAAGCCATAGGCAGGTCTTTTTCTGCAGATATGAGATGTGCTGTTACCACAGTGAATGAAGAGCAGAGAGAAGGGCAATGGGAGCCTGAGAATGGCAAGATGAAGGAGTAGCACTATTGGTATGAGCTCACACATCTCCATGGTGCTTCAGTGAAGCAGGCTAAGGTCACGGGCTCTTACTGCTTTTGTTTAGTGCTAATTCATACAGATTATGCTGCTAGCTTTCATCTGCAATGAATTACAGCCTCTCCTGCAAGTGTCAGCTCAGTTGACCAGTACAGGAAGTATGGAGCATACAGGGAAAGTATCTGTCACAGACAGCCCTTCAGGGAGCCTTTTATTTTCACACCTTTATACCCCCATGTTCATACAGTTGAACCACAGAATAACTAAAATTGCATCTAAATGGCAACATTTAAGCACCTTGCTGGAACTCTGAAAGTTATGAAAATTTATGGGTGGAATCACAATAAATATCTCATGCTGGGGTAAAGATACTTAGTGGGACATCTGTAAAAGTCAGAACTGGATGCAGGGCTTCAGGCTGCCATTTTTGCCTTTGGCTGTTTCCTGCTCTGAATTTCAGCACATTAAAAATTCTTCACCTTGCATCAAAAGCTCTCGATCTTTGTGCAGATTTTCTTTCCAAAGGCTACAGCTTGTACCTTCCTAAGCACCAACCCTCAAAAAGTCTCAAGTGCAACCTTCCTTGTGAAAGCGATTTAATTTTATCTAACACAAACCAGGAACAATTTATTATGCCTTTAGCCCTTCAGTTGCCTCCCTGCCTCTCTGACAGCATTTAAACCATATTCAAGATTGACATACAGAGAGCAATTTTGCCAATAGCTAGTCCCAGAATTCTGCACACTAACATCTCTGTACCTGCATTTTTATTTTACAGGATGGATTACCAATACTACAGAAAGTGAAGATCTTCAATGAGCATTCTTTTTCATCCTTATAAAAACTAAGCATTCTATTTATTGTTCCTGTATCTTGTGTGCAGGTACTATTTACCACCTTCCCCTGCAACTATGTTTAGATTTTTCCAATATAATTTTTCTATATTTAGTTCATTTGAGCAGTTCCACTTTCTTGCAGTTGCAAGTAAAAAAAAGCAACACCTTGTGTGGTAAGACTCCTATTCCAGTTCTGAATTGGAACTGATCTTCCTACTTTGTCTTGTTTGTAGTGAGCAAAGTACCTCTCTCTGGAGTACCCTGCTTCCACACACTACTTTAAAGAAAAAGCCACTCTGCTCAAGTGGAATAAACATTCTAGAAATTTTGAAAAAAAGATTCTGTCATACAAGGAAGAGTAAACATTAAAATCTCAATGTCTTTTATCTATATATTTATTTATGTGTTTAACTTGAATTTGCTAGTATAACCATGGAACAATAAGCCCAAACAGAACTGCAACAAATTCCTGAAATATCCTTGGTTTTGCTCTTGACATATATCCTTTCTCTAAATCCCTCTCTTGAGAAAACTTGAAATTAATTTGAAGCATTCTGTTTGCTTCACCTCCTAACATAGTTTACGATAAGTCTTAAAGGAAATTTCTACTTTTTGGTAAACCTTTATGGGTGACCTCCAGGGACAGAAGGGGAAACATCCATACTATCTATAATGAAATTGGCTTCATATTTTTCTATTTATATATTTTTTCATTATATTGGAAAATTTCAATGTGCCAGGAAAAATTTCCTCATCAAAATGTCACTAAATAGATAAGTAAAAAATACCCAAACTTAAAAAATCTCCCTTTCAAAAATAAACAGTACACCTTATGTTTATCAAGGAAATTCTCTGTAGACGTATTTCATGAAAATTTATCAGAGTAAACACAAATATGAACCACATAATGTCACACTGCTATCAAGTCCAATGATGTTGTTGCTTGCAGTTCAAACTAGGAGATCAGGCATAGGCCTGGATTATTTTTTTTCTTCCTAAAAGAGTTTATCCAAGAGGAACGAGGTGCAAGTTGGAAATTATTTACTAGTGTCTGAACTTCTCCCCATGAACAGGAACTAAACAAATACATACTGGAGAAACAATGCAAGGATTTAAACAGATCTGTTCTAATTATCCAGACAGACTAGTAGCTCTCTTATTCCAATACATGCCATCATGTATTGTAACTGCTCTAATTAATGTAATATAGTTGTGTAATTCCATAGGACATTGCAAAAGTGTGTATTATATCAAATTCCTTTATCAATTCCAAAGTCAATTCCTTCAAGTACATAGCTGGAAATGTTATAGCCAGTTTTTCAGGAAAAAAATCACTTTCCAGGTCATGTTGGTACTCTCTTATTTTCTTGAATTGTTTCCTGAAGAAAATGGGCCCCATTATATGTTCTCATTGTAGTCTTAAATGTATTATACATTTGGGGAAGGATGAGCTGAACTGGGTCATTTCTGAATTGCTGTTTGGGTCTGCTTTCACATGTCAGATGCCAGAAGAGTCACAGGTCACAGTGTACTTTGGGTAGTGGCCAAAAATAACTTAAATAGTATGAGATATACAATTTGATGGCTACTAACATTTGCTATACTTTGGGGTTATAGCAACTTTAGTATCCAGTGATTGACACAAGTGATTGCTAATTGCTGTAATTAATCAAATGTCATTCAGCACTGAGAAGCTAATGACATCACACACACACAAAAACACACAGGGAAATCCCTTACCCAAGAGGGCCACAAGTTCAGAAAAATTATATTCATTTTTATTACTTTCTCCTTTGTTTGCTGCAAAGGCAAGGTTCCATGTGCCCTGAGAACAGTAGAATGACAGTGGGAAAATTTGTACTTTGGCCTCCATCAACATTCCCTAATTCAAAAATGCTTCCAGGGTCTTCAGCAATGCTGAGATACAGTAACTGCCCAACCAAATGGGGAGTATGGCAGCCAGATATTTTTTCTGCTTGATGTAATTATTACAAACACATACAAGATCTGTGATAAGATTTTATGCAAGAGTACAAACTGGTAGCTGGGCTAACAACTTCTGTTCAGTTAATATAGAGAATGCAAGTGAAAGTTTCATGTAAGGTCAAATCACTAATATTTTAAGTGTCAAAAGTAACATGCATTTATGACTATTGTCAAGAAATTCTTCCTGTACTTATTCACTTGCTTTCAAGGTTGTGGATGTGTGAAACTGGTACTGAAACTAAATGCATATTTGGTTATTAGGAGAAGACTTTTTTAGCAACTGCAGAAAAGTCTTGACAATACTTGCTGATTTTCTTTCTACTTTTGCAAAATGTATGCTGCTTTTGCACTGGCTCTCTGCAGTCATTCAAGACTGGAGTATTGAATACCAGGGGTATTCAAAGAATATTTTAAATTATTTCTGGACTGTTCCTATATAGTGGAATAAAAAAGTCCAAACAGGAGCATCTTAGATGTATTCAGGCACTAAAACCCATTCCATATGATAGATGGACACCCCTCAGTACTCTGATCCAAAAGGTCTTAAGATTCCCTCCATAAGTAAATTGCTGCTGTCCAGTCTGCAAAGGTCAGAACACTGATGCTGATGGTAGGGGTCAGGTGTACTGCTGAGACAGATATTTATACTAATTAAGACCATGAAGTTCAGCAGGCACCTTTGGGATTCTGTGAATGAACAGCTATTATCAGTGTGTAAGGCAGGCATGCATGTGAATAGGAAAAGTAAGACAACTACATATTTAAGTAATGATAATCACTTCTCAGGTGGAAGGAAGACGCACAAGAGAAGCAGAGCAGATATCCTGGGAACAAGCAGCATGCATCTGGGTGCTTTTCATTTGATCTGTGCAAGCCTTTGATAGCCAAGTCCAACTAATGCCTCCTTAGATGTATATCTTTAATTTTTATTTCATGTCACACTAGAAATACCAGTACCTTTCCTCAGGAGTTGGACTCTGATGATCCTTTTTTATCCCTTTCAACTCGAGGTATTCTGTGATTCTATGAGATGGGCCCTTTCCAAAACAGATCTACACAGCTCTGGAAAAAAATGCCTAGTCCTCCAAATAGCTCCATCTTGTTTCTCTGGAAGATTCTTTTCTTCTTAGTGTCATTATCAGGTTACTTGCACTATCTCTTTGCAGAAAGTAAGCTTGTATAAAAACGGCTGGGGCAGGCCAGAGCTGACCAGTTTGGATTTTTGGGGTTTTTTTTAACCATTGCCCAGAGCAAACTCAGTTTAATGACAAACTGGCAAGAGCTTCTTTGCTTTCTTTCTTGGCCAAAAGCAGAAAGAAACTAGCATATTTCACATAAAAAATCCTCAACTGACACTATATAAATTATGCATTTCCCATTATCACGGGTTTAGGAAGATTGATATAAAGAATTAGACTGTGCTCTTCTCTATTCTCTTGCATGACTAAGCACTTGGGTAGAAAACAAGTTTTATAAACACCATTTAGTAAGTATTTTCAATTATTTAATATTACATATCAGTAATTGTTCCAGCTTATAAATTAGTTCAAAATACATGGTAAGGGAGATGACATACAATGTATGTCACTCTAGAGTGTCACTTGGATTCTGAGTACTTTATTGTTTGAAGATGCTCTAAAACTGCAGAAGCCATTTCATTCCACCACTGGAATTCAGCCTTTAAGCCACCTAATACACTTGCAACATCTTAATTTCTCTATCCTGTCCCTGGTGAAAATGTTATCTGCAATACCTGCTAACACTATATTGCTCCAGGGAGCATCTTCAGATGCAAGATTTTAAAGTTGTTTTCAGTTCTTTCCATCTTGTCAAGAGATGGAATTTAAAAAATCATTGTTACAAACATTTTTAATTTTGAGAGCAAATGGCAAATAGAGATGAGCAAAGAAGATACTTAAGGGCATCATATATATACGTAGAGACACATAGCAATGCCATTTAATATGACTGCATCAGTTTTTGGGCACAGGCAATGTACTGCTAAACATGGTTCTGTGCATGAGCACAATCTCCTCCAGGCATTTTATGTGCTGTGTTTTTTCATTACACGTTTCAAATAGTGTGTTTTCAAACTATCAGCTAAGTACCATAGCTTCCCAGTAAACCTGACCTATGAACTTGGGAATAGTGTACTTTAGGGCATGATTTTCTTTAAAATTATTAGAAATTGAGTCAATAACTTGCAATTATTTTGGTCTTTGAAACAGATCCAAAGCAATGGTGTGCTAATCCATTCAGTCTTTCTAGTTACTGCATAGGACATGAAGGAAAGACCACTGAAGTCAGTCTCCATATTTTTTATCTCACTCTCTTGTGTTTTCTGACTTTGGCAGTAATTCAAGGCTAACCTCTGCCCAAAGACTCAATATTTGCTTCTGATCTGCATTATTGAAAAGTCTTTTTTTGTTATTGTGATGGGACACAACCCCAGTTCTGACTCACATGTTTTTCTCTGGCTCCCATCAACCTGTTTCTTCATTGTCACCATAAGTATCCCACTGCAGAGATCCTGTGAGCATAGTCCCTCTCTCCCTGGAAGATGTCACCTGACCAGAAGCACAGAAACTAAAAAAACAGACCAGCAAACATCCTTAAACTCAGGCACCTCTCCTAAAAATAACCCCACAGTTATTGCATTAAGCAAACTTACAGTAACACGTGGACAAACAGAAACAGGTGCTCTTTCTGTCACAGAGTACCTATCTACCCTGTGTGATCAGTAAAAACCAGGGTATATTCTTGAAGATCCCATGGCACATCTATTTATTTTGCAGGTCTGAGAATGGAAGAAAATACATTAAAAATACTGAACATGGTATTAAATAATATGGAAGAACTGGATGATACCTAACATGTAGTCCTGGTTTGCTCTGACCCTAGGAGCTTACAGCTCACAGCTCACATATCCTCTATGGAAATCCATCATTCCCTAGGCTTTGGTAAGTTATCCATCCATACTCTCATGCTCAGCAGAATGGTTATTTTCATCAGCTAAATCAATGTTTACAAAGAGCATGGTCCAATAGGGGAAGAAACATGGGAAGGCTGGCACTGAGAACTTGATATTCATCCCCTCCACAAGTGTTTCAGCAGTTCTGTCTTACCATAAGGGAGCTCCAGCAGGCTTCTGTGGATGGTAGACCTGAAGGGGCTAAGTGCTGCTTTTGGTTTTACTCTTGTCCAAATGGCAACTGCCAATGGTTTGTGCTCTTGCAAACTGGTCCATGTCATGATTCAAAATTCAAAATGTGACGACTGTGGAGGCTGACATTTGATTAAAGTTCTCACTAAAAAAATGAAAGAGTACTCCAATTTAATCCATAGATCTTCCGCAGATCTTGATCTGTATCTGATCCCTGCATCTTGTTGTCAAATGACAGTGATCATTGTCTCTCAGTAGCTGTGAGGGTGCAGAGCCTGGAGCCATGTGGGCACACATTTGTTGTTGGTCTGTATGATGCACATCACTGCTGGGAGGCAGGAGTAAGGGATTCTCACTTCCATGAAGGAAATTGTTTGTGCTTGGGAAGAAAAGGTGGCAGTGGCACACAGAGGGTCCGGGGGGACATTTTGTTCTTTGTCTCAGAGACCGAGTGGTGCCGGGTCCAGCTGGTCAGACATCAATTTTCTTTGTATGTAAATCACCCTCTCTTTGTATATTTTTGCTATTTATGTTGCTGCTGTAACTGTTCCTTTTCTTACATCATTTCTGTTTCCAGTAAATTGTTCATATCTCAACTCGGGATCTCTGCATTTTGTCCCTCTCGCCAGAGGTGGGCAGAGGAGTGAGCAACTCATGTTTTTTCTGTTTCATCTGAGCATCAATACCATTCCTAAACCATCACACTTGTATAAGAGTAAGGTCTTCTAACTCTATTAAAAATAAGTTTGGGTTTTTTTTTTCCACTTTGCATACGAATACCAAGGCATGAAGGATATACAGATACTCATGTTGACCATGATGTTTCTAAAATATTTCTCTCCTTTTGAAAATTAGAAATGTAAGATAAATTCCTTCCTAAGAAAGTAAAGTCCTCCATTTCACATTTTATAGTATTACAATATTTACAAATTAATTTCAAGTTTCTTTAAATGTTTAGTTGGTGCACTTGTATCTGTCTGCCTATGTAGTGAGAGACAGAGAGAGGGGGAGGACTGAGAGACAGGGAGATAGACAGGTAATTGGGTAGATAAAGGGACAATTCAATCTTGATTACCACTGACATAAATGTGAATCACATTTACTGAAGTCAGCATATCTTGTCTGACACCTGGGGAAATGAGAGCAGAATGTTGCTCTTAACATTTTTTAAAAAACCATTATTGGAGTTATTGCATCAATTAACATTCTCAAATATAGTATTTTTCTCCACAGACCTATGAGTTCTGCCACCTAGTGAACTGTTAACTGTCCTTTTAAACAGCCACTCAACAACACTTTACATTAACAGAAGTGGAGGTGATAGGATCGTCATTAAAATGTGAAATCCCCAAATAATTTTGTATTTATTAACAGACTTGGAGAAAACTTTATCATACTGCTAAGAGTAAGATGTGTATGATAAGTCACAGCCTGAGAGACATATAGATTGTTTTTGATGTTGTATTTAAATAAATTTATTTAATAAAATCTTATATATGCATGCCCAATTTGAGTGCATATCCTCTTTTTCTGGCACAGTAATAACTTATGAAGGCATGGATTCTGCAAAAACATTTATTCTTAATTTTATTTAGAATACCATAGATACCACAAGTACCATAGATGTACAAATACATAGATGTATAGATATGCTGGTTTTGAATATGCCTGTATTTCTTCTAGTGTAATACAGTCCCAAGACTGACTGAAATATCACTTAGCCTATTGTACTAGCTATAATAATAATATAAATATATCCAATAATAGTTTGTAGTTCCTTATGTATGTGCATATACACATATATATGAAGTAATAAATTAGCACCAGAAAAACTATTGTAATCAACAACCTGCAATAAATTATGATATTTTTAATACTGTATTCATACTGGGAAAATCCAGGGCAGGACATTATTTTCTTCTAATTGCATTTCCTAAGTGCAGGAGTTGTAACAAAACAACAGATGCTAGGCATCGCTAGAGATATGAATCTTTGATTTGTTTTTATAACTGCTCTGACATTTAGGCTGTGGGCTTTAAGAGGAGATTCCAAGGCAAATGTTTTCATCATCATCTGACTCATTTTTGCCTGGAGGAAATACCAATTAAAAAAAGAGATAAATAAGCAGTAGCAGCAGATTATTGTTAGGCAAAATTTCCTCCAGTGGTTCTGCTGTGTTTATCATGAAATGTCTGAACACTAACTTTTACTAAGCATTACACACTTTCTTACTCTCACACACCACATTTATCTTGATTTGTGTTTGTGATTGTACACAAAGGCTCAAACAGTCCTTATAAATCATTTCACTTGTCTAATATTGTCCTTATGGGGAAATTACACATTCACTGGAAGACAGTAGCAACTAATAGAAGAAGTCAGCAAAGAAAACATGCAAAAAACTTTCCAACAAATCACAAGCAAAATGTCATTGCGTTTAATTACTCTCCCCAGCAATATAAGCACATGATGGTGCCTGCATGTAGTGATGAATATAGCATGTGACTAGTCCTGAATGTAAAGGCATGCACTGCCAAGGGGAAAATGCACATCTTCTATAATAAATTCTCTACTAGATTTTGAGAGATTTTGCAGACCCTATGTACATAGGGCCCCAGAGTAAGTTCAGGACCAGCCTTTTCATCCAGGTTACAACTTGATTTTTTTAATAATTGTTGGTGCTGGATCTTCAATACTCTCCTATGTCTGTGCTTCTCAGATCAGTTTACCAAAGAGTATGAAGTACAAAATTTTCTTTAAATGTAGATTTTAATAGATAATAATTCCATACTCAATGGTAGACATTTATTAGATATAGCTGTGTTTTGTAAATCAGTTCTGAATTGGAAAAATATTTCTAGTGTCTCAAAAACATGTAAGATGAAAGTTTGACATTTTTCTCTGCTTAGAGGAAGAAAGATCTGAAATGGTCTTTCTATAGAAACTGAAGTCTGTCCAAATCAAGCCCACTGACTGGGCCCAACAATTTGCGTATGACAGGGTGCTCCTATATTCCTCCCTGACTGTGGCAGGAGCCTTCAGATCTCTGCAATGTGAGCACAATTATTTAAGAGATACAAAAATGAAGTCTTTTAGATGAAGAAACTGCTTCATTTAGTGATCCGCAGGGAGTCTTTAAGGGGAGAAGTGGATGTGATAACTAGTAGATCAGCTGTGTTTAATTTTTGAATTAATGTGAGTGTTTTTTCAAGTGTTACAAAATGAGAAAGTACTAAAAAAGGGGAAGGTTTCAAGTTTTGAGTAAAAAGGCTGCAGAATAGTTGCATGAGATGGAGAATTGTGGTCAGCTTATTACATAGTGTCTCTGCTGATCCTTCTTCCTCAGGAAAAGGATTCCTCACACCCTTCCTCTGCTCCAGCGTGGGGTCCTTCCTGTGGAACACAGTTCTCCATGGACTTCTCCAATGTGAGTCCTTCCCTTTGAACTGCTCCAGTGTGGGTCCCCCATGGGGTCACAAGTGTGGGCTCCTCTATCAACAAACCCATAGGTCCTGCCAGGAGCCTGCTCTAGTGCAGGTTTCCCACAGAACACTATCTGCTTCACTGTGGAGTCCTCCACAGGCTGCAAGTGGAGCTCTGCTTCCCCCATGGACCTCCACGGGCTGCAGGGACACAGCTGCCTCACCATGGGCTGCAGAGGAATCTCTGCTCTGGCAACCAGAGTACCTCTTTCCACTCCTTCTACCCCTACCTTGGTGTCTGCAGAGTGGCTCCCCTCAGCCTGATTCCACCCTCCTGGCTGCAGTTGTCATTGCAGAGGGTTTTTTCCCCCTTGTTAAATATGTTATCCCAGAGATGCTACCACCATCACTGGTGGGCTTGGCTTTGGCCAGTGGTGAGTCCCCCGTGGAACTGGCTGGCATTGGATCTGCCAGAAATGGGGGAAGCTCCTGGAAGGTTCTGACAGAAGCCACCCCTGTAGCTCCCAAAGCCTCACCATGCAATCCCAACACACGTGTATGTAAAATATTGGCCAATTTTCTCTCCTGCTTACTTCAGGAGTGAAAAGCCAATATGTGGTAGCCACAACTTTGGGAGTCCATATTGGTAAGAACAGCTTGCAGTTAAGACTGCATGTACCAAAATGCCTATTTCACAGCCTTTGGGAATTTTGACAGTACCTTTCTGCAAAGCCATGCCTTCAGTCTCTTCTCTGGGGGCTCTGAGTAGAAGCCAGGGAGATCTATAGACTCCTTGAACCCTTTCTCTTGTGCATGACCTGCAAGAATGGACCTCTTAGATACTTGTTTGGAGTTTAGACTAATTTATTTTTTGCAAATGAGGATCTTTCAAAAACAGAGCAAAAAATTATTTCAGTATCCACACTGTTGTTGAATAAATAGAAGCTAAATAAAACAGACTTCAAATGTTATCCCTTTCTTAAAATGAAAGACACAACTGAATGGTTTTCCACATATAAGGTAATAGACATTTTGGCTGATTCAGACAAACAAGCACTCTAGATATTAACAGAGGAAATGATCTTTCATGTTGGTTTTTTTAAATGGGTTTCGTTTTCTTCACTCCTCTAACATGTTTTGTAAAGAATTTCACTATAAAATGCAGAAGAAAATTCTGTATCACATAAGCATATGAAGAGCTCTTACCTGAAAATGACATGGATTAACGTGCAGAATTAAATCTGGCAGTATTTCAACTTTGCTGAAGAGTTTCAAGAAGGAATAACTTCAAATTCCTGTTCCTAGCATTTAAGAGCTAACTTGTAGGCTGGAAATAATAACTGATTTTTAAAAGTTTTTCAGAAATTGTTTTGAAAATAAAAAAAATCTGACTTCCATTTGCAGTGTTTGCAAAATGAGTTTGAGTTCTGGTTCTCCAGAGTTGTACGAGATCTGTTGCTAAAAAGGAAATGAAAACCCTTCAGAACCCTGTGATTTCTCTTTAAAAAAGTTTTCTTTTATTTTATGATTAAAATACGAATAATATGCATGTGCACCCTGTTTGCTGTCCTGGAACTTTGAACTGTGAAATTACATGCTTATTGAAATTACAGGCAAATTTGAAAAGCAACCATATTTACGTAGATTAGAAATGTGCCCAGATAGATAAAGAAGTAAAAAATACTGATAGGCATTATAAAAAACCATTTTTTAAAAAAAAGAGCTTATGAATCCTGTAAAAAAAATGCAATCAGGTCTAATACTCTTTTGGAACACCAGTAATAACAGAGTTTTTCTTATTCGAATTCTTTGAGTTTAGTGAGATTTTACCTATGCTCTCCAGATCATTTTAATATAA
Source organism: Peucedramus taeniatus (assembly GCA_013400575.1). Taxonomy (NCBI): domain Eukaryota; kingdom Metazoa; phylum Chordata; class Aves; order Passeriformes; family Fringillidae; genus Peucedramus; species Peucedramus taeniatus. The sequence goes on along the minus strand of WBNO01029019.1, from coordinate 11,161 downwards.
AGCCTCTTTCTTTGTTCATTTGCTATTTCAGTGGTTCGCAGTTGAGAAAGAGCCACAAATTTTCAAGAATAATGAATGTCTGAAATAGTGTGATGACAGCAGGGCAAACTGTAGTCTATTTCATTTTCCATTGTTGAGCATTTTGTGGAGTCATGTACAAAGTGAGTTCAAATTGCATATAGACATTCTAATTTGGATTTGGTAACAATTTATACCTGTTTGCATAGCTGTAAGTAACTTCACAACATGCTAGCCAGTGAAGAAGCAAGTTCAGTACCTTCGATAGAGCCGTTCATTTCTTGCTTTTATATCTATTGTCCGTCCTTCAAATCATTTTTTTTCTCTTAATTTTTAAGGATATATTTTTGTCGCTATTTCCCAGAAAAATAATTGGAGGGGTACAGGAGGTCAGGCAAGGTTAATTCCTTGAAATGAATGGAGATTTAGAAGTTTCCAGGCTGATGTGGAAGACAGCTAGCAGGCATATGTCTGTTAATGTTGAAATGCTGTTAAAGCAAGTGACCTTTATAGCAGTGAGAGGGGAAAAACAGCACAACTACATCGAGGTGGGTGATGTGCACAGACCAAAGAGTTGGTGCTGCAGACATCATGTCCTCATGCACATTTTGAATGGGTTTTATTTCAGATTAGCCCTGGTTTGGTCCCTTAGGCAGAATGACTGCAGCAGGAGAACCTTAGATACATTCCTGATCTATGTTTAGGTTCACCTTAAAGAAATGCAGTGCCTTGAGACCACTCCACAATACCAACCAATCATCTTTGCTTTAAGTAGGAACATTTGGGCGATTCACTGCAGAAGCATGTGCTGACCACACTGAAGAGCTAACATGGCTACAGCTACAATACAGCACATATCCTGCAGAGCTTTGCTGCACAAACTCACAGCCCCACTAGTTTTCAGTATAACTGCCCCCTCCCAAGCAACATATAATCAAAAATGTACGTTGCCCATCTGAGGCTATGAGTACCAGCAACATGCTCCAGAGACCATAAATCAGTTTCATCTCTTCTTCTGTTTGTCCTGAAATAATGAGTGCACCCTTCAGCCTCCTCAAACTTGTCATTTTCCAAAAAACAGAGAGCGTTTTCTTGGAAACTTAGCACCCAACACTGCCACTTTTTTTTCTTCTTTTTAGGTGTAATATTTTCTGGGAGGAAAGAATTGCAATAATGAAAGTATCAAATGTAATTCTGCATAGCTCAGCATTAAAACATCACAAGTTATATCTCTGGAGACTGTATTAAAAATTCAGATGATTAAAAATTAATTCAGGAGGGTGGAATGACAGACATGTCACTGATCTTATTGTAATTAATTCTGTAGAGTTCATGTTATGAACTTTCCCTTATTGATCTCAGAGCTAAGAATATAAAAATCTGGAAATCTCATGTGGTAATAGGCTTTCAAGCAGATGGGGGTCTTTTTTGGAAAACACCAAATACCATTATTTTGATTATTAACTTGTGAAAAATTGACTCTTGTGTTGCTGGTGACTTATAATACTGAACTGATACATTTTTTAGTCTAGTCCTTAGAATAATAGTGAAGACACTAAACAGTTTACACTCAACTATCATATATGGCTTTTAAACATTCAGCTACTTGAGGTATTGAACTGTATATGTAAAAATTTGGGTGAAAATCAGTAACTATTTTTATTTATATGAGAAAAATTTCATTTTTGCTATAGAGCTGATATATGGTCTTGGAAGCTGTGTGAAGAGGGAAAAAGAGGGCACTCTGTTGTGGTTAAGGGATCTGACTTATTTGAAAAGCAATGCCTGGAACACTGTAGTTGCTGTCGCTACATGAGTTGAAAACAGAACATGGATTGGATGTCTATTTTCAAGTATTTAATAAGAAATCATGGTAAATAATTTATCACTGTCTCTTTTCAAATCCTTTGGAGCTATATTTAGCAAAAATCTACCGTTTGCACAGTACTATTCAAAGGCTGAGTCTTCATGTAGACATCCATACTTATCCATCATACATGTTGGTCTATCAAGTTGTTTTCTGTCATTATCTTTGACTGTTTGATTCCAGGGTAGTACAATGTCATTGAGTCAGAAGAGCAGCTGTTCATTCCTGCAAATAACATGCCTCAGACAACTCATGTCATGCCATGTGGACTTACCCTGGAATTCCTTGTTAGTGTCTAGACAAATCAAGAATATAAATTCCAGTTCAAGACTTCTTCTGTCAGATCAATTGTCACTCTATTCTATTTCTTTTGATTTCTCAGCTGCATGCTGGACACATAATTCTTATGACTGGCTGACAACTGGATGTCTTATGTTTTGAATACAATCTTTCCAAATTCATGGGATAATAATAACAACAATAGCAACAAAAGTAAATGTAACCAGCCTACACGATTTTTTTTTCTGTTCCCCTCCACCCCAAGAAACAAGTTTTACAACAGCAACTCTAGATCATCCAATCTTCTTGTTTAACCCCAGCTGACAACTAAACCCTACACAGTTGCTCACTCACTATAGCCTGATGGGATGGCAGAGAAAACCAGAAAGGTGAAAGTGAGAAAACTTGTGTGTTGAGTTAAAAACAGTTTAACAGGAGAAGCAAAAGCCATGCATACAAACATGGCAAAGCAAGGAGTTCATTCACCACTTCTCTTGGGGAGGCAGCTTTAGGAAAAGTCAAACTCCACCACATGTAACAGTGACTTGGGTAGACAAACACCAACACTTTGAATGCCCTCGCATTCCTTCTTTTTTGGCCAGCTCTTTATGCTGAGCACAAGACCATAAGATATGGAATATCCCTTGGCCAGCTGGAGTCAGCTGCCTTGGCTGTGTCCCCTCCCTAATTTCCTGTGCACCCTCAGTCTCCTTGCTGATGGTGTAGGGTAAGAAGCAGCAAAGGTCTTGAAGAAGCACTGTAAGAAGTGTAAGCACTTCTCAGGAGGAATTAAAAACATCCTTGTATTATTAGCACTATTTGCAGAAAAAAGCAAAACAAACAGAAAAAACCCAAACCAAGCCAAACAGAAAACAAACAACCCCCCCCCAAAAAAAAAAAAAAAAAACCAAAAAAAAAAAAAAAAAAAAAAAAAAAAAAAAAA
>WBNO01029002.1:0-35116 GCA_013400575.1 Peucedramus taeniatus | reverse complement strand
ATATATATAATAATAATAATAATGTAGACACCTTATAAATGAAGCATAACAGCTTTTCTTATAATTTACCAGGATGAATTAATTATGGAAAATCAGAATAGTGTTATAAACCCCTATTTTCCTGGGAGGACAGTACCCTGAGAGCAAAGTTTCAGATTCATCATGTTAATTGCTTTTGATGTAAAAATATTGATTTTTAATTTTATGTGCATGCAATACTATTTAAGTCTGTGCAGTTAAGATGGTGAAGTCTGGCACATCTAAGGGAAGGGAAATCCCTTACCCAAAGAGCAATAATCTGTGTGTTGGAGTCCAAGCCTTTGATATAAAATTCTGTGGTACCTATGTCACCTACCTGAAAGTGTCATTCATTTATATATTTTTGAGGCAACATCACCACTAAAATAACTATAAATATATTTTTGTATAAACTTGTTTAGTTTAAGACCAAAGAACAAAACCAAGAGGAGGCACCTAAAAGCAGCATTATTTATTATAACAGTATGATAAATTATATTAGGAAGGAGAAAGTATATTTATTACCAAAAATTGAGTGCAACTTTTGAAACTAGAAACAAATATGTGTTTAGTTATGAATATATTAATTTTATGAACTCGACTACTTCTTCTGATTTTAACAAGAAATTTAAACTTTTAGTTTTTTGACTCCTTACTTAAAAGCATTTGTTTTGTTTAAAAACAATTTTCAATCATTTTTTGAAGATACTGGAATGGACTGTATTCTGATTTTTACCCTAACAAACGGTTATCTATTCTGTGTAACAACATAGCTGAATATTATAGTACTTAACACTCCTATTAACCTCTTTTTTTCTAAATATCTGATAATTTCTAATTATCTGTTAATTTCTCTGTGAAGGAGGGGAGTCACTTTCCAAACATTATTGAATAAAATTTGTGTTTATGGTATTTGTGGATGAAAAGACCTACAGAAAGAAAATAGTATTCTTAGAAACAAAATTGCATAGAGAAAGTGCATTCATTTTTAAAAATTAAAATATTTTATAATTATTATTAGATCAAATTGGTATTGTATAATGTATCTCTTGCTGGGGTCATTATTGGTTTGGGAATACTCTTTTGATGTGTTTATACAGGATGTATTTACATGATTCTTCCTCTGATGTACTAACCCGAGTTAAACTCATAATATTAAGCTGTAAATGGATTGATATCTTTAATTGTCAGTGGAGAGCCATAGAGAGTGTTTATTCTGTGAATTTTTATTCCCATTTTGAAATCACTTATGGTTCTGGCATGTATAAATTCCTGAAGTGATTCAATTCTACAAAAAATTATCTGTATTATAGAAAAAAATTCTTTGCCTTACAACTACTTGAATTCAAATACATGCCAGGTCCATGGAGGTAGCTAATTAACTGAAATTGAGATATGAAAGCAAATATTAAAAAGTAGGATGAATCACAAGACAATGCCTACTCCTTCAAATACCTGCCCTGTGTTTGCAATCTGGATCTTGTGAAGGGCTCGAGAGTAGTGGCTATCTTTGAAAGATTTCTTAACTCTTACAGTCATGTTGTTTTGTTAAATAATTTTGAGTCCTGGCTCAGTGTTTAAGGTGGGACTATTCATCATCATACCCTAAGGCATATGACCTTTATCATGTAATAAATCAGAATAAAAATCATATGTAGAGGAATAGGAATTGGCAATTTTGTGTAAATAATGAGAACCTAAGTTTATATTCACACAGGCAGTTAAACTCTTTGTTGATGTGAAAACTTAAGTCAAGTCAACTTAGATTGACTTGCATTAAAATTTATTTTTCTTTAGGTTATGTACAGTACACAATATTGTTGACAGCAGAATTGCTGCACGACATGTTTTCTTCAAAAAACATTTAATTAAACATTAAGAATTCAGGTATCAGATACAGAGAAACAGCTACCAGGTCTGTTAAATGCATTCTCTGAAGCTACTGTAGATTTTCTTAAAGCCTTAAAAAGTCATTCATGTTGCAACATGCACAGAGGCTCCTTCAAATCAGTGTCAAGAATGCCAGTAAGCCAAGAAATACAGGAAATAATTACATATATCCTCTGAAATCATCTTAATGACCATTTCAGCTGAGGAAACAGAATATCAGTAATGAATAAAGGAATTGCATCTCAGTGTAAGAAAATTGACACGGTTATCAGATTCCTATTAATAAACCTGAATGTTTTCTAAGTTAATTAATAACTGCAGTCAGATGGAACTGGTTTTTTTCTCACTTGTTCTCATTCTGTTCTTTTCTCCTCCTTTGTCAACTGGCCACCTTATGGAACAAAATATACAGTCAAATGACTGTTTTTAACTCAGCATACCTTTGTAAAAGATTCAGAGTTTTGACTTGTTCAAACAAGCATTTATTGCTCTTAATAAAAAAAAAAAGTGTATTCAGAAATCCAGAGTAAGATGCTTATCCCAAATATAGTAATTTTCATATACACCTGTCAGAGATTTCAAAGGTATGTCAATTTTGAAAATTTTGGTCTGGTTCTTGTAAAGTCATAGCTAGTGAGACTTATGTAGAGCTACAGATCAATGTATACATAGTATAGTTCTCTATTAGTTCCTCTGTTAAGGCTACCATCTGGAAAGTGGCTGGGGAAAGGAATCAGAAACACATCTTTGCTCAGGGCATAAATGGTCACTAAACTGGCAAAAAATTCTTGGAATAATTTTGGATAAATTTTAATTTATTTTAAGAACAATTTTCAAAAATATAATAAGGCATTTGGCTTAATAATTTCTAAAAAAGACCTAAGCTATTGTCACTCCATGTATTTTGTGTAGTGAAATATTTCCCATGCAGTAGTTTCACTACTACATAAATAGTGAAATTTTTTTCCTGAGCTGCCATAAACAGCAGCAACATCAAGAGAGTCTCGATATCACCTGATATATTTGTCTGTCACTGGCCCCACTGGCACAGTTTCACTGACACACTTGCACACTCGATTTGTCAGAGAGGGGCTTAAAAGAAGTTTTATCTACTTAAAAATACAGCAGGTAGAGACCCATGCGCCCTCATGAGAATAAGCTTTAGCTTCTTGAGCACACAATTGAGTTTGAAAGATTCAAACTAATCTCAAAAATAGGGTTCTGTTTCAGACTTATCCCATTTCTGATTAGACTGGAAATACTGTGAGATTATGCCTTTGTTCAAAAGTAATCTTTTGAGTGACAGTAAATGAAAATGAAGTAATGTTAGATTCATTATATGGACTCTAATGAGACTTTCTCACCAAGTTCGGAAAACTTAACAAACTGCAAAGGATGGTAACTTTTCAGTGAAGCCCTTAGCAAAATTAGAGTTTCCTTGTGATTAATGTGCAAAAGTTTCTCTGGAGTTACAACTCAACAAATAATCTTCTTTGCTTCCTTTATTATTTGATTTTATTGAAAAAGGTATATCACCAGTACTAACCTTAATAACCAGATATCTGTAACAGTTTATTATGTCTCCAAGGAAGATCACCTTTCTGACTCACAAATCTCAGCACTCTTTGATAACAGTCACTCATGGTTAAGAGTTCTTAACTTTTCTTTTGTCTTGAATGTCAAAGAGCAGATTATTAGCCATGAACTTCGAGAAATGGAAAGAGGGGAGGGTAAGGGAGGTGAGAAGAAGAGAGAGGTATTATGAACATTCACTATTTGAGACTAAAATATATTGGGTGTTCAAAAGCAGAATTCACTGTCCTGAGAAATAAACCTTTCCTTCTGCATATGAAAAGCTTCCTTCAGTTTCCATGTCTGTGTACTTGACCTGCACTACTGGAGCATGCATCTCTAAATTAATTCCCATAAACCTTTTTGCTTCAGTTTCTTAATTACACAATATAGAACTTTTCTTTTGAGGGTAGGGTAGAGGATGGCTGTTGTCTGTAGTCATTTTAAGCATCCTACATTTGGTTGGTTTTATCTAATCAGGTGTGAATTTTATCCACAAAACCATAGTACTCATAATACAAAATCAGAACACCGATAAAGGATTATATGCTAAGATGAAAAATTTCTTAAAGGAAAATGAAATCAAATAGGATTCCCCTTGTGTTTCTTATACTTGATATACAAAGAGCTGACACAGCTTAATTCTTGTTCATTTATATACTTGGATGACTTTTCTTCAGAGACTGTATGAAGTTCGAGTTGAACAATGGAATTTTATTTTTGATAAAGCAGCATAATAAAACAAAACAATGTCTTTCAGAGAGTCTTGATAGTTTTCGCACAATGTTATAAAATCTTTCCATCCTTGCCTTGTCTCTTGACATATTCTTCTTTTGCTAAAGTTTGATCTATTATTTATATTAGTGGTCCCAAGCCTTTGTTTCTGCAAGAGAGAGGGCTGAGATTTCAGAGATGTCTTTGGAGACTGAAGTGCTTAAGAGTTTTGACAGTGACAGAATGCCCCAGGGTCCCCACAGCTCTGCCATAATAAAAAGCCTGCTACTGCAATCAGTGAGTAGCTTCATAGTTATCTATTCATTACACAGAGAGGACAGATAGTATATGTGTGCACTCATTCCTTCTTTGTTGGACACTATGAAACTATTAAAAAATGTGGAAGTGAGTTTTTCTTGTTTTACTGTCCTGAGATTTGAAAAGCATAAACAGTTTTTGCTCTTCCTCTGTCTTTTCCCATTCCCTGCCCATCTTTCTTATTAAAATGATTTATAAGTGAGCTAATTAATTTATTAAAAAAGGCACATTTCTGCAGTGTTCCCCTATGAACACGTATTGTGACTGGGATACTAATTACTATGCAGTATTTATTGTGAAAGACCTCAAATAACACTACAGTTCAGAGACAGCAACAACAGGTAGGGGAAGGAAGGAGACAGAAGCAGACTTCTAAAACCTCTAGATCCATAAAGAGCTCTCATGAGGTATGGCCAGTCCTATGGGAGATGAATAAAATAGGCTCTGAAATGAAGGGAATGTCCTATAAGTGGCAAGAGCATTGAATCAGGTAAGGAGGTGAGGAGGGGAAGGAAAATTCTTTTTTGTATTGATAGTAGGACTCAGTGTCAAGAAATTGGTAAAAAAACATGACACAATTTAGAAAAAAAAAATGGAGGGAAATAGAAAAATACATATAAAGAATAAATCAGTAGAAAAGTCATAGACTGCATAAAAAGAAGAAAGATATAAATGCCTATGTAGCACACAGAGATATGGATTCTGAATTCAAGCTATGAGAATATTTACTAGACTGAAGTCTACTACCTGTGTAATGTTCATTTTGCAGGCCTGTGTGTTATGTGTTTGGTGCCTGAAAGGAGAAGGAAAGAAAGAGTTTTGAAAAATGTGATGATTTGTGACTCATAAACGTTCATTATTATAATCGGTGAAGCCCTAGATCACTAAACTGATCCTTTATCAGAATTTCCCAAATACCAAATAACAACTTTCAGAAAAAGACTGATGGCTTACATTTCAAATTCGATCTTGCTCACAGGATTGTTATTTAACTCCAGCTCATGTGTCTGAAGATACCTCTCTAGCTCACAGAGGAAATCCTTGGCATCTTGAAGGTTTGATGTAAAAAGTGGGATAGTGTTAAAAAACCATTCAGTGGCAATGTCACTCTTTAGGAAGTGACAGAAATTAGTTTTAGAAAATTAGGTAGACTTTTCAGAATTCAGTTGAGCACTCATACTTTTTTTTTTTTCAAAAAACAGATATTAATATTATTAAAACAATGAACATCAGCGAGATAAAGTGCAAGTACAGTCTGAGAATATTCCTCCCAAGGCATGTAAACTGGGTGAACAAAACATATGGAGCAAGAAAATAGGAAAATTGAGAATTCTTGACTAAGTACAGAGATCAGACCCAGGAATAAGTCTCATGGTACCCACACAGAACTTCCTTAATCAAAATATTTCAGCTTATACTTCAGCTTCTAAATAAATTTCTTCCCCCTTTTCACTCTTTTTTTCACTCTAATCACTGTTCTCTGTTTAGTCCACTCTTCATTGTTAAGGTAATTGAAAATTCAGTCATAATGTGCAATTTGATAATAAGTATTAGATGAAGCAAAGGCTGTAATTTCTGGTGAGGCCTTGTACTGTAAGTGACTTAAGTGGAAAGGGAAAGAGATTAGCTTGTCTAAGTGTTCAGTTGTCAGTGATAAGTGTTTAGCAAATCAAAATAGATATGAATATGTATTTTGAAAGACAGTAATAACTTTACTGTCATTTGTATATCAAATGTCTATTAATGACAAAGTCCTATGAACTGTGAAGATTGCTTAACATCTGGATTTCATGAACATTTTTGTTTAAAGACAGACAAGTGGAAATTTTTATCTGACCAATTATATATGAAATTATGCAAACAGACATTACAGAATGTGTATCATTAATTATTCTGATGTGTTCATCTACCTTGTTTCAGCAAGTTGCTTGCAATCTTTCACTATAGTAACATAGTACTCTCTTATTAGAATTTAGATCTTTAGACAATCCAGGATATTTCAGTTGAAGACCAACTGATGAGTTTCTTTTCCCATAAACACAATGTGCTGGCTATCTGTATACATGTGTCAGTAGTAGATTGGTTTGTCATTAATCAGCAAAGGAAAGCTGAATAAACTCTCTTGTAAACAGCTTTTGACAAGAAGACAGAAAGAAGCATAAAACCTCTGAGAACACAGCATTCAAGTATATGAAAGCATTCTTACAGCAAATTTAAAAAAATTACAAATTTAAAATATTCTCTATAAATTTGCCTGTATGGTTTTTTGCATTATATTTTGCAAATTAATTTAAAAAAATGTTTTCAAAATGTAAGATTTTAATGTACATGCCCAAGTATTAGTACATTTTTTGCAGGGAATAAGAAGTTAAAAATCTAAATACATGTCCACATCAGCAAAATTTCTGTATATAGAGGTTTATTTCAATAGCAATCACCACTGAGTGGTGAATAACTGGATGTGGAAACAGAATAATATACTTTGTGGCTGGTGAGAAATTAATACACTCTCTCCAAACAGCCTCCAGCTCATATAGCTGATCTATATTAAATGTGCTTTGACCTAAAACTGTGGCAGCAAGGATATGAGCCTTCTCTGTATCAAGCTCATTAGAAAAAGAGAAAAGAATGATGCCCACCCTACAATTTATTTAAAATTTACATGTGCTGACTAAACTGACTGTTGGAAATTAATCAAGATAGTAAATGGATGAAGGGTCCATCTAGTCAGGATTAAAGCAAGATAGACCATCAGCACTTTATCACTGGTTGACTACTGTGTTTCTTGTGGTCCAACACTGTCAGTGCTTTCATTCACTGCTCCATTTGACTTTTTTCCCACTTCCTGAATAGAATACTCAATTGAGCTCATTATGTGAAACATATATTTGCTGATCAAATTTGATGTTGAGAAGCACACTTGAACATTTTGTTTACCTTCATATTTATCCATTCTTTTCCTCCATGGTCATTGCATCTATAATAACTGCAGATGCCCAGATGTATCTATTTTAGGTTTTAAAATGTCCTAATAAAACCACTTGTTTCATATCTGAAATAGAGGAAGTCTAATTGAATGAACATGCTGTAGTAGCTCCAGCTCAAAAAAGAAGACAATGTTCTCCAAGGCTGTCCAGGAACCAAACTGCCACAAAAGAAAGGGATAATTTGCTTAGTGTAAATTGTACATCTAAAACCGTACTTGAGTCTTCTGTCAGCATTTTTAGATCTGCAAGTTTATTTTGCATTTCTAGGAAAATTTGTGGGCTTGCTGTTACTCGTGCCCTTTTAAAAGAAATGCATATTCATTTTGTTTGTTCATTTTTATTCTTGCCTATTTGAAGGTTCTTGTGACAATTCTCTCTATCTGGCATTTTACCATCCAAAATCAGAGATTTTTGTGGCCTTTGATTTGGTTTCTCTAAGCCATATGTTGATAGAAATTTCTGGTTAAACATCACTGAATTTGATGATTCTCTCTTCATAAATAGATTTGTTCAGTAGGATTCTTTTCCCAAGTAGTTTATGCTTACAATTTGAATGCGACTGACATAGTTTTAAAAGAAAAAGAAGATTTTGCTATGGAAATAATAAGGCATTTTCTTCTTTGGACTTTGAATATATCTTGCAGGGAGAATAGGAGTGAACAAATTACTGTGGAATGCTTTGCTTTATGATCACTTACAGAAAAAGGTACCTGGGAAAGATGTGTTTCTGACTGGATTTTAAAAATTAAATGCTGCAAGAGAAGTGTCCTGGTTTCTGCTGTGGTAGATTTAATTTCTCCTCAGTAGCTGTCTGTTGGGAGTTGGATCTGTTTCTTTTGTGTTTGTGGAATTTTTTCCTGGTGGTTTGCTAGGTAACTAATTGCTGGGTACTTTATGGATACTTGACTTAAACAAAGGAGGCAGCAGGTTTCTCCGGGTGGAACAGCAGTGAACGGCAGTTTGGTCCGAGGACACCGCTCCGAAAGGACTGGAGTACCAGGGGACCCTGCTTGTTTTCTCTCTCCCCACTGGATTTCTCTCCAGAGGAAGACTGAACACATTTTTCTCCACCATCAGACTTTCCTACAGGACTATTTCACTTCATAGAACTGCATTTACTGCTCAAGGAGGATTTCATCTGGACTGCTTTCACCACCCTGATACCCAGGGTGTCAGGTCACATCCCTGACTCTGTCAGGGCATTTTCTGGGGTTTTGTTGTTTCTTTGTTTTTACTTATCTCTTAGTGCTATTACATTTGTATTTGTCTTTGCTTTGTCTAATATTCCTAGTAAAGAACTGTTATTCCCACTCCCAAATAGTTGCCTGAGAGCCTTCAATTGCAAAATTATAATAATCTGAGGGAGGGGGTTTACATTCTCTATTCAAAGGGAGATTCCAGCTTTTACTGGCAGGTATCTGTCTTTCAAACCAAGACACTGTCACAGTGCTGTGTTTTGGATTTAGAAAGAGAATGATGTTGATAACACACTGATGTTGTGGTTTTTTGCTAAGTCATGTTTATCCTAAGTCATTTTTTCCCTTCTATTTTCCTATCTTTATTTTCCCTTCTTGCCTCATGCTCTGCCAAGTGAGGAGGTCCGTAAAAAAAAATGGGAGAGAGTATAGCCAGGAAATGTCCTGCAAACTGACCACAGGGGTCATGCCCAAACCACAGAATGTCATGCCCAGTGCATAAACTGGGGAGGGTCACCCAGAAGTGAGGCCAATCTGGGTTCAGGAAGAGGGGTCTGGCATCATTCAGTGGGTGGTGAGCAACTGCACTGAGAATTTTTTTTTCCATTATTATTAAAATTGTAACTCATTTTATTATTACCCATTATTGTTATATTTTACTTAATTTGCAATTATTAAACTGTTCTTATGGCAACATATAAGTTTTACTTTGATTCCCTCCCCATTCCAGTGGGGTTGAGGGGTTGTTGAGCAAGCACATGTGTGGTGTTTCATCTCCAGCTGGGCTTAGTCAAGAAAAGAAAATGCTTGACATAAGGGACAATATGGATTTTCACCTTCTAAACTACTGCAGCTGTGAAAATAGTGCACATATTTTTTGGAATGGAGTAGGACATGTGACCTTATGGTTAGAGCAGTGTTGGGGGTTGGATCTGTTTCTTTTGTATTTGTGGAATTTTCTCCTGGTGGTTTTGCTAGGTAACTAATGGCTGGGTACTTATGGGTGCTTGACTGAAACAACAAGGGGCAGCAGGTTTCTCCTGGGGAACAGCAGTGAACAGGACAGTTCTGTCTGAGGACACCGCTCTAAAAGGACGTGGGAGTACCAGAGGACCCTGCTTGTTTTTCCTGCCACTGGATTTTTCTCCAGAGGAAGACTGGACTCATCTCCTCACCACTTTACTACAGGACTATCTCCACAGAGTTGCATCTACTACTCAAGGAGGATTTCATCTGGACTACTTTCAACACCCTGATACCCAGGGTGTCAGGTCACATCCCTGACTCAGTCAGGGCGTTTTCTGAGGTTTTATTGTTTGTGGGTTTTTTTTTGTTTTTGTTTTTGTTTTTTTTTGTTTTTTTTGTTTTTTTTTTATTGCTTGTCTCTTAGTGCTATTACATTTGTATTTTTCTTTGCTTTGTCTAATATTCCTAATAAAGAACTGTTATTCCTACTCCCAAATCTTTGCCTGAGAGCCTCCAATTGCAAAATTATAATAATATGAGAGAGGGGGTTTACATTCTCTATTCAAAGGGAGATTCCAGCTTTTTGCTGGCAGGTACCTGTCTTTCAAACCAAGACAAGCAGAAAGCCCACCTAGTGACGGCTCCCAGAGAAGTCATGCTCATTTGCAATCTGCTTGAATTTTGCCATCAAGTTCAGTAAGACAAAGATTTTGTTCTAGGAACAAGTCCTAAAATAACTTCTTTCTCTTTATGTGATTTCTTGTGGCTGAGTTGAGTCCACAGACTTGTGATACAAGAATATTTTCTTGGCTTAAAAATGCTAGTTATACACTCTGCATTCTCCCACTGCAGAAGTAGAAAGAACAGCAATTTTACTTTGAAATTACAATAAGCAAGAACAGTTCTGTCATTCTGAAGGACGGCTGTTTTTTTTACTTCCTTTGATAAAAACCCTGAAATTCAAGTGATTTTAAATTCCCATAAGAAAACTAGGCATTGGACTCAAAGAAGTTGTTGATACAATTCTCTGTCAACAGGGCATCCAAATATGATATGTGGAACCTTTTCCAGGTCTCATGCATGCATAAGAAAGGCATGCATGATATGTATATATGTATATATATAGTATGTATCTACATATTCTCTGTTTGCTTCATCTTCCATCAGTTACATTGAAAAATGAATGTTTATAACCTGTCCAGAGATATTTAAAAGGTGCCCTTACAGGAAATGTAAGATTATATTCAATATTTAGTTACCTATATTGAGCTAAGATTTCTAGGATTGGCTTTTCTGAAATCCAGGAAAAATTATGCATGAACTGACTAACAATTCATATATAGAACAATTTAGAAAAAAACCCATAATTCAGTATTTTTTCAAGTTATAAACATCTATGCCAATCATAATTACTCTGAATTTCTAAATTTAGGATTATGCAACATTGAGCAACATCATCAGAATAGGTTTATATTTCCATTGATGGTAAATTTGGGTGTAAGCTGCTTACCAGAGTAGAGTTATAATGAGATATATTCTGGAAAGATGCATACAGTCTTAGCACTAATAAATTCTATTTTCAGGCTTCCTATGCCAAAGAACAAACCAAACAGCTGCTATCCTGCACTGATGTAAATAAGTAGCTTTCTGCTCCATATGAGGCCATTTTCCAAACTCAGGATGATTTTTTAGCTCATGATAGAGAAAATATTTTGTGCTTATATGCACATACATAAGCCTGCCATGAAAAATGAAAGGTAAAAAAAATACACACTAGTTGCCCACACAGTTTTGACAGTGAAGAAATGCAATCACTTTCCCCTAGGTAAGTTTAATATAGAAATTTGCTGAACAGGAAGAAAATTGACAACTTTGTGAAGAAGATGGAAACAAAGACACCAAGTGATCAAGACAGATAACTGACAGTGTGAGCAGCAAACAAGCAAGCATACTGTACATATTTTTATTGCTTAATAAGAAGTACTATTACCCTCAAGAACAAATATATAGAAGCCTGGCACTATATCAGAATAAGAAAGTATGGGATTCATTTATGTGTGTTAAATGGAGTTATTACCAAGTGCAAGCAGGTTACCACACCTGCTCACAATAAAGCATTGCTAAACAAGAAAGGAGGCTTGCAGGGCTTGTGGAGGGGAGGTTTGTGACTTGGATAAGGCTGCAGCTGACTGAAAACCTACTAGAAACAGAAGTGCAGTACAGTAACCTGCCTTATCATGAGGAGAAAGACCTGGCCCTTTGGAGGAATGAGGAAAAGGGGCCTTCAGAAAGGTGAGTTTCAGGCTTTCTCTCCTGTAAATCTTTACAGGTGGATGGTTTTCTATCTCTCTGGGTGTCTGCAGTGATCTATTTATATCTAAGGGAGAAAAAAGCTCTTTGAAGTTAAAGGGGAGGATTGGCAGCTTAGTCTCAGAAAAAAGCCTCTATGGGGAAATGATGCTCAGTAGGTGAAATAGTTAAAAGCCCTTGCTTTTTATTATTATACTTTTATTTTAAACTTTTATGCAAAGAGTTTGGATTTCCTTATAATCTTTACTAACCAGGAAACTGGACTAAGAAGGAAGTTCTGAGACCTACCTTCAATTAGAATTAATTGAGGCAGATTGATTCACACATCCTGGGGTAGCAGGTTCTGGAAGGAATTCTTCTGAGCCTCCTAGGGAAATTGAGTTGGTTGAGGAGCAGTAGAAGCAAGCAGGTCATTGTTTTTTAAGAAGTTCTTTAGAAAAGCACATTTCTAGATGTAAATCAGTCCAAAGAAGAAAATATGTATTTTGATTAGTGATCACTTCCAAGCTCTACATTACTACCAGATATTGTGGTATTTGCTTGCATTTTGATTACATCTCTGAGCTAATTCATAACATTGTGTTAAATCAAAAAGGAAGAGTCTCTACTAACAGTTGAACCTAATCATATATTGTCAGTTTGCATTGTTGGTGCAAACATCTATAACAATTCTTGCATTCTCTTTGCTAAAATTTCATTATGAAATAAAGGATGAGGAGACAAAAGTTACTGATATCTATTAACTGGGTGGTGTTCCTCAGTTGTCTCAGCTGTGCTATAAGTGCATATTAGTTTTGTTTTTTTTTCTCTGCTGGATTGCTAAATGCTGAGATCAGAAGATTTGTAACAGTCAAATCTATTGTTCAGATAGTAAACAAAAAAAAAATACCCTTTTTATTTTTTCATTTGTTCTATAACATCACCCAATACAGGATGCAAATATGGTTTTTTTTACCCAGTGCATGTTCTAAAGCAGAGCTGAACCCGTAATTTCACTACAATGCAACAATAGTAAACACTGATGAATTATACAGCAACAGGAGTAAAATAGTAAGTTGTCTGAAGGGACAATGAGACATGTTTATTGTCTGATCTCAGGAATGAATTCCTAGAACATAAGCTCATACCTGTTGGTGATGTGTGAATAAAGTTGTGGATTAATGCCTTATCTAGCCCACTTAATGTTGTAAAGTTTGCACTTGGTGGAATAGAAAATATCTGTTTTCACTGACTCTATAGAAATCCTCCTTTCAGGCTCACCAAATGCAGAACTATTACTTGAGTTATTAAAAAGTTGTTCAATACTGCTCCTTTCTTACTTTCTTTTTTAGTTTTCAGTGGATAAAAATAGAGAAATGTAAAGTATACTTTTATTTAGATTTTATGTGTGTATGATTTGAAAGAAAAAGTGCTTATTTGTTTACCCAAACATAATGTGGTCTAAAGAGTTATGCACGTAGGTAACATCGCTCATAGGAGTGTTTTGGGGAGTGAGTAGATGATCAACCAACTACCTTGGCAATGTTCAGGGTTTTCTCTTAGACCCTAATCTGCAGGATAGCCAGATGTCTTGTAATACAGTACATGAACTATTGTAATTTGTAGTCATGAATCATTGTCCTCTG
Organism: Peucedramus taeniatus; assembly: GCA_013400575.1. Taxonomy (NCBI): domain Eukaryota; kingdom Metazoa; phylum Chordata; class Aves; order Passeriformes; family Fringillidae; genus Peucedramus; species Peucedramus taeniatus. Next base: position 21,520 of record WBNO01029002.1, on the reverse strand, counting down.
GTGACTCACATTCCCTCATTTAAGCACTTAGGGAGACCAAGTCTTACCATGGAGAGACTCATACTTACAACAGGACCATTTATTTAGCACATTTAGTAGTACAAAAGCTTCTTTCATCTTAGGGACCCATAGGCCAAGAGTCAAATTTGACAATGGGACTGTATTTTCTGAAAAAAAAAAGTGAACCTATGTTAAAGACAGACATTAGGAACACCAAATAGTATGAAAGCAGAATGTTAACAGTGTGACTATCAGGAGAAAAGCAAGAAAATATAGTGGAAAAAATAATAAGCAGTATTTGAAGTATCTGAATGTCAGCACCTACAATAAAAAATCATTAACACTTTGTTATGTATTGCAATATTTCCCATATTTCAATTAATACAAATTTTCATCTATTGGCTGGCTATTCCCTTCTATGCTGAAGTAATATTAATAGTGAATGGACTGCAGAATTCTCTGGATTTTCTTAGGAAAAATCTCTCATTAAACTATTTCAAAATATCATTGTTTTATTTAAAAATTTTGAGTATCAACCAATGCATAAACTCATGATTTTGACTTGGAGAAATATCCGTAGAACCTGCATTAGTAGTTAAAATAGTATTGAAAAATTTTATACATTCATGGCTAAGTAGTTTGACTTAAAAAAACCCAACAACATAAAAAATTCTTGATCAGATATTACATGGATTGATTTTGTTTTTAATAACAGAAAAAAAACCATTTTTTAACTCTTTGCAGGCTATTTTTTAATTATTTAAGGTTTTTTATCTATGTTCCAATCAAATATCATAAAGAAAGTATAGAAAGCCCTCATTTACAGATCATTTTATGAAAAATAATTCTCTGAATATCAGTCCTAAGTCACATACATTTGGAGGACGTCAGAGTTTAAGAAGCTGTCTGACAACATCTCTGAGTAAACCCCTAATATCTAAAGCACTATACTGGTAATGTTAGTCAACATGAGAATGTTTAACTGTTTGTGGATTAACTGGCATCTTACACAGTGAAAACAAAGGATTTGTCATTGCCCAAAGGCTATTTTTTTTCAATTATGCCTAGAAAGCACTTTCATTTTCTAAGACAATTTTTCTTGTTTCATTGATATCCTACTTTAAACTGGGATCACTAATCAGGTGTACCAGGACCCTTACTTTCTTGGACAAATTTTTGATAATGATGGATTTTTAGGGGTCTTAGATAACAAATAATACAAAATACATAATATTTTGTAATATTATATATTACATATAAGAACAAATATATACAAATAATAAGGTCTTAGAGAGGTTGTTTTAAATAATACATTGCTGAAAAGAGAAACCACTAACCTCATGAGCGTGCTGAGAAATAAACTGGTTTCTTATCTCTGGTTTCTTATTTCTTAAGATAAGCTTAAATTCTTATCTTAAACTGGATTCTTATCATTGTTTACCTGGAGAGTATCTGAAGAGCCACTGGAATTAACATAATTAGTGGCTAAGAAGTGACAATAACACTGTTGATTTCCATGTTTGTTCATTTTTATTACCAATGCTGTGATTTTTGAAGGGCATCAGCACAAAGAGAAATCAAAGATGCACTAGTATTTATAATGATGCATTAAACTGAAGATGCTAGATTAGGAAGACTCAGATCACTTAGATTCTCTACCCTGCAATTTGTCCTGCAGTGCCCACCTTAGGTAGCGAACAGTGCCCAGGCTTCAGTCATACATCCTTTTGTTCTACCAGTTAAGCCTGTGAAGCTAGTTTGTGTCATTAAAATGGATCAGAGTTATGTCCACAAAGTTAGGGAGAGGCTGCATGGCAATTAAAGCAGCTGAGATGTTAGGAAGCTCTTCATCCTCATCCTTTATTTACCAATTATTGTAGTTTAACTGATTGAGTACTGTTCTACCCCATGACAGAACAAGAGATGAGACTAACTCTGAAATAAACTCCAGTGTTAGCTAAAGCTTGCACTTGCCTGTGAAGAGACTGTCAAAACTTGGGACTTTCTGGATTCTGGATTAAAATTCAAGATGCATGTTATTCTTCTGCCGTTCATTTGTAATTCCATGAAGATGAAGGACGTGATTCTATAACTCCTACCATTTAGCCAAAGGTTTCTTGTTTTTTTGAAGGTCCAGAGTACTAAGCTATCTGAAAAAGAATTTGCTTGTTTGTTTCCAGAGCTCACTGAAATGAATCAAACTGGTTGCTAGGTCATATATGTTGTGGGATCAAAACATAAGAATGGATGCCTAATTGCTGTTGGGTTTTTTTTTTGTTTGTTTGTTTTGTTTTGTTTTGCCATTGTTGTTTGGGTTTTTTTTGGTGGGTTTTTTTTGTTTGTTTATTTTTGTTTTTGTTTTTTTTTAATGTAGTAGGGTGGAAGAAAGCAGAGATATTAAGTATGCTGAAAATGCTTTTTTAAAAATCTTCCTGTCTGGTTTACAGAGGACTTGCCTAATCTAAAGGTTCTAGAACAACAGATGTGTTTCTAATTACATTCTTGAAATGAAATGCTGTTATTCAGAGTCTGCAGCACAGGAAATATCCTTCAGCAAAGGGCAACAGCTGCAAAACAAAGAGATGAGCTTTAAACATTTATCCAGTGATTGGCAGGTTTTTGCCCCCTTAGGCCTTATAAAGTTTATATTTATTCATGTAAAATGTAAAAGAGGATTTTTAGCTGGTTTAAAATACACTAAGCCATTTTGTCTATTCATATAATAAGTGGCCTGAAATGAAAGAAGACAGTGGGTGCCTGCAGTACAAGCTGTTGTGATTTAAATGAACAGTGATTTTCAGGTAATAAATGTCTCAGTCACCCAAATACTCCTGAAAACAGTGATATGTAGACATTATTCATCTGAAGATATTCCATGTTTCTATATAGAGAATCTAACTTTTTTAATATATCCATAGTACTCATTGATTTTGAAAAAAAGTGACAAAAATATTAGTAGAATTAGAGACTAGCCAAAAAATTATACCAAACAAATTTGCATGTGTGACTGGTTATGTAACCAAGAGAAAATATTTTGTGCAAAAGATATTTCTTGGTCATTGTAATAAATACTCCCTGCCAATTTGAGAAATAGAGGGTTTTCTCAAACAAAACACCTGTTTTCCATTCACTTATGATTTCTGCTCATTATTTCATGATCTTTGTTTTACTTTCTTTTTCAGTGTTTTGTGAAAGGGGAAGAAACATATCTATGTGAAGAAAACACTCTCTTTTTCTCTCATTAGAATGAATAGATGTTGAACTAATTCCTGCAAAAACCATGTTTTCACTTGTGTTCTCTGGAATGCCATATGGGATTGTCTAAGATACTATTTGTTTTTACTTGGGAAAGTTAAGTTTTGTAAACCCAGACCATGGTGATAATCCAGTCGGTTGAAACACAGATTATGTAGAATCTGATATGATTTCTAACAATACTTCATTGAAGATTTGTGGCAGAAAAGGTACTGGTATTATAACAATATTATTATTAACTCTATTGAAGCAGATGACTTCTTTTCATAAACATTTCTCTCCCCCAACCCTGTCACCACGGAGCTCAAAAGAAAGGGAGCTTTTTGAGACTGTGGTAAGGCAGAAATTTGAAAGGCACAGAAGCTGTATTTTCAATATTTGAAAAATTAATTTAGTTACATATATTTTATAGTTGTATAAATTACAGAGCAGCAATATCTAGTCTTAAGAATTTTCCATGTGAATGGTTTATTAAATTTCTTATGCACATATGTGGGACATACACTTCCCAGATTTTCCTAAATGAATATTGTTGATGATTCAATAGCTATAAGACACAGATAGATCACATGAGTTTCTCATGCATGTCTTCTGCCAGGAAAGGACCACATTGATATTTTTTGTCTGTACAGAATTCCTCCCCCTTGCAGCTTCATTTTTGCTCTGCCAACACAAGATTAGAAACGTTGGACTATTAAAATAAGTACATAAGATATTTGTGATTTCTGCTTCACTGGACTAAAATTATATATTGCACAATCAATTTTTTTTTGTGAAGCCAGATAAAGAATATCAGCTAGTTTTATTGCTGGGAAAAAATGCAGAGAGATCAAGTGAAACAGAAATTATCAATTCCTTTTTAAATTTAGAATATAGTGTCTGAGTACCAAAAATACCCCTGAAAACCACTCACTTAATAAAAGAAGCCTGAGGAACAGATGTTGTCATTGTTTTGCAAAAAAACATAAGGAAATGGAAGAGTCTAAGGTGAAAATAGTGTAGAAAGGATGTACGCATGTTCCTCTGTAAAACTCGTAATTTAAAAAAGGATACTTTCTCAGTATCTAACTTCAAAATTTAATCTTCTGACTGCATAGGATTATACTGGCACTAAACTTTAGGAGAGGATGTTGGACAAATGCAAGACACTGGAGAGAAACAAATAAAATATCGTCTCCAAAGAGAATGTCGATGTCAGTGATGCCCTGCACTAAGTATTCAGGGTGGTCACTGGTGAATAGCTGGACTGGACACAAACTGCAGCCAGAGCACTGCTCCCCTCTTCCCTGCTTCTGTACCCCAGGCTCCTGGGTCACAGATTCCTGGGGCTGGTCTTGCCAGTGAAACCAATGCAAAGAAGGTGTTCAGTAATTCTGCCTTCTCTGCAATTCTCTCTCTGACACCAGATCCCTGCTCCATTTATTAATGATTCTTAGTTTTCCTTTTGATACTGGTGTATTTGAAGAAGCCCTTCTGGCTGTGCTTGACAGCCTTAGCCAGATTTAATTCTAAATGAGTCTTTGTTTTTCTTGTCTTATTTTTACTTTGAAAATGTTTCTACATTCATTCCAAGGTGTCTGTCCCTCCTCCCACCTTCTGTGTATCTCCTGCTTGTGTTCAAGTAATGACAGGAGTGTTTATTTTTTGTCCAAACGTGTCTCTCTTCTTGTTTTGCACACCAGTGTTTCACTGGTGTGCAATATCATGGAATCACAAAATCCTGTGCTGGCTCACATTTAAAGATAACCTAGAAATAAATGTCTGGAGGCAGGCAAAACAGAATTCTTTAAGTAAGAACTATCAATGAAACAATTTCTAGAATTATACACTGCTTTCCCTCAAAAGAGTTCAGACTTTTATTGGCCACTGTATCACAGGTGAAATTTAGTACTTAATTTTGAAGGTAGTGACTCACAGTACATTTGGGAATATTTCTTCTCTTGTCAACATATATAATATTATTATGTATATGAAATCAGAGCCGGTACATATACAGTGCATACACAGTCTTCCCATGCTGCTGATTATTTCTTTAGAAGTCACTTTACATTATAAGGGTGCATATTAAATTATACTCTCTGTGTTGCCTTATTAAATGCCACAAATTCCTGTAGTGTTTTACAGTGCTGATTCATATTATATAATTAAAACAGAAATAATGCTCTTTTCTGCCCAGAAATCTGGTGATTTAGTTATGATATAGTCTGTTTGGCCAATGTCCATAAATATTTAGGTTTCATTGCATTCACCAAAAAATCTTTTTTTTTGAGATGTCACCAACTGCCATTTATTTTCAAGACACATTTTTTCACCTTTATACTCAAAGAGAAGTGTCACTGCAAAGAAATCATCAGCATCATTGGTGTATTTGTATTTTCATGAAGCTTCTGCTCAGATCACCTCTGACAAATTAAAATGCCATCAGCCATCTGAATAGCACAGTACATAGGAGCAGCCAGAAAGTTGTGTAATCATAAGTCCTTATGTGGCAGATGAATAACTTTGCTTACAAAAGGCAAAAAAAAAATATGTGTAACTACCCTCATTTTTGGCTAGTTCAGTGAGGTAACTAGAAATATCTTGAAAAACTGTGCTTGTTTTCTTTAAGGAGAAGTTTCTTCAGAAGATCTAAGATTCTTTTGACTTTTTTGCTTTGGTGGTAATTCAAAAATGGAGTTTTATTAAAATATGTGTATTTATATTGTAGAAGTATTTGTGTAGAAGTAAAATATAGTAGTATTATAATATAGTAGTATTTGTGTAGAACAAAAATATTTCCCCATAATAGTGCAAATCCAAATAAAAAAAATCATGACTTTGTGTAAGGATGAGAAACTGCTGATAAAGTAATAAAAGAAAGAGGTTTGCCCCTTTCCACTGCCTCATCCGTGGGAATTCTGAAGAGGGTGCAGAGGGCGAGAACAGAAGGAGAATATTCAGCTTCAGTATTAAAGTGAGATATTAATGTAAGCAAGTTCTCTAGAGTAATGATGATCTCACACATGATTTATAAAGCATTTTTCAACCCTGTATCTCCTGTATTGCTTTTTTTTTTTTTTTTTATGAGGAAAAGGACAAGAACATAATCTGCAAATGACATATAGTGGAAGGATACAAAACAGTAGTAGCAAAAAATAGTAGCTGTAAATCTTACAGTCTGTGAGCACAATTCTTTTCTTTAAAGAGAAATTAAAAGTTGTAAAAAGAAACTTTAGATTTGTGATAACTGTGGGTTCTATATTTCCCCAAACTCTCCTGAAATGCATCTATATTTTGTTTACTTAGTTCTGTGTTTTGGTAACAAATGTTCCCTCCACTATTGCTTTTTTTTTTTTTTTTTATAATGGCACATTAAATATTCTTTGGTCTTACACCACACTTAATTGAACTTAATTAATTGAGTGGTAATTAATACCATAAAATTAAAAAGGCTGTATAGACTCAAAGTGGCAATCAGTGCAGTTGCAAATGTGATGTAACATAATTGACTCATCATATTTTCCTCAGATTCAATCGTTCAAAAATACTTCCATTTATGGGTGGCTGGGCCATTGAAATTATGAAGAAAATAAAAAGTCATCACTAGTTGCAGCAAAAGCAAGAAAGCCTCCTTTTTTCAAGGCAGGTTCCCATCTTATACTTTGGAACAATTACCTGCTCTATTTCCATTTTATCTCTTTCCATTGCTTCTGGAATCCATAGATGTCCATTATTCTAGCTATCTCCCAGTAGACTGCAACATTACATCCTTTTTTTATTTTTTTTTTTTTTTCTTTTTTTCTTTTTTTATAGTATAGGCCAATATATAATTTTTTGGGGTGTCCATGCTATTAACCAGCCTGCGTGGGAAAAGTAGATAATGCTAAGTCTCAGTAATCTCTTTGTACAGTTTTCTATAGCTAAATTTCCTTTAATAAGTTCAAGTCAATGATTAGTATTTCATCCTACGTGTTCAAAAAGTAATTAACTGTTCCAGAGTCCTAATTTTTTTATGCCAAAATTATGGTGTCTTCTCTAGATATGACATTCATAAAATGATGCAGAGTTAGATCTTTCAAAATTACCTCCCCATCAACACCTCGATACTGAAGATTGTTCATAATTTCTATTTACTTTCCTTGCATTTCTAAATTTCATATTTCAGTAGAGTTAGAGTACTTTTAATCATTAGCATATGCAAGGACATGAGAAGGCCATTCTCTCAGGTACTGTCAGAAAAGAGAAACCATAGATTTTATTTTGAAATGTAAACTGAATAATTTTCACCAAGTATAAACTATTTAAATTTGTTCTGATTTTCCCTATGTGTAAAAATATGGGTTTTTTTGGGTTTATCTGAAGGACTACACCTATCAGAAGATTAAAAGGATAGATGAGGCAGCTGGCATACTCTGCATAAATATATATAGATCTGTATGCATTTCTATGAATACACATGTATATATGTCTATTTTTATTATTTTCCTGAAAAGGCGTAAAATGTTTATCACTATTTTATAGTAACAAATTATTACATAATACAATGAAAAAAAATCTGTAAGAAATCTCATTTCTGTTTATTCATTGTCCTGTCTTGAGGTTTTTATGAGCAGGATGGAAAAGAGGAGACTCTCATTGTAAATATTAACTGTAAGTAGCTCACAATTAATTCAAACTTTACCCTGTGTCAGTGTGTAGGGAGATTTTTAAAGGAATTTTCTTACTTTTGGAGATAATAATCCATGAAAAAAATGTTACCTAATTTTGTAACCTGCTTTTTCATTGCAGCATTGGATCTCACAAATGATGTCTCAGCTTGCTTTAGTCATGAGAGATAATCATAATCTATTATAGAGCTTTGTGGAACTGGTGTGTGTGCGTTCTATCCTACAGTCTCTGAGCATGAGCCCAATTTAAGTGTTAACTAAATCTGTTTTCTGAATGTTATGCATTGTAATGCTCAATAGTAAATAAATATTTTTTAAAAAACTCCCCTACATTATGTTAAATGACCAAGACTCTACACAAAGTTTTATGTTAAAGAGTTATATTCAGGTGTTTCAATGTAAACTTCTTCTACAGAGACCTTAATGCCAGACAAAATTTTATTTCTTGCTTTGAGAGAAATGTAGATGTTGTTTGAATTGGTTTTTGGTAAAAACAGTCAGTGCTCTGTTAATGCTGGTGCTGCTGAACCGACTGGATTAATTCTGTTGTTTATGTATGTGTCACCTCCTGAAGCCCTCAAGGGCTTTCTACATTTGTTTTTAGATACACAGTATATATAGAACATTCAAAATATAATACAAAATAAGTATTAATATGATTATAAACAAGACTTGTAGCTAAATTCTAGAGATAATATGCCATCAGGGATTTGGAGGAGCAGTCTTACATATGGTAATTACATGAAGTGAACCTCAAAGAACTGGCAAGTTTTAAAGGACCAGGAAGGGAATTTCAAAGTTCAACACTTACACGTGAGGTTGAATTTTGAATGTCTCAAATCCTCTTCTGGCATTTAGTCAGTTTTCTATAACAGCTAAAGGAAAAGGTAATTAGTGAACCGACATTAGGTTTTGTAAACGTCTCTGATATTTCAGGAACAGTTCTCTATTATACGCCCATTTCTCTTACGATCCTAAAAAGGGCTGCTCTCATCTGGGCATTTATTTACTTGCTTATTCCCATAAGAATGTAAGAGGGGCAGTGGAAAACTGGTGCCATGAAATAGCTACTTATTTCTTTGTATTTACTTGGGACAGAATAAGTTACAGCAAGTACAGAGGGGAAAGAATGAAAACCTTAACCAAAGCATAAGTAAGAAAGAGATATTTGGGATAGATAGGAAAAAGAAAGATTATAGAAAGCAAAAAACCCCAGAGAGCAGACAAGGTTACAAAAAAGCTGAAAGCCCTTGAATTGGCCATTACTGTATATTCTCAGGTTGTGGATCTAACAGTATTTTGGAAGCTCTTCTTTTTCTCTCCTATCTACTCCTTTTGTTTTCTTCCCTAAATATCATATTTACATCTCACTTTCTCAACCCTTTTTTTCTTTCTATTATATTTTATCTGTTTTTCAGGCTCAAATCTTATAGTCACTATACTAATACAGCTGCCTCAATTTTTACCAGTCATAAAAAAATTAACTAAAGAATATTAATTTTATTTAATCTGCTTTTCATTTCTACAAGGGAAAAATTCAAGTAATCTGTTCCATTCCATTCAAAATGCTAAATTAGCTCTTACTCAAATTAAATGTCAGCAGAGATATATAACAGCTATATGTTAGAAAATTATGCTTTTGCACTTTTGTTTTGTAAGCATTTAAATATCTTTTTATAAAAGATGCAATAGTCTAAATTAATGAACACAGTGATAAGTATGATGGCCATACTTTGTCTCCAGTTTACAAAATTCTGTTTCATTGATAAATGAGGACCCATCCTTTCTTTCAGATTCAGACTTTCACTGTTAAGATTGATTGTTTTTATGTAACTATTTTGTTTAGAATTTTTTCTTATGTGTGCAAAAATGTAAGTGCTCTGAATAGAGAAATGAAAGTCCATAAAACTCCTTAATGAATGTTGTGTGTATGTTATTGAAATTTATTGCTTCACTTATTAAGTGCTCTAGTAAGTGAGTGAAATATTGCACTGATGGCATTCAGACCTTAATTTTGGTTACCTGGATTAATAAAACTTGTGCAAAAAAATTACTGCAAGCAAAAGCACAATTTATTTTATTTAAATGCTTTCTGAATTTCTGAGTTTTAGTGGTTTATGTACTCATGATGGATATAGCTGCATTATGACCAATTCTGAATCCCCAGCAGCACCTTGGCAAGAGAAATCTACATTCTCTGTGCTTGTAATGGGAGCATACTAAAAGCTAGCATCTCTTTCCTCCTTTCAGTAAAGCCAGACTAATGTTGAAGAAGCTCTAAGTGTTTAATAGAAAAGGAAAGCTTTTATGTCTAGATCTTAAATTGTTACTAGGTTTTACTAAGAGGAAATGATCTCCCACACTCTTCACTGTTACGCCTTGTGTTCGTCTGTCCTGCAACAGAAAAACTGTCATGGCTCATAGGTCCAATGGAATGGAATGGAATGGAGTGAAAGAGAAAAGAAATTAAAATAAGGAACTTTTTAAAATATTAATTAAGAGCAGAGGATGTATTGCTATTTATGGTTTCATTTTTGGATTGTACTTTCAGCAGTGAAATTGACTTTTTTTCCTGTTAAGATTAGGGACATTTTGTGCCTTAGTGTACCTGTAAACAAATTTTTATTTCTATCCTGTCTGCACTCTGTCCAGTACATGTCCTATGACAATTATATTTAATGGTATGATTTTATTCATCAAAGTTTATGGATATGATGTAATTCAAGAGCGGCACTCATTTAAGTGTGTGTAATAAAGACACAGACAAATACTGTTGTTACTAGGGCTGTGATCTGTATAAACAGAAAGGAGAAAAGCAACTCTTTAAAGCAAGGGATTTGTATATCATTCATACAGCCTCTGTGTCTGAATTAAATTCTGATGGATCTGGGCTTTCTAAGTGGATTCCACACACTTAGTTCTGCCCACTCAGAAGCCAGGCCACACCATGAGAGAGTGGCAAGGGCAATGAACACAGCCTAACCCACTTGTCTGCACAAGTTATCTATCCTTTGCATGTGGCTTTTTGAGACAAAAAATAAGAAGTCCTCAAAGTTCTGTCTCTGTTCACATGTAAGATATTGCCATGTATTCTAAGTCATCTCCTAGGCAGGGCAATTTCCTTGAAAAAAGACTGTTGGCTCTAGTTATCGGTAGGAGGAAGAACAACTTATATTTGAAATCAATGTTCTCTTTGGAAAACCTGATAAATATGTTAGAAACAGATTAGAGGAAATTAATAAAGCCCTTCAGCTGTCAGGAAAAGCAAGCAGTTTAACAGTAAGGTTTTAGGTCCAGGTGGGTAGTCAGCTTTCAAACCCTTCTGCCATAAATTATGAATTATCTGAATACTTTATCATAATGCCTCAAGAAAATGTTTGTGACTCTGAATATGTTTTTATAAACATTGAAAAATTGCCTTTTTTAGCTCAATAGCTCCATTAAGCTGGGAATTGTGAAACTAGAGTTATTTGCATACTCATTTACTAGCAAATGTATCAACTTAATAGTTATGATGCTTTTCCATAAGTTAAAGACACCTCAATTCATTTACATACTTTTCAAATCTTGATTCTGCTATACCCATAATCAGTCTGTTATAAAACCTGTTCTGAGTCCCAAATGACATTAAGGAGTCTGTCACAAGAGAGACATATGTAATGAGCAGCATACAAGGTAGCATTTCTGGCAAACTTTTGGCAATGAGAATGTAGACATCATCAGGACATTACTGGGAGGGAAAAAAAAAGAAAATTTAGAGCAGCCTTTATGATTGCTCAGTAATTTAAAGACAATTAGAGGGTTTAGGTTTTTTTCTAGTTCATTGTCTATGCTTTTTGAATATATGGAGGTTTGGTGCACTTCAGCATAATTATGTTTAAAGTACATGAGATTTTACAAGTGAAAGAGACAAATACCATGGTCTTCTATTCTTCCCCTACACCATACTTGTATCCTCAAAAAATTCTAGAATCTTTTGGTATTGACCGTGTTTGCTAAAGAGAGTGGAGTTAAAAATTTATATTCCTTCAAGTATGATAAGGTTTATACCTGGTTAGAAGATAGATATGATGTCTAGTTCCTGAGTTCATAGGCAAAGCACATACTTCATACTTGCATACTCGAATATGTATGGAAGAAGAAGAGACAAGTAAAAACTTGTGAAGTATATCTAGGAGTAAACTGGGTGGAAAATGCTTGGAAGAATACAGGGATCTCGGGTTTCCCCTGGCCTGGGATGTTCCTGAGAGTCCTTTTTCACAGCCAGATGGTCGAAGAAAGTATGGTATCATTTTCGAAGAAAGAGTCAGAGCTGCCTGGCCTTCGTTCTCAAGGTTGTTTGTTATTTCTTATCTATAACATGTTCTCCCTGACCAGCCGCGATGCTCTCAGCAGGTCAGTCCAAGGCACACTGCCCGCCCCCGGGGCTGTGCTGTCTTTTTATACTATAAACTACATAGACATTATTTACAGTTAATTCCCAATACTATCACCTATGTTAGACAGTGTGTTCCTATTCTAAAGCAATCCCTAAGTGCCAACATCACCAAGAAAATGGAGACGATGAAGAAGAAGGAAGGAGGACAGTACACACCCAGATTCCTCCATCTTGACCCCCCTGTACACTTCTTGACCCCCCTGTACACTTCTCATATGAATCTTAATATTCTATTTTTCTACTCAATAATAAGCTACTTATTTTATTCTACTTTCCCTGGTTTGTAATTCCTCATATAAAGGTGGTAACTGTTTCCATGGCTCGAGATCGAAGGCAGAGGGGTCTTTGGGTCCATTCCAAGCTCTCAGAGCCCCCTGCCAGGGTCTCAGCCCATCCAAGGCAGCAAGAGGGATGTCCTGGTTTCCCACAAGGGACACAACAGAAACCTACAGAAAAACTAAGTTTTGCTCATTCTGCTATTGTAGCAGAATGACTTATGCGTCCTTTTTTTTTTTTTTGTGTTTGTTTTTTTTTAACAATGAGGACTATGAATAACTATCCAAACTATGTTTTCAAAAATACCTGAGATGAGCCATGTGTGCTTGATGCTGTTTCTAGAAGACAGTATTATGGGCAAGATTTATTTAATTTTGCATCCCAGGTTCTTTAATTAAATTACTACTATACATAACATATTTTATTACCAATATAAGAATCAAAGTTGAACATTTTTCTTAATATACAGGTATTGTGAGACAATTTTTATAGTATGTCTTATAAGTCCATCATTTAATGGAAAAAAAAAACAAAAAACTTGTCTCGTGGCATTTGTCTGTTTTCTGCCTGAAGTCTGTCTTGTGCATTCAGAAAGATTTTTAAACCTCCCCTTATTCCAGAAGAGAACTTGTGCTAAAAGGAAGAGTTTACATATCCAAATCTAATTGAAAATTCTACCCTTTGTGGATTTTACCAGAGGGATGCAAGTGTGTTATTTTTTTATTCTGGTGGGGTTTTTTGGGTTTTTTTTTTAGTGATTTACCAACTTTACTGCATGAATACATTCCTCCACCTTCATAACAAAGGAAGGAAGTCTGGCTGTGTTGGTTATAAGCACAAAGTTAATTTGGCATCATGGTAAGGTAGCTTCCAAATAAGTCTGCTTTTATCTGTGCAAATTTTCACTTTTCTGTTTTTTCCTCTATGCAAGGCAAGTGCATCTCAGGCAAGTGAATATAATAAAGTACAAATAATAGAGTGTTTGCTTCCTGCTTGCATTTATCTTGGTAGAGCTACAATAATACTGGAGAAAGAGATTGTGACAGATTACTTTTGTATTGCCCTTTAAGCAGTATGACTTTGCATAAACCATGCATTTTGGTAGAGTCTGCTACAGGCATTAGTTGGAAATAAATAGATTAAATACCTTTAAATGTACTGAGGATCTTTGTTGCTTGTGCAGAATTTTCCTGCTATTGGCAGAAGTTTCATATCAGCCTTTGTTTCAACAATAAATCACGTTTCAGAATATCTTCTCTCCAGAGAGTGCCAAAGTCTTTTGTTCTCATGCAGGAGTGTGACTCGTGGCTGTCATACTTGTATGTATGACACTATCCTCTGGTTCACTGAGAACCAGGATAAGCTTTGACATTACTTTTGTAACTCATACAAGAGGAAGGTAAATATTTCTTTAGGCAGATGTTAAGGCACCAAGAAGTCTAATTTACTATGGGAGATGAGAATTTAGCCAATAGCTATTTAAAACTAGAACTGTGAGCAAAGAGGACTGTTCTCCTGTCATCAGTGAAAAAGGAAAATTTAGGACCAAAAGAGTAGGAAAAGGGAAGACTAGAACTTGAAAGGCTACAGTTTAAACTCAAATGCCTTTTATTTCCATTTGATTTTATATTATTAAGGGTCAATGAGCTGTATGAAAGCAGCTATATTGTTCCTCCATATTTTAGATTGATTCTTCTTGTTTTTCTAAGTTCACTGGAGAAAGGAAAACCTTTTGAAAATGGAGGATTATGCTGAAACAGGAAATCCTTCATTTTTTTTTTCCTGTTATTAACCCAGTTGTTCTAATATGAATAGAAATATGCTCAATAGGTCTAGTGGGCTAATCCATGGCTTAACCCATATGAGAGTTCTTAGGTGAATATCTAATCCGGGATTTAAAAAATCATTTGAAACAATATGTATTTACAATTATAATTTTTAAAGAATTATATATATTTTTTACCATTATTAATTTTTATTTTTAAAGTGGATTTTTCTTTTTGGAAATGCAGAAATAGAGAGTGAGAAAATAGTTATGAAACTTAGTCAAGTATATTTTGGTTTCTTTGTGTTTAGGCAAGCACAAGAGACCTTTTAAATATGGATAGAGACCTATTGACTCCTGAAGATAAATTTGTTTGAGATATTGTTTCATGTCATGAGGACTAAAACAAACAGTACTAGAACTTTAGTCATAAGAAAAGCTTTAAAAATATCAGCTTTTGGCTCCATTCCTTATGTACTATGAAAAGGTGAATTTTCTCACAGTGCAGACACACTATCACTTTCTGGAGTACAAATATATTTAGGTTAAAATGACTGTTAAATCACAAACCTTGATGGATTTTGTACAGCCCTAACCAGTTACCTCTATATTACTGTGTTCAACTTTGGTGAACATGTACCATTGACTTTGAAATTCCAAGAACAGATGATTTATTTTAGAAGTTAATTCTGATGTAATTTTAAATTCTCTTTATTCATACAGCATGAGGTCATGACAGAGCTACCTTCATCTGTACAGAATGTTAAGATGATTATTACTTTGCGATTTTGAAAGTGACAGATATTTGTTTTTTTCTTGCTTGTTTTATTTGAGTGGTCAGGCTGAAATAAATATAATTTGGAACATTTCTGTGTTTTCTCAGCCAGGGATAAAGTAAAAGTACATTTATGTGTAAAGTATACAAATATGTTTACGCAATGCCTCAAAGGTTTATAACTTAGAGAATGTAAGACTTCAATTTTGCCTTAACTAATTTTTAAAGCTAAGCTTAACTTTAAAAACATCTCCTTGTATTTGGTATTTATATTTATATTAGTTATTTGTATTAAACAATGAGAAAGCAATGAAAGCTTAGAAAGCTAAGAAAACAGTTTGTTCAGAGATGAAGATAATCAACAAGAAATCTCTTTTAAATCAAAATTTAATCAGTCAGTGTATTTTTAAAAATGTAATATTTACTAAGAAAATTAACTGAATTACAGTTTGATAGTGTCACATTTGGAAAGTACAGTTCTTAGTTCGTACTTCTAGTTCTTAGTTTGTAGTTATTTAGACCTTTTGGAACTAGATTGAAATTTTCTGTGAAGTTTGAAAGAATCTAAGAGATAGTATTCTAGAAAATCTTGGGGTTTTGGTTGATTTTGTTTTTTATTTAATTCACAGCTTTAAAAATGCATTAAAAAAGTAGACGTTACTATACCAAAATATATTACTATGCATACAAAGTTCTTGAATTTGGTGAATTGACCTTGGCTGGATACCAGGTGCTTACCAAACCCCTTTACCACTCCTTCTTCACAGGAAAGCAGGAGCAGGAAATTAGGTAAAGAAAAACACACATGGGTCAAGATAAAGGCAGTTTAATAAAGCAAAAGCAAAGGTTGCATGCATGAAAGGAAATCAAAACAAAATATTTTTTTCCTGACTTCTGATCAGCAGGCAATGTTCAGCCCTTTCTGGGAAGCTGGTTTTCACCACATGTAGGGGTTGCTCTGGAAGACAGACATCATAAAAATGAATATCCTCTTCCTCTCACTTAACTTTTACTACTGAGCACATGTCATATGGAATGGAATATCCCTTTGGTCAGTCTTGGGTCAGATGTCCTGGATGTGTCCCCTCCCAAGATTCCTGGCCATTCCCAGCCTGCTGGTGTATGAGAGATGAATGTTGGGGGGACAGCGCTGCTCAGCAGTAGCCGAAATGCTGGGGTGTTACCAACACCTTTCCAACTACCAACACACATCACAACAGTCTGGGGGCTGCTGTGGGGAAAATGAACTCCATCTCAGCCAGACCCAATGGCCAAACCAAAAAAGAGGGCACATTCAACAACAAAGCACAGAATAGTCTGAAAGACAAAGTTTTCCTCTATTTAAAAACTTTTGAGAAGGGAGAGAGCTGAACGTCCCTGAACAAATTGTTTCGTAATTTCTTCTCTTCCCCACACCTTTGCATCATTTTTTGCACTTGGTATTTCTGCAAGCAAAATCCTTGTGAAAAACATAGATACACGGAGAATCAAGCAAAAAAACATTTCCTTATTGAGAAATGACATCACAATATAGGAACTTCATGTCATTGTTGGCAAGAGATATTTGTCAAGCAGTACCAAGAATCTGGGGTATTTTTCTTTATTTTAGTGATTCAAAAAGCTACTGAAATAGCTATTGTGGCTCAAAGCAGCAATCATGTTTAGTACAATGTTGTTTGCCCTTGGAAATTCCAGCCTCATCTTGATGGCATAAGGAGAGCATACAGAATGAAGGTTTGTTGAATGAAGTACTTCGCTTGTCATTTGTGTATTCTTATTTCTAGAAATGCTGAAAACATTCAAAAATTCCTAATCTTAGTGGGTGAATCCTGAGAGCTAGTGTGAAAATATAAAACAAAGACCCATATCTCCAAGTTTAAAATACTGAATTGCTAAAATGTGTCTAAATGTTGTTGAACATTGAAATTTTACAGGATTGTTGCTGTCTCACTGTACATTCTTTGTTTATTTGTTTGAAATAGACTTTTTCATTAGATTAATAACATATTTTGTATTTTATCATTATTTCTTGTAAAATAAGTGAAAGTGTCAACCTGAAATGGTCCAATACAAAAATTTATAATACCCAGGAATTACTGAATTCTGTTTAAGAAACCCCAAAACTAAATTTGTTTTAATTCTGAAAAGTGAGATTTTAGTACAATCAGAATTTTTACCAAAACTTGCATTCTCTATCCTGCATTTTTCTGACAGCATTCTCACAAGAACAAACTGAAAGGTCATATGTGAAGAGCATGCCTCTGTGTTAGTAACGTCTGTTTATGTGGAAGGAGATAATTAAAACTTGATGCATAAAATTATTTATAATCATCTTGGAAGTTACAAAACTTTCTATGATCTTACATGCTGTCATAAAGCTTTACACTATTTTGTAGTTCCCAAAACTTGAGGTCACATAATGGGCAAAGAAATCAAAAAGAAAATATGCCTGAATGTTTTAGTTTGCATTTTTTTATCACAGCATTTTGAAAACCAGACAGATTCTATTTCAAATTATGCTAAATCCTTGGCTACAAATAAATTAGCCTAATATATATATATTTGGACAAATTACTGAGAGAAATTAACATGGACATTACATTTCAGATTACAAAGCAGAAAAGAATATGATAAATAATAACTCTGCTGTGCTTTTTCTTTTTTAGTGATTTAATTATTGCAGTGCTGCTTAATGCTCAATTTAATTGTCAAAACTTTAAATTAACATGTAAAATTAAATCCAGCAAAACAAAATTCAGCAAGCTGGATGAACCCTGCTCTCTTGGTAAAGATTGTTTTCCATTTTAAAGTACAGAAGTTGTCAGAAAATCAAGGGTTTGGGACTTTAATTTAGTTGTTCTAGCTTACTTAGTTTAAAACTTAAAGTGAAAAAAACCACACTTTCCTGTCTCCAAATGTTTTTCTGTGTGAAATACATTTCTAATACATTTTGATTGTGTAATTCTGACCAATAGTGTTAGCAGTGCAGAATATACTCCCAAAACTCTGCAGCAGTGCTATATGATACTGATGTTCTTCCTGTCAGAGCTATATGTCACTGCCCCTGAAGAATAGTCAAGAAATTGAGAAGTGATTCCTTAAACCACTGATTTAAAAAACATGCAGATTCTATCACCCAAAATCTAGCTTTCTTAGAAGGACATACATTTTCTTCTAAAAAATATTTTTCTTAGCAGGAAAATGCAGTTTTAGGTCAGCAAAATGACACTCATTATGTATTTTTCTAAAGAAACTCTATAAAAAAATATTTGAAATTTTCCTACATTGTTTATTGATGCACTTGGTATTCCAAATTGATGTCTTAGTTGAACTGGATTTTTTTATATATTTGTTTACCAGGGGTTAAAGTGGTAAAAAAAATGTCCAAAATTAATTTAAAAACCCCCAAACCTGTAAAATATTCTTGACAGTCTCCTTATTTAAGCCACCAAATAGCAAATTATTCAGCATTCCCTCTGTTGTACACTTGAATCCTTTATAGTTTTCAGTGTATTATTTTACTAGAGCCTGTGCAAATCCTGAAGATATCTGGAACAGAAGTTGCCCAGATCTGTATTGTAGAGCAGGGAGATCAAAAGGATAATCATTGTAAATTCAGGAAATAAAAGCAATTATCTCTGGATTTCCATCACTAATTTGAGGTTAGCTTATACTTCCACTTTTTCTTTAGCAACTTTTTCTCAGATTTTATTGTATTTTATTTTCTCAGCATACAACTTGGTCCATTCTCACAGCAGTGTTTTTTTCCCTTCCTTTTTGTACCTCCCTGCTGACAGGTTAATCAGGTTACTTACATTAGCTGTGCTAGCATTGCACCCCATTTGACTATGTTCAGGCTTCTGCAAATACCTAAGCTGTATTTTTCAAAAATACTCAGTGTTAACCTCATTCCTCTTCTGAAACCAACAGACAATTGCAGTAGTGTGTTCAGTGGAGCAGATTTGAGCCAAAGTGCCAAGAGTTTCTGAATAAAATATTTTTGATATTGAGCAAATTTAGAAGTCTAATGCCACATTACAAATTCTCCACTGTTACAGCATTTCATTTATATGGCTCTTTCCATGCCAGAAACACAATGTTCATTCTTATTCTATTTCCTTAAAAGCTCTTCTTCTTAAGGTCTTGCTGATGTTTTTCCTTCCTTTCCTGTTTTCTGGTGCTTCCAAGAGCTTTCCAGAAGAGAACACTGTGACTGCAGCACAGCAGTAACCCTCAGAGACAGTGACTGTCCAGCAATTCTCACTCTGCCCAATACTTCATTATCTGTTTCTCTAAATATGCAGCAAAGTGAATCCCATCAAACCAAGCCAGTTTTACTTGGAATGTCAGTATCTTGAAAGAGGAAGAGCTGGAAAGGTGTGTTTGCAAGTTCTAATGTGGGGTTTATATAAAAGTAGTCTTTTATATAACCACTCATTTCTCTTCCTTTCAACCTTTAAGCAATTGCTAGTTGTAAATGACTCTAAAAGCTAGACTGTAAAAATGGCATTAGAGGAAAATATCCCAGTAAATGAGAGTCATCCTTTTTACCTCTTGAGTTCCAAAAGTGTGCAAAGTGTCTAAAATCACAGTTCCCAGGTATCATTTCAACCACCATTTGGCAATGGAAAACTTGCACAAATATCTGTGTTATCACACAGGTATTTGCTGAGACAAACAGCTCATACAACCTGCAGCAGGAAATTTTTTAAACTTTCTTACTCACAGAAACATCTTTAAAATATGTATATTTTATTTTACACTCCCCACAATATTTTTGTTTCTGTAAAAATACCAGAAATTTTGAGTCGTATTTAGTGCCTATTTTGAGCTCAGATTTTTTTAAAATTATGGACAAGTTAACCTAAAACTAAATTTATAAAAATGAAGGGAAGCTAAAGTGTTATGAAATATAAAAAAAAAAAAAAAAATTCACCCCAGAAGGCGGGTGTAAAGCTTTTTTATGTAAAGCTGAAAAAGCAAAGTGGGAAAGATTCAAGAAATTGAAAATATGACATGGAATTGAATGCTGTCATATTGCATTAGTATTATATAAGCATTAATGATGTGTTTTCACAAGAATGATTTAATTGATTTTATTTTTAGTAGATTCTGATAGAGATTTTTTCATAACCATTCTATAAACAAAATTGCTTTTCAAGTTAGCAAAGCTGTCAACACCTTTTTCTTTTTTTATCTCTTTTTATCTTCTTTTTCCTTCCCAAAAATGCAAAGAAGGGTTTTTTCCTAGAACAAAGTTAATAATTTTTTCTAAACTGGAGAGTTAAAATTTAAATCAGTTTGCTAGTGAGCATTTTATCAGAATCCAATTATGGAAGAAAACTGAGAAAAAATTATACTTGTTCTTGTTCAATTTATACTTTTATAATGCTTAAGCCTTTATAATACCTGTGGAATCTGAGCACTTTTGCCATGGTAGGAGAATGTTTTAGGTATGATTTATCATAGTCTGTTTACATTCAGAAATTTATTTGGTGTATAAATTTGTAAATTTGCAAGCCAATCCATGACTTTTCTAATACCCAGAACTGAAAATACTTATGAAAACACAAAATAAGACTTTTAAATTTTTAATTTTTCTTACATAAACAGTGACTTCAGAACATATCTCATGAGGCAGCTGGTGATACTTGATGCAGGATAGAACCCAGTTCATCTCCTGTTATTAATAAAGTTCACAGCAATTTGGAGAATAATATTTTGAGCTTGTTTCAGGTCAGCTGTTGACATGAATGAAGCAATTAGGTTATGTTTCTTATGCAGGTTGGTGATCTTTTCTTTGGCCATGATTTTTCTTTCCTGCTGTCATAGCAGGGCCTGAAATCTGCTCCCCACAAGCAATTGCAACACAGCAAAAGTGATTTAACACAGCAAACATATCTCTGCCTTATGGCTGGAGTTCTGAACTATGCTTCTTCTATGTTACCAAAGAGATTCAACTTTAGGGTTGAAACTTTTCACATCTCAAGGTGCTCCTAAATTCCCAGACAAGATGCTAGTTCAGCTTTCTCATCATGATGCAACTTGAACTTAAAAAAAAAAAAATCTGTTTGCTACAATTCTATTCACTGGAATTGTCTTCTGTCTGATGTGACAGTTTCTGTATTTTCCAGGTATGGAATCCCCCAAAAGTGAAGGAAGATCCCAAAACTAGAGTGACTCTTGGTGAATTCAATTAACACATCTTATTCCAGAAGTGATTTATATTTATTCACTCATGAAAATTATTCCACATTTCTATCCTCACTGGCATCATGAAAGGCAATAATATCCCTTCTGAGTGATCTACCACAAAAAATGTATTTCTCTAGTATTGTAGAGAAATAATAAAAATAAAAATATTA
>WBNO01029000.1:0-26675 GCA_013400575.1 Peucedramus taeniatus | reverse complement strand
TTAGAATATGCTCAGCAAACCATATACTTGCATGGATACAACAAGGCTGCAAGGCTATAGAAATGTATATGCCATAGCAGGCAGACGAGATTTCAAAACAAATTGCTTTTTCTGGCTATTACAATAGAAATATATCCTAATGCTAATACTAACATTTCCAGCTGCAGTGACAGATTTTTTGTACTGACTTTTTTTTCTGCAAGGAATTTCAGAGAAGAGAGACAGATGAAGCTTTAACTAGTTATTTTCAATAACTTGCACATCAAATTTTCTTAATCTGTAAGCAAAATTCTGTGATGTCACATTTAGCAAAAAAGCAAATGAATGAGGCGAGCTCTGACCTAGCTGTTAAGTCTTGGTGCACCTTCAGTATTCTCTCATCTTCACACGAGGCTTCAAAGGACAACTGCTCACTGCCACAATAATAGACATGGGCTTAAGCACACAGGCAACCACAAGTGAGCTTACTACTCAGGACTATGATTAAATGGAGATAGTAACTTAGTATATTTAAATGCACAGCTTTCAAGATAAGAACTTTATATCTTAAAAATGCATAAATTTGAGTGCAACAAATTCATTGTAACAAATTCACTTTGTCTGGCTGAAAAAGCAAAGCTTTTGCACAAGTAATACAGGAAGTTGCATGAGGTCATAAATATAAAAAGATAATGGAACTCAACTGTGATTCCAAACTATTACAACAGGGAATTATAATGGAAACACTTTCTTTTTAGAAATGATATTGTTTAAAATATTTTAGCTGTGTTTTTATTTCAATATTAAAACAGATACATAAGACCTGGCAGCAATTTTTTTTTAACTTCAATGCATGAACATTCTCTTGTAAGGACCTATTTGCCCAACAGATTTTTTCAGGGTCACATATACAATGTAGAAAAGTTTATTGACTTTGCCATCAGCTACATGACTTTTTCAGCAAAATAACTGCCTTCAGAAATACAAGAAAAATGCCAACTGAAATTTTATTCCTACAATTAGGGCTACCACAATTCCTCCACAATACTCAGTACTCTGATCTCATGTATTTCAGAAATGTTAATACATGGAACAAGACTGTTTAGCTAATCACAAACCATAATTTCTAAGCTCTCAATTGGCCAGGTGGGACTTTTACCCATTATCGAGAGAAATTAAGTCCTTGACTGACAGTAAGAGTGACAACTTGAAGCTTAAAATACACATTTTTAAAAGTTACAAAACCCAAATACAGGGGGATTAAGGGAAGTTCCTTTTCCACCCTATTGTACAGATAGCACAGTATTGTAACTAGCACTGTAGTTCCAGGCAACATGCAAAGGACTTTTGTGCCACAGGCTGAATTGATGTTAAACACATTCACAGAGTACAGTAACTGGAATTGTAAGAGGTTATAATTGGAGTTCTTGTTCATCTAAAATGAAAACCTATTTCACCCTATTGAATTCTGACAGTATGACATCTGCATGTACAGGGAGGATGACAGCTGTAATGTCAGAACACATTCAGAGCCCTCCACCTCTGCACTATTGTGTCATTGCCATCTTTTCATATTTCACAGGGAAATTCAATCTCATTTTCTTCTTACTAACAAGTGTGTGATGTTATATTTACAAGCACTGCAGAAAATGAGGCATTTGAGATTGCCCTACTCTGATATTTTACACAGAGGAGTTGCTATTTAGGACTCTGCTTTCACTTCAAGGAAATGCAACTTGCAGCATTTTCTTCCTTGTCTGCCTTCCAAAGGTTTCTTTGTGAGGACCTGACTGCACTACAGTCGTCAGTGAAGATTTCAGTGGGAGCTAGACAAGATTCTCCTGAGGCATGAGTTGCATTCCTTGTGTTACACCTCTGTTTCCTAGGTGAGTATTCCTTAAGCTGGCTTATGGGAGGGAGCTTGGCACTGATTTGTCACTATGTATTGATCATACCAAAGTTAACATCTGCACACACAGAGCAGATCTTCATTCCACAGGTCTAGGGAATGAACAAGTACTTCTTTTCAAAATATTGATAAAAA
The DNA here is from genome assembly GCA_013400575.1 of Peucedramus taeniatus. Classification (NCBI taxonomy): domain Eukaryota; kingdom Metazoa; phylum Chordata; class Aves; order Passeriformes; family Fringillidae; genus Peucedramus; species Peucedramus taeniatus. The sequence continues at coordinate 24,652 of WBNO01029000.1, read as the reverse complement.
TACCACTTAAAATACTTGTAGCAAATATTTACCACAAATTTTATTTCAGCTACTCTAGACTATCAGCTTTCCTTTTCTACTGAGCATTATCAAATATTATCAAACGTTACAATGAGATAGTCCTATATGAGGCCATAAACCCATGATATTTTTGCTAGATCACAAGCATTCAGCTGGGAAAATGAGAATGAACAGAAGTAAAATCACCCTATCTAATAAAATCAAATAATCAGACTGCGGTGAAACAGGAAAGACTTTGGGAAATACCATAATCTACTCCTGGTGTGGTGACGATTCTTGTCTTGACAAACATTTCAAGTTTTTCCCGTCATAAGGTTTTCTACCACATCTCACGTTCCCGTATTTCTCATCCACTTCTTCTTCCTGTTATATGTTCTCTCTTTGGCAGATCCTGCACTAGCCTTCTGGTTCTCTAAACATCTGTAGGGTTTTGCCACTTCTATTTCTATTTCCTCTTTTGCAGCACTCATCCTGTTTGGAGCTCTGAATAGCTCCAGAACATGCACGCTTGCCTTTCCACGAGATTGTTCTTCCGGCATTAACAGATGAAGCACAATGTTGGCAACCAGCCTCTGATGAGTCAATGAAACAGTGTGAAATGATGGCACAGGACATGTAATTCTGAGACAATGTGCTACACAACGAGGAAACATGGAAACTTGTTATTAGACTCCTCCAGAAGACCTCTTGTCAAAGGCCCTCATAGAGCAGTGCAGTTGCATCAGTGACCAGCTTGACTTGTCTTATGCCCAGCCTTAGAAACAAGTTGTCTTTGACTTGAGGCGGGACCATTTCAATCCTGTGTCAGAGAAAGAAATCCCAAGCCAAGGTATGTGTACTGGACAGTCAACTGCACTCCTCATTAAGTTTAAACAAACAAAATAAACAACTGGCTTGAGCCATAAAGTGCTCTCTGACAAGTAGATACCAGAGCTGTAAATGATAACTTTGATACATATGGCACTCAGAAAACTAATGCTGAAAGCAGAATAAGATCACAGAAAGACATTTAATTATGCTTGTCTCTATGATATTAATGTGGTAACTAATTATTTTTCTTCTAGAGATGCAAAGAATGCATTTTTCTTGCATTAAGATAAAATAATTGCAGACTGACTATGCACTTCCTAACAAGATTCTGTGATAATAAGTTTTTTTACTAACACTGCTTTCCAGCTGGTGATGGAGAGCCTCACAATAAGCCTATACTGATACTAGACACTACTACCAGCTTTTTAACTCCTCATCCATCTTCACTGACGTAAGAGGCATCTGATCCCACTCTGAGCCATCTGATGTATTAAAAGCAATATTTAATGAAGGTGGCTGCTATTCTCCATTGTCCATCACAGACCTTTGTGTAAGTTTTCCTAATATAAAAAGGCCCCTTTTTAAATGAAAAGTGGGTACACCTTTTAAATGTGAAGTATGTACTGTACTCTGTGGGAGACCCAAACAGCCAAAGAAATAACAATTCATGTTTATGCAGTACTAAGACCAAATACTCTGATGCCACACAGATCCTATGCTTTGCTTGGTGACTATTCAAATGAGATGTGGAAGCACATTAAGTTCCATTTTTAGCATATTCCATCTCTCATCTACAAAATAGAAGAAAAACTTTTTCATTTGCTGAGAAAAATGCTTTCCCATTCTTACTGCAATCAATGAATACCTCTCTCAAATGCTACAATCTCTACCTTTACCATGTCTGCTACAAATAATTAACTATTAATGAACTACAATACATATGTGATAAGGAGACAGCACAGGATAAAAAAAGTCCAGAATCCTAACCACAGACAGGTTCATTCACCAAGTCTTATTCAAAGAAGTCATATTCAAAGTTGCATAACTACTTTAGGTTTGAGTTCCTATTTGTTGGCAATGATTTAATTTCATTTCTGTCAAGTCACAAGAAAACACAGAGATGTGAAAAATAATGAGAAGATGCTGTCCTCAGCCTAGATAGTGTAATACAGATAAATTAATTAGCTAATTCATTGTCATTGAGACATGTGCAGCTGGGTACTTATGAACTAGACTGATCAGATACAACTCCATAAAACAAGATTGACTTTGATTTTAAAGACTGAATTATACCTGTTTGGGTCTTTGCAGAAGAGAAAGCAAATAACTCCAGGTTACAACTAACCTGGACTTTGAGTTTCAGGCTCTTCACAATCTTGACATGATTTGCATTGTTCAGTTTCTGCTATTAGGTCTGAAGAGCATCTGATGATCTGAGAGGCTTGTGACTATGGCACGGTAGAGAAGAAAAGCATATTGGTTCTTTGAAGCTACAGTGGCCAAGAAGGTCATTATGTACACAAAAGAAATGTTGAAATAGCCTGTTTCTAATTTTTCATTGAAGTCATGAAGGACAGAAGGAAGATGCATAGAGAGAAAGATGCTGCTCTTAGCCTTGATGAGAAAAACTTCCTTGAGAAGAATTGCACTTCTAGCTCCTTCACATCTGACATGAGATGATTAGTCATGCAGCAGTCGCATGAAGAATGAGCATGAACTTTGTATGTGCTCCTGGGAATTATCAACATCCTCACCACCACAAACAAGCCACAGGCAGATTTACCCAACATGCATTCCCAGATTTTCCAGCATAAGTAATTGCTCTTCCCTGACCTCAGCTGTCTTTCTTTGAGAATCTTCCCCTGCCCCTTAAAACATTTTGGATAGGAAGATGGACATTCTACATTTAGTTCCACTACATGTCAGAATATTACAGCAGTTTCAAGAAGATGCAGTTACTGAAACTGTGCGAGAAGACCAGAGACCACCCTTAGGAAAACCACTAATTAAAGATGATCAGGCAAGCATATGGCTCAGAAAGAGAAAATGCATGCACTGGAACAGTGTGGCTGTGATATGACTTGAAATCATAGACAAAAGAGAGAGGAAAGAGGCAAAGTGAGGGTGAACTGCTAACAGGATAGGAGGTCATCAAGGATATGGTAGTTGTTCTACAGGAAGAGATGGTTCTGCGGGAACATCGAGCCAGCCAACCCACAGGGCGCGCAAAGACCTGGAGAGTGGGAATCTGCAGCTGACGTGACACAAATGCTGTCAAAAACCAGTATGAACAGCCTAAGGATGTATGGCAGAAAAGGGCTGTGTCAACAGTCTGAGGCTGGAAAGCTGGGGCACACACATTACACTGACAGTCCCATTCCCACATGTAAATTATTTACACTAATTCCAGACCCTTGGTCCGCTAACAAAGGCATCAGATGGTTTTCTGTAGCCCAAACCATTTCAAACAACATTTCAGTGCACAGGCATCAGATGGTTTTCTGTAGCCCAAACCATTTCAAACAAACATTTCAAACATTTCAGTGCACAAAGGATTTAGGTACAGGGCCTTTCCCTAAACTGGAAGTTGAATTCAGGAATGAGAATCCTTTCTCAACTGACCTCAGGATTAGGAAGCTGCTAAGGGGCTTTTGAGCTTTGCCTGCACACTACTTGCTCTGTTTTGCAAATAGTGTAATAAAAACAGCTGCACTTGATGCTCAACATAAGACTTAATCCATGCAGTTCCACCCTCTGCTTTTTTTTTTTTGGGAATGAGGCCATTTTACAGAGTTATGGTCCTCCTCACCATGGGCTGCCATTCCTGCCACAGCACTGCCACTCACCAAGCCTTCAGCGAGACCAGCATGGAACTAAGGGACTGCAGGGTGAATCAGGTGCGATAGGGTCCAGAAAAAAAAAAACAAAAACAAGACTAGTTTCTTTTTTAATCTCAAAAAAGTCTTTTTGAAGCCCAACTCATTTTGGAAGAGCTAAAAGGGAAGCAAACTGCAGTATGGGAGTGGGAACCACATAGCTTGAAGAAGGACAAAGAAGAAAGAGAACAAGAAAGAATGGGGCACTATTCCCATGTTCACCACTTCTCTGTACAGCCTCCAAAGTTAGAACCATTAGGTTAAAGCTGACAATCAGCATCTCACAGCCCCTGGCTCCTTACAGAGAGAAGTTTTATGGAATGCACAAGAGGCTGCTTTAGAACCTGAGGTGGTTTCATTCATGTTACAGAAATATATTTATCTCCCCTCCTTAAACTCAATGTGCTGAGTAGTTCTGATAAGGAAGCAGATTTGTAATGCTAATAATCCTGCAGTTCCTTTGATGTGATCTCAATCTAGTAATTGAACCTGTTAAAAGTCACAGAAAATACCTGGCAATCATTGAGCTCAATTAAATCATTGCATTTGTATTTTCAAATGCTTTTAAAGTAACAACAGCACAAGGGAAGCCAGCTTCCTGACACATGCTAAAGAGGAAAACAAAACAAAACCAAACAAAAAGCCTCCTGTACTTTTAAGCTGGACCCATTGAGCTTTTATTTACAACCCTCCCAAAGAGAGCTGCAGGCATCACCACACCCAGTCAGGATCTCTGTCCCAGCAAGCCTTAAAATTATCATCTGACATCCTGGGTCAGTTCATATGTACCAAATACATTGTACAAGTATCAGGGTATCAGCGGATGAAACACCATTCAGTGGCTGGGGAGATAAAAATAAAAAGGGTTTTTTTTAATCCAAATATTGTATTTAACATGAAATCTATTATTTCAGTAAGAGGGGAGGGACATGGGGAAAGACATTTGATCTAACTATAGTTTGATGTAAGCATGTTTAATGTAATTGCCTGGATTATTTTCCCCCTTTAGAGGTATGTTTTTCTTTTTTTTTTTACTTTACAAAACTATGAAATGGTAGATTAAAGCAGACTTTGAGAATGTATATGAAAATGATAACATTAAAAAATTAAATTACAAGAATAGCTTATGAAAGAAGTGAATACAAATAGACTTCAGTTGAAAACGGAAGAAAATTTCAATCTTACTAGAAAAGAAAAGCAAATCAGTCTTGGTGGGAGCTCAAGCATATGAAAAGAGTAAACATGGAACCAAAACTATCAAATAGGAAGGCTGGAGAAGCAAGGTGTTGTAGGGATGGGAATGATCTAGTAGTACAGAGTGAAGAAGATGCTGGAAGGCTGGAATCCATTCCTGGCACACTGTAAGGTTTGGCTACTCCACGCTTTTTGTGTGTTTCTCCATTTTCAAAATTGAATGTTATTTATTTATCCTTGGAAAGAAAATTATCTAAAACAAAAACAAGATAGTAATTACTAGCAATTTTGAGAGTTACAAATCCTTCTTGCAGAGAGACATTATAAAAAGGTTGTTAAGTATTGTATTAATTAATTGTGAATGTCTACTTAATTAAGTATATTTGTTTGCTACCTGGACTCTTGTTTTGCACCGTGATCTTTAGTGTGAACTGCTGCTCATACACACAGTCCAGTGAAATTTAAGGAGCACCATCTGGCTAAAAACACTGAGTAAAGCTATAAATAGACCAAGCAAGTGCATTACATCCATGGTACATGCCTGCATGAGTATTTTCAGAATGAGGGCCTACACTGTAAAGCCAATCTCTCATTTTCCTACAAGGAACCTTGTCTTTTTACTTACAGCTTTTACCTAAGGATCTAAACACTTCTAACAGGATTTTTATTTAATATCTGAGCTTACCAAGGAGTACACATGCCCAGACGGAGAAGAACACAGAGATCACTCTCTGATTCATCTCTAATCAAGCAGTTGGAGCAATAAAGGGACAACATTGATTTTGTTTTTCTTCTCAGAAACTTAGAAACTCTTCTCCAGATGGAGAAGAAGAGTTTTTTGCTTTTACTATTCTGAAAAGCTGACAAATAGGAAGCAAATTCCTGTCCCCACTCTGTTACACTTGTGCATATGCAAATTGCAGGATTGCATTATGAGCTGTCTGTATCAAACATTTTATTTACATTTCAGAACACCACATTTTATTTGCATTATAATACCTGAAAGGTTGTCTTCCCTACCTCTCTCCTGAATCCCCCCCAAATCAGAAAAGCGCACAGAAGAGGGGTTTCTTAGAACTTTCTAAACATTTTTAAAAGCTCTATTTTTTTTCTTTTTCTTCCCATGTCCTGCAGAAATGCAACTGAAATCAATTACAAAGCAAACCAGCAAAAGTAATACCACCATGCCATATGTGGATCAAAATAGGGCTGTTTATGTCTACATAGATCATTCTTGGCCAAATAATGATATGGGATCACTACATCTTGGGCTCTTCTGTGAGTTCAATACCAGGTGGGGGTTACTTGCTGTAGCTGATCTCCCTGGAGGAGGTTACCAGTTTTTTAGACACATGTATGTGAAAAAGGACACACAGGCATACCCACATTTGTACGCACAGGCAAAGGATTCATGCTATCTACCACTAAATAAAGATATTTACACCTACATTGGAGTGATGCATAAATGGATCCAAATCTGCTTTAAACAGGCAGAGTCCTTCCTCTGTACTTTTACAAGAACACGGCAATGCAGAAATAAATTCAGAACTAAATTCCTCTTCAGTCAGAAATACATTCCTCTTAGCACATGCTTCTCAGGCAAATTCATGATGCTCTGCTGATGCTCAGTGTGTGTTGCACGAGCTCACATTTCTACAACAAGCTTTTGTCAGAGTTACCTGTCAATATTTTCAGGCTTCACCAAAGGGCACATTTTTTCCCACACTACATTTTGTACAGCTAAGACTGATTTTGTATGGTTGATTATATGGTTTTCCTCATTTCTCTCTGAGTTTTAGGCATACTTTGAGGATGATGAAAACAAAAGCACTCAACATAATGCTTATACCACAGTACTTTGCTAATTAGATTCTTGCTTTTTAAGTCTCAAATGAATACCCATGCAGATCTTTTTACAGTGGCTGCTGATTGTAAGAGTTTTCCATGCTGGATCTATCTGCAATAGATAAGGCAAAGGCTATATCTACCTACTGAAACCTCATTACCTGAACATGTACTGAAGCCAGAAGATTCAGAGTTTGAATGTGAATTTCAAAACTATTTAAATTACTTGAAACAAGAGTTTTATATGAAACATTTCAGATTTAAGATGTTCAGAAACTAAATCTTGCCCCAAATTTAGCAAGTTTTAGTACACAAGAAAGAGCAGAAGATGTCAACTTAAGTTGCACAGTTGATTCCAAGACAAGGTTTGTTTTAAGCCAATCTTCAATGGTAGCTTCTTGCTGAATATGCAACTCAGATTTTGTATCATGCAGTTTCAAATACTTACATGCTATTTCACATGCCTGTTTCCTCTCCCCTTAAAAAATAAACAACAAACCAAACCAAACCAAACCAAACCAAAAAAAAAAAACCCCCAAAAAAACCCACACAAAACCAAACCAAAACAAAAAAAAACCCCAAAGCCCAAAAACAAACAAACAAACAAACAAAAAAAAAACCAAAACAAAAACACACCCCACAAAACCCCAAAAAACCCTGACAAAACCCAACAACAAACAAAACACACACTGGCTCCCAGGGAAGAATGACAGTCGTAAATATTGAAAATTCTCCTCTGCTGGTAATATTAGCATTGCTCTTGTATTTCTGCATTTGGATTGCATCAAAGATGAATTCAGCCCATAGAAAGAGGATGTAAAAGGCAGGTAAATCTATTTACCTTGGTTCTTGTATGACAGTTCATGTTCTCTCTCCTCATTTACTTTTCTGCCTTGGATGACTCAGTGTCTACGTACGAGCAGATCAGAACTACAAGATGAAATAATAAACTTCAGCTACCCTGTTATTTCCATGCTCAATCACCTATCTGAATCTCTCCTTTGATTTCTCATACTTGTATGTAATGGTAACATTTCTGTTAAGCACTGCTGTGCATTTGATATTTCTGTCTGAATTTAGCCTCCTACAATTAATCTGGATCAAGAAGATCAAAAGGCAAGATGTCTTCAGGATACAGCAGTGCCTCTACTGAATGAGAGACAGTGATTCTCTCATTAGCAGCCACCCTAATTAGCAGAGAATGTCACTGTAATATAGCATGCTGAAGACTTACAGAGAGGTTAAACAGTTAAAGATTTCCAAAATGAAGGTGTAGTGAAAATCTGAAAACAGCCCATTCGCAGTACAAAACATCATTCAGTATCTTGTAATCAGACTCTGAAAAAGAGAGAGTGATTTGAAGTGTGTTAGAGAATCCAAATGAGATTAACATAGCAGTGGTTTTGAAAATCCCACAAGCTCTCAAAACAGAACAGCGTCACTCAAAACACAATATGCATGTCAGGATGAAGGCACTGAAATCACCATGTAGTATTGCCTACACTGTGGTCTCTTCAGCTGACTGTTATTTCTAGAAAACTTATGGAAAAAAAGAAAAAAAAAGATCACCAACCAGTCATGTATTTCAAGATCTGGAACAAATTCAGCCCATATTAAATGCCATCTTAACTTGGTCAGACAGGAAGCAGTTTAGAAATGACCTCTGCTAGGCTTAATGTGGATAGACGTTGTCTCTGGAACTATTTCTATGACAACTGTCCACATTTATTTGGTATATAGATGGATGGCATAAAACACAGATTCCACTCCTTCAATGGAGACAGTGAATGCTAATTTTGTTCATTCTCTTAACAACCACCATGGAAGCACTCCCCTCGTGATGAGCCTGTCATCATTGCCATTCCTTCTTAGTATACCAGTTAGTGAAGAAAGGTGTGAAAACCATATTGCTCTCACTCTCCATATTTAGAGCAGGTATTTTTGCAGTGCATCCAGCCAGTACCTGCTTGACATTCTGGAGATTTTATCTCAACTATGACTTCAGTCATGCAGCACCCTCTCTCCCTGCCCTTGGAGATGTGCTAGCAGGGATGTGCATCTTGCACACCAAGCTTCTCAGCCCCTTCCTAACACAGCTCTAACAGTACCACACCACCCAATTCCTTTCACTTCACACAAAAGCCATAAGCCTTGCAGGAACCAAATTTTAGCTGTCAGGAGATTTCAGGAAAAACAAATGTTTTGAAGCCCTGTCAGAAATACACATAAGACATGACCTACTATTCTCAAGCTCTTCAAAAGGCAAGAAAATTAACTTCTCCTATATCATAAATGTAACAATGACTACACGTTTTATACATTCACTTGAGGCCAGGTGGACCCTTTGTTAAATGTGCTGGAGAACTCAATGCCAGTTAATATTTACAGGCTCAAGGCACTCACAGGCTGACCCATCATTTAAAGCAATTACAGAATTATCTTAATGAAGCTCTGGTGCTGTCTGATGTTTTGCTTGAATCCAACAGATGTGTGTAATTCATATGAAAAGCTGACTGCTGATACTTCATTGCCAGTGCTGGTGAAAGCCTGGTATTATGTTTCTTGGTGGCTCTTCTGTACTTGACAAAGTGTTAAATACTATGAGGGCAGCAGAAGATATAATGAGTTCAGGTATTCATTTTCCTGATTTAACTATTTGGCAATGAAATCCTTAGGAAGTATGCCATTGACTTCAGCATGCTTAGGATTTCAGAAGTGAGGTTACAAATTAGTGGCATAGGTAAGTGCATTTCTGGAAATCAGCAATCTCAGAGTGCTTTTTTTAGAAAAAGAAAGACTTGGGAGCTGGAATTTACAGGACGGTTATTGGAATTCTTTTCATAACATGCAAAAATGTAATTAAGTTAAATGGGAACTTTGGCGACCTTTAAATTGTGACTAACCTGAAAGTTCAGAAATCACCATCTGAGCTGGTCTGAAAGCAGTGTGCATATGGAAAGTATGGCCTGTGAAAAGTCAGCTTAGAGCCCAGTCTAATCCCAATACTCCATGCATGAATACTCCATGTATGAGATCAGAATACTGCTGCTAAAGATGTTTTTCTTTCCTATGAACTTATCGTGACTTTTCCAGACATTTGTGTGCTTCTTCAAAGTAGCTAGAAAAGGGGACCTGAAATTCACTCCATTATTTAAAACTTCATACATTCTTTCAGTTTTCATGCTACCAAGTCTGCACAGAGCGGCACCCTTGCCCAAAAAAAGGTACAATCTCTTCACTGCCAGAGCCTGGAGGTGCTTACATGCTGTGAATGTTATCCGTTTCAGTGACAGGGACATTGCCATTATTAAAGATGGAAACCAAAATGAAATTGTAATTACTTTTTTTTAAGTTGACTTAATATCATGCACTTTATGAATAAAGACTTAATGCATTCTCAGATCCTGAAACTCTTGCCAACAAGTGAAGACAACTGTTGGATAACAGCATGAACAGCAGGTTTATTTATAAATTAATCAAACCTGCAGTAATTCACTGATAGAGGGATTCCAATTCTGTTGTATTAAACAAGGAGATACAGGAAAAGGCAAAGCAGGGCCCAGGCATGTGAAGAGCACAGTACTCACAAACAAATACTAATCACTTCCTCTGGCACAGCAGGCCATCCACATTATGGATTATGGAACATCTCTGAGGGTTGTGGTGATAAATACAGATTTGCAAAGCACTCAAGACACTACAGAGTCACCTCAGGTATTCATTAGTACTTCTGTATCCTACACTAATATTTGCCTGGTCTAGCAAGTCTTTCTGTGAAGTTAACACAGTTGTTGGGGGGCATCCATACGTACTTAAAGGTTATTAGAAGTAATATTGGATTACTTCCAGGAAGAGCCCTTTAACTATATATGGCAGTTAGCTTTTTAGGAATGTCTAAAGGAGGAACATCTGTTAACTCTACACTTCCCTCCTCCTTGGTTAGAGTTTCCCATCATCTCAACATAACCCAAACAACTGTCTAAAATGCCTAAAAGTTTTATCCAAAGCTGATATGTACCAGTGGGAATATTAAGGAAACCTGTCCTGAATTTCTTAAAGCAAAAGGAAGTTGACAGTCTGGTAAGGCCATAAGGAAGGATGCAAAATTTTATTTACTGGAATCAATACTGTAAAACATTACAATAGTTGCTCCCAAACTGGAATGGGTGTAAGGTAAGGAACTGCTGTGTATCAGATTGGCCTTATATACACATGTATTTCTAATTTAGGCAACTCCCTGATTAGCAAAGAAATGCTGTGTGGCTATTCTAAAATACATTAACTCCTCTAGCTCACCTAGCAAGCACAAATGACTGGTTGATACACATCTTTAAGCCATATGCAAATAACTAAACTGCTGTCCATGCTTCCCACAGCTGTGATTGTTCCTCTGCATGCAATGGTGACAAACATCAAATAAAACACAGTGGAGAACAGACAGCAGCTGGGTTTGAAAGGGTTTGGGTGACCAGCTTTTCCACAGATGGAAGGGGCACAGTGTTCACTGGAAGTTGAGAGGCACCTTTGCTTTGTATTGTGATGCAGACATGGCTTATAACCCAGAAAGCAGAAGCCAAACTATGTGGAGAAAGGAAAAATAATTATAGAATCTCTTTTAATTGGTATTTATTAAGCACATCTTTAATTACATATGTAAACTATACGTATCTTATTTTTACAATTTCCAAAAAAAGTGCTTATTGTAAGGATCTCAAGTATTCACAGTGCTGTAGGAGGGCATAAGCTTCACCCAAGATGACCACACTAATATTCTTAGTAATAAGCCTCGGGGCTATGACAGACTCTTCTACATCTTTCATAGATGACATTTCCTCACAGAACCATTTTCAGAGACATTCAGTCAAAGTGCTCAACTTCTAGTCCATTCTCAGCAAGAACTAAATGTGAGCTTACCTATAACTATTTGTGCAAACTTTTTTTCCTCAACTGGGCCATGAAGTGTTCTCCAAATTAATTTAATGTAATGTAGACATTAGAAATAATTTTAAAATACCTACTACTAAGTTTTATGGTAGCCAAATCACTAGCTTACTAAAGTGAGAAGTGGCTTTTAAGTATTGATATCATTTGCAAGGAAGAGATTTTAGGAGTCTATTAGTCCAAGTGAAACCCCATTAAAATTGCCTCCCTGCTATCATTACTACCAAGGAGACTATTGCTTAACATATGCACAGGAGCTCCTGTTTTATGGGCTAATCCACAACATTTGGCTAGTGAGAGCCAAAGATAACAGCTTTGTGATAGAATTTGCAGAGTTTCTTTGCATTGGCAAAAAATATTCCTGGTTAGTGGCCAGAATATGGAAAGACAACAGTAATCATTGTGTTAATTCAACACAGCATTGGTTAAGAAATAAGAACAGATTCTACACTTCAAATGTACTCAGCAGGAGATATTTCCCACTAAAAATTCAGTGCTTACTTTGTTATTTTCTGTAAGTTTAATAGCAGAAAGATGGTTACGCAAATTAGTTAACGGGAAAAAAGCTCTCAATTATTGCAGAAAGAAGTGATGTCATGTGTATTTAGAAACCAGATAACACCAATTCCCTGGCACCAAAAATTTATTTGCACTAACAACCATTAGAAGCCATAATTTTGGATATAAATAGTTAGGCAGTCATATTTTTGTTTTAAAAATTGTCTGTGGGCTCTCATAACTTGCATCTCAAAAGGTTCTGGTTATTAGACTAGGATAGGAAAAAAAAAGGGAGAAAAAAAGGCTGTCTGCGTATACAATAAAGAAAAGAGAATGTTTCTAGATGGAAAAAAAAACCCCAAACCCCCACTAATATTGAAAAAAGGAAATTTTCCTGTGTATCGTCTTAAGCAGGGGTCAGTAAGTCAGGGGAGTGAAGACAACAGATGAGCTCCCTGAAGAATCACTGTGTACTAGGGGATCCCAGCTGCCTTAGACAGAGCTCATGGCTTTCACAGGCAGTTAAGCTGTTTGGTGGCTTTCCCTAATTCACCTGTGGATCCAGCTGGGCAGCACTCTGGGAGCAATGCAACCTGCCATTCCCAAATATGCAAACTGCTAAATGCAAAGAGAGAAAAACATACAAACTCAAACTGGGGCCGACCAAGAACCTCATGGTCTCAAGGAATGATCCCACCACCTGTAAAGGCAGCAAGGAAGGACTGGGACAAACAGCAGTGAGGCAGCAAACAAGAAAATGCCAAAGATCCCAAAGATCCCAAAGATCGTGACAGTGGGTGCCAGCGAGAAATGGGAGTGAGTGCAGAACTGAAATGAAGTTTAAGATACATGGATTAGTCAAAGACATTTCACAGTCTCTGAGAGGAAGACTTCCCACATGATGGGGAGACCACAGGGGTCACCATCTACTTTGATGGCTTTTATTTTCTCATCAGCATGAATCCACCTCTCCAGGATTCAGGTTCATCCATGTGACTTTAATCTAATGGCTATTTCAGCTGTTTCTCTGACAAAGTGAATGATGGTACCATCATGTTTTGAACTGTATAGTGAGCTATTTCTTCCTCACTTGTGATAGCGTTGCTGCTCTAGGTTGCATTCCATCACAATATTTCCTTGTGCTGACATTCAACAGTTAAATAAAAGTTTTAGAAGAAAAAGGTTTTCACATCTCTCATGCTGCAAGACAAACTTCAGCAAATGCTTGGTTGGTGGAGGCTTATAGACACCTCTCTGGATTTGCTAGCTATCTTCAGACACAACACATAGAAGTGGCTCAGACTGTTTTTACTGCAAGTGCCTTCTCTTGCAGTTTCCTCCCTATAAGCAACAGTCACAAGGAAATACCAAGCTGACATTGGTTCATCACTGTCACCCAGCTAAGAGCTTTGTAGAGATCCTGCTGTGAATAGCTGAGGCTTCACTCCATAGGGTTTATCTCTGCCCATCATACAGAGCTTCTGCGACAGCAGTCTTGAGTCTCCAAGTGTGGAAAAGAGCTAGGTGGTAGTTCCAGAGAAGTACCCTAAAACCATAAGAACTACTATGAACACCTTCTCTAACCTTCCTTGTACAAACACCACCATCATTTCCCCAGAGAATGGGGTATTTTCACCAGGATTTGGCATTTAGAGAACTATCCAGTCCTAGGCAAATAACATTAAGGTATGGGCAACCATTTAGGAAATTGCATCATACTACAAGCCTGAATTTATTTCACTTGCATTGACAGCTACTGATCCCTGTTATGCCTTTGTCTGTGAGAGCAATCTTTACCTCACACTGAGTATCATTCCCATGTGTATCTAGACACAGTGCTGAAATCTGCTAGTAAAGACAAGCAGCAAGGGCTAAAGACCCTACACAGCTTAGGGACTGCACTGTGGGAAGACAGAAAGCTGCTGTCACACAGTCACAGTGAAAAGAAATTCAGCACTGCAAACCCGAGGTCATACCTTTAAATAATACTGATGATGATCAGATGCATGCATCGATTCCCAGAGAAACGTAAGTTGGGAAAAAGTCAGGTCTGTGCTCTGGAAGGGAACTAGTATCTAAAGCTGGTAGAAGCTGATTAAAATGTAATATATCATCAAAAATAGGAAAAGGGAAACCAAACTGCTTCTGAAACTGAAATTCAGCAACATAAAATATTTACTAAAATAAAACTTTTATTCAAACCAGACCTGTAAGACTTTCCCAGAGAGCAAAAACTTTCCAAAACAGTTTTCTGTTGAAAATCCATTTTACTACCTAAGAAAAACAGTTCTGATAGGAAAAATTTCCCATCCATTTTTCTAGCATCCAGTGTGCAGGGAAACTTAATCTCCTTCCATGAAAAAAAAGCATGAAAGAGAGGAGAACATAACTTAGTCTTTTAAGAATCAATGAAAAAGACTTAGGAGTGTTCAGCACAAACCCATTCTATGCACAGCAAATGTGCTATGCCTGTAACTCTTCTGAGGACTTCCCAGTTGCTGGTGTCCCACTCTTCTGAGCCCACCCTGAGCAGCAGACAGCAGATGCTCTTTAAACCCAGAGTCAGCGGCAAAGGCAAAGCCACCAAAGGAGCATAATCCTGCTCTGCTTCCTCTTACAGTCAATGCTTATGCAAAGCAAATAGCCTTTGGCTCCTTCTGTCAACCTGGTTAGGAGTGGGCAGAAAGGAAAAAAAAAAATCAAAATAGTAGAGATGAAAAACAGATGCAGAACACATAAAGGGAAGGAAGGCGAGGAAAAAAAGGGTGAGAAGTCCAAGGAAAAGATTTACTGGAAGCAGAGATAATAATGAAAAAAACTCCAACAAACCAAAGAAGAGAAAAAAATTAGAAGGTAGAAAATAAAGCGGGTATAGGATTGAAGGAAAAATAAGGCAAGGCTAATACATCAAAGACAACATTATATAAAGACATAATGTATTTTACTCAGACAGCTCCTCATTTTCCAGCATGAGAAATTTTGATAAAGTGTTTAGTAAAGGTATGGATTTGATGGACACCCAGATGGTACTTCAAACACATGGACACATAAAGAGCAATAAGAGACCAGGCACAGAGATTACAGAGTCTCGCAAAAGCTGCCTCTATCAAACAACATGATAATGTCAGATAAAACTAGCAGACAATAAGCATATAATAAAAGCTTAAAAAGGCACAAGAGGGGAAAGCATACTCTGTGCAAGTATAAGAAGCCATCATGAATGTGGCTGCAGCATCAGACTGTCCTGTTTTAAAGACTGATTTATTTTTGAGTACAAACACAGACATGTACTACAATTATGGCCGAAGATTTAAGATTCTCTAACACAGAGATTTTTGAAAGGGCAAAGGAGAAGCAGAAATAATTTCTGTATTCTAACAGAAGCCACTGAAATGGAAAAGGAAGAAGAATAGGAACATTTTAGCTAGCACCACAGGATGTAAAACCAGAAAGATCTTTATCAGATACTGATAGAGAACCCTTGTATAATTGGAAAATGCAAGAAATCTTTTATAGTGAAACTTGCTAGACACTCACAGATTTGATCCTGAGGATCTGGAAATGTTCTGCCACTATGAGAATAACAATTAGGTGCAAAAGCTTCTCAAGTGCTCCGCAAATCAATTTAACCCAGACAATAAAACTGTAGAGATTATTGTGCTGGGTCTGAACCCAGGCAACCCACAACACACATTCAACTAATGCTGACACATTTTACATCAATCTTAAGATTAGGCATATATGTTAATTAAAGATGAAACTACCCACTAGGCTCTTGAATCCATTCTGAACACGGCTGTATAATGTCAGGCACATTCAATGTAAAATAATAGTGACCATGCTGAAAAAAAAAAAAAAAGGATTTTTGGACAAGGACTGCAAAATGAAACAACAAATAGGGGAGCACAATTTAGTGATATGTGATTTATAAAGCTGGAAGCCAGAGATTAATGTGATGTATAATTCCCTTAATAATATAATACATATATGTGGTGAGATATTCTTACAATGACTTGCAAAAAAGAGATGGCTTGTAAGGAGAGACTTGAACAGTAAGAAGCAAACCAAAGAGCATATAAGAAGGGAGGAAGGCTAAGATATGGAACAAAGTACAAGGAAGAATAAAATCCTATATCATTAAACCCATTTCCATGACAAATGATGACAGTTCATAGACAAATATGCCAGTAGTAAGGGGCTGTCTTGGCAGAAAACCATACAAAAAGAACTGCTTTGTTAGGGAGCACCCCACTGCTGAGGTCCTCTCTCATGATAAGGCTCACAACACCATGGAATACAAACTATTTTTAAAAAGCAATGTCTCATTAAGTGTGTAGCACAAGGGAGCACTTGCCAGCCCACCCTATTCCATGTATCCCTGGAGGAACTGCATTCCTGTGCAGATGTAATGTTCCTATCTACATTTAAGAAGTATACAAGACATACTCAAGCCACCTCTCTACGAAATTACATGGCTGCAATTTTTGTTTCTGGGGTTTGGGAACTAAAAAGATAAACATTTTTTTTCCTTCTAATTTGGCCTCAAACTGAAAATACCTTTCCAATTTACAGTAGGACTATCCTGTACATAAGCACAGTTAAACACATCAAATTCAAGACCAAAACTCTGACAGACCCTCATGTCTAGCAGTATAATTAAATATCACTATGATTATACTGTCAGAAGCAAATGAACAAGCACTTCAGTTTATTTACATTATTTATTGGCCACTCTTGAGAGGGAAAAGAAATGAACAATTATTTTTAAAACCTATTATCTTTAAGTAGCACAGAATAAAGTACACTAGCTTTTCATATTTCAGGAATAGCAATAAAATGGTTTAATTTTTTCATTGTCTCCTCCATTTCTCCTCAGTTCAGTTTTCAAAGGTTTATTTCAAATAATTTATTGAAGAGGAGACAGAAAGAATGTCCTTGATAGGCCTCTCCTGTAAAACACAGCTGCATAGTATTGATGTTTCATAAGTAAACAATATTTACAACCTATCTATTAGAACTGGTGAAAGAAGAGGTGTTTCCCCCTCTGTTTTTGAATTAAAAAATATTGTTTCCAGCAGTTGGTAAGAACCTAACTCAGTAGTTTTCATCTGGCTGAAGAATTGCTTCTACTTATACTAATGTGGCCAGTGCATCAGATAGCAGATATACAGCTGATTTAATACAGTGATTTTTTAAAGTTAAGGTTGCATCTCAGAGGTTTGGGTTTTCTTCTCCAGGTAAGAGAAATTCTAGTTCTCAAGAGAATTAGATTATGAGATACTACATCCAAATGCACTCATGAAAAGTAGGATACTCTGAGGGGTCCTAGACCCCTGCTCATCCACATTCAGGATCTAGTCAAACTGTGCAGTGCCTGACCTGATGCTGAACCATCCAAATTTCTTTTCCAGAGAAACTGAAACACTAAGGAGTGAAATGAGGAGAGCACTGGTCACGAACAAAGTCTGGGATCACATCCCACTGTGGAATAAAGACATAGCACAGTAAAGCCTGTTTGCACACAACCAGTTGCAAAATATTTTGCCACTTTCTTCTCACAATTGCCATATAACTCCCCTGTGACATACAGTGGATACAGCTGGCTTTTAACTTTATCCTTTAGTTGCTGTGCCTTTGTGGAAGTTATGTGAATTTAATATTACTGCAAGGTATAGTAATCCTAATTAACATCTTCATACATTTTCTATCTCTTGCCTCAGAATCATTTTCCTTACACAGACTGCATTTGTTTCTGAAGCACCACAAAATTCTCTCCTTTGCAAGATGCTAAGCAAAAAGCACTGTGATGGTAGTGGATGGTAACACTGTAGGAAGCAGCCCTGCATTAGTAAGGTGGCAGATTACATGGACTACTCAGTCTTTTTCATATCTGATTTCTATGAGTCAATGATTGTATTGTTCACTCCCTTCTGTACCAAAGGAGTCATCAAGTGACTGTTACTCAAATTAGCTGAAAGGGCAGAAGTGGGGCTTGTCTTGAAATGATTGCTGTCTCTGTTCAGGTTAGCTATGCAGAAATTACTGGGAAGTGGAGAAGTTGTTGGGCTATCCCTTCATAAAGACTTAACTCTTCATCAGCCTGGCTTGTGGTGTACAGAGGCAGACATCACTTGAAACTCAGTCATCTCACATGACAAAGCACCATGAGCTCCATCAAACAAGTGCTGCACAGTAATGGGCTATTTTAGGCCCTTGCTTACATGAGAAAAGTAGAAAGTGTCCTCTCACCAGGAAAAGACTCTTAAAGAGTGCCAACACTGAACTAGTTAGTCTTCTCTCCCTTTTTGCTGAAAATGTTCCCGTCCTCTGTGATGTAGCACAGAAATATAACTGCATCAATTAGTGAGCTGCACTAAGCCACCGACGGCCAAAATATTCTAATAACCCAAGCTAAGATATACCATTTTAGAGACAAAACATCAATAGGACTAGGACAAACCACTGCTTTCTCAAAAGCAAGCCATTGTCCTAAGGACTATATACCAAAAGGAGTTGTTCCAGATCACCAGTCAGCAGTTAGTGTGGATGTGGATACAGTTTTCTTCCTGAGGAAGATTTTCTTCTTGCTGTATCACTTCCTACTGCAGAGATCTGAAGACAGCACTTGTATGAATGTCACTGTATATAAATGCTGCAGATAACCAAGGCAGAAATCTAACTTCTTTTGCAATCAATAACATTGGAGGATCAACGAAATCTTCAATGAAGCAATACTTCACCACTTTCTAGGGAAAGCTGTACCTTATTACTTGATCCAAAGCTCAGTGGACTCAGTGTCCTTCCACTGTCTTTCTTCCCACTGTCTGCAGTGGGCTCTGAAGGAAACACAGGGCCCAGCTGTGAGGCTGAGAGATGCAAGTCTCAACAAGGTAAAAAGTGTCTCATCTAATGACAAAACTCAGTACCCAAGCTGAAGTGGCTGTCCCAAGTAGTGCCAGGGTCTAGTATTATTTTGTTGTTCTACTCCTTCGAGGTCAAATTAATTCCTTTCAATTCAGTTTAACCTGAGCTAGTTACCTAACAGCACCCAGTGCCTCCTCCAGCTGGCACAGCTGAACACATGGGCAGCAAAGCAGTCTAGAACCTCTTCAGAGCAGAACTAGAGGCAGAAGCATTACTCACCAGGGAATGCAGTGGGACAGCCTGTCAGCTAGAAATCCTGAATTTTGATAAACACAGAGAACTACATTTTCAAACACTGCAGAAAGCCAGGCCTACACGATGGATCCAGCAGCTGTTCTGAGTTCTTAAGGATGGCAGTACCTCCCAGCTATGACTCAATGGACAGGGCTCAAAGATGCACTAATCTCCATCTCCCTTCCCCATTGAGTGAGTGTCTATTAGGAATCAATCTTGAGTGCCTGGAAAAGAAAAAAATTATGGCAGACTCTGGAAGGCTGAAATTTTCAGCCCTCTGTTAATTCACACTTTTCCATATGTAAATTCAGTGTGAATGCTCTCAGCACATTTTCCTCATTAGAATTCCCCAAAAGTTTAGGAAAACTGTTGTTTTAATAAGGAAACAAATGCAGCTACAGTACTGAATTAAGACTGTAAAAGAGAGAGATCTTCAACTTCGGTTTTTAATTTGCACATTAGTACAAATCTACAGGGCAGACCAAAGCCCGAACTATTACCAACACATCTTCAAATATGTAAAAGGTAAGACTAGCCATTGATCAAGGAACAAAAATCTGAGTACAAAGGAAGAGACTGTTATTGAGCTGAATGCTCCCAGGTTGAGTCTGCCCCTCTTGGCAGCACATGCGGAGGGACACATTTGAATTTGCAATGGGATGGCCTGCCCTCCTCATGCAGTCTGACACATACACCCCCTGCACTTGAGGGCCAGAGAGGGAGGGGAGAAGTCAGAATCATCTTATACCACCTACGAAATTCATGTCTCAAAGATACAGCTGCTACTTGCTCCTTGTGTGTACAAGCCACTACAAAAAAAAAAAAAAAGAGACATCTGCCCATTATTGCAAAGGGGCTGTCATAGGTGAGCCAGGTGACTTAAAATTTGTGGTGGGATGCACTGGAAAAGTAGAATATGGAGAATGCAACACTGCCTGACTAACACATGCTCCTGGTGCAAAATACATAGGATGCAATTTACTTCACATGTTAACAATATCCATTCTGTGAGATAATCTGATGCACCTCAGAATTCCAACTGAATCTTAGAAACTATGTAGAATATTATAGATTTTATTTTTATCCACATATGAATCGTGTGCAATCACAGTTAACCTCCCTTGCCCCAAGCACCTGACAGGTTCCCAAGTTAGAAATGGTCCATGTAGGTTCTCTCAAATATGAACTGTAGAGAAGGAAGTTCTCACCTTGAATCACCTTCTGGAAGGCTCTCTTATTGTTTCTATTCAGAGCTCAGAGGAAATGTTAGGATATGTGCTATGGCAGGTAGTAAGACTACTGCAAATTAATACTAAATTATTAAATGTAGACACAGTGGCTGGGGCCTTTTCAAACCTAGATAATGGCTAATTTGGTCTGAGTAAGAAAAAACTTCAATGAGAAACCCCAGCCAACACCATGGACTTCTCCTGGAGAAAAAAGAACATCCTCTATATTATTAGAGTACTTTTCTGCTAGGAAAGTTGATCTGGAAGAAATACAAAGCACCTGAAATAGAAATTCTAGATGCTTTTTTTCCTTCTCTGGTTGGAGCCTAGTTAGTCAAAATGCAAAGAGTCATACTCACAGCTCCTATGCCTTACTTCAAGCCAATAAAAATAAAGATGCCAGTTTGCACAGGCTGTAGCAGATGATATATTAGCTAAGGACATCCTAGCAGGAGAATCCCAGAGCTCCACATTCCCTGTGAATGTAGATGTCATAACCCCACCTCATCCTTCTGGGTGTGCAAGCAGTGACCTCAGTACAAACTCCCTGAAAGCAAAGTCTTTCCATGGGATGAGGGAACTGGTTCAAATTGCATACTTTGTGCTGCATGCTCTATAAATAAATCCTGGAGAGTCATATTTTAAGATTTCCACAACAAGCTTTGATATAATACTACCCTGGTTTTGATTTCAGGGTGGTGGGAGGGAGGTCTATGAACCCTCCTTCAACTTCACACACAGTATCTTGCTACAGATGCCTATAGATTTCAAAATCAGGAGGCACTACATGAGCAATGGGACACTGGCATGCACTGTAGCAGAAAACAGGAAATATAATTAAACACAGAGCCACGAGGTACGTTCTTTGGTAAGAGAAAGAGTGCCTTGGGAAGAAAGTGGCAAGGGCAAAACACTATGAAATGGCACAGTGGTTAAGGCAGGGAATGAAGCATGGGTGTAGAGGTGAAGAAACAAGGGTGAGAGGAGCAGAAAAAGAAGCACAAAGAGGTAAAGTGACAATAAGAGAAAGAAGGCAAAGCATACAGAAGAGAAGAATGTATGTAGGGGAAAAAAACTCAGTAGTAGTATTACTCAAAAGTTATTTAGTAAGGGCAGAAGCCACATTTTTATGCAACAGGATACACTTTTCTATAGAGGAAGAGTTTGTTTAAGCTTCTATGAAACCTCAAAAAATCTGTAAGAGGGAAATAGAAAATAATAAGGGAGTAACATCATATTTCTTTTGACTTTAAAATTGCTTTTTAGGTCATATTTCACCCTTCCCTCTCAACCTCCAAGTATTTTCCAGGATGGAACTTTTTTCTTCTCACTCCAGGATTTTGCGTGGGCAGAGCACTGCAGATGCTGCTGAACTGAGAAACCAAGAA
Organism: Peucedramus taeniatus; assembly: GCA_013400575.1. Lineage (NCBI taxonomy): Eukaryota > Metazoa > Chordata > Aves > Passeriformes > Fringillidae > Peucedramus > Peucedramus taeniatus. The sequence goes on along the minus strand of WBNO01029000.1, from coordinate 2,692 downwards.
ACTGATTCATTTTTCCCTTGAATCTTGTGCTATCATTTAGACTGGGAACCAGCAAATGTCAAAGGTTTCAAGTTAGAAACTTGCAGCCACAATTTTACACAGCCTGACCACTCACTTTGTCCCAGAGTAACAGTGGTACCAGAGGGAGAGTAAAGTTCTGAATCCCTGCTGATTGCTAAATATCTAAGAATAATTATTTTTTCTTCTGTTCCATCAGACTTGTGGTCTAAAACTCCTCTCAGTTTTGACCATGTGCAGAGGATAGGCTTTCTCTAAGGTAAGCCCAACAACCATTATTCAACTTTGCTGAACAGAAATCCTCAGAATGAAGACAACTTCATCAAATCTATGAGAAAAGTCCTTCATTCTCACTGATCATATTCCACAAGTCTAGATTAATTTCTGAAAGTTTCTTTTAATTTCAGCCGCTGGTGCTGTACAAAGCCACTGCTGGGTATCAATTCAGTACTCAGAAAGGATTCTAAGAACAAATCCTGTGGAATCATATGACAAAGAAGAAGCTGCTCCCAGGATAATTGATACTATGTTCATATTTTTAAAATCTGAGGCCACTTGCAGTAAGAAAGTTTCCTTCCCTACTTCATCTTAGACTTTAAAACAAACCAAAGCTCTAACATTTTACAAGGTTAGACACATTTTTTACTCCCACCATTTCTTAATAAAACACCATTTGTGTGGGAAAACAGCTTAGTACATGCTTTCAAAACAGGCAAACCATTAATTAATCCAGCATGTCAGCAGTTTTAGAGAAACTTACTGGAGAAGAATAAACTATGCTGCATCTTAAGTTTTAAAACAGTTTGAGCCTTACTTTGAGGGTGCATAAGTATGCCAAGTGCCTGCTACTTTATACTTCTTAGTATATAATCTGTGATACTTAAAGTAGCAAGAAGTATAATCTGAACAGCTGCTAAACCATGGGCAGGTTATAAAACATAGTTTTAAGAAGCTCAAGAGGTTATGAGTTGCTTGTCTCACAAAATCAAAGGAAAATACTAAAAAAAACCCCCATCTTCCACCAACCCTATCAAAGAAAGACTAATTTGCCCAATACAAGTGGTTAATCTCTGAAACAGGCTGGACACGAGAGGTTCCGAAATCACTGCTTTTGCATCAGCAGTATTTTAGCACTATGGTTAGGCAACAAATTGCTTTTCAGCACATCCAAGCTAGCTAGTTTACTGTGGAAATGTAACATGTCATTAGAATAACATCCTGTTATGCAGCATTTCTGTGTTTCAATTTACCCCAACTCTACTAAGATTCAACTAGCATGAAACAGCTGGTCATGATTAGTTACTGGACAGAAACCAAACTGAGATTTCACAATAGGTGGCATCTTATCTCCATGGCAGAGGCAGCTGGTATAAAAGAAAAGTGACCCCTGGCAGAAAACACTGTCCCTAAATATAAATGTGGTGAACTGTTTTTAAGACATTATTTCAGTTCAAGCACTGGTACAGAAACAAGAGGGGGTGTGTGTTGTGGGCATAAGACAGGTTGTTTTGAATGACCGGATTTTGACTGGGTTCTAGCTGACAAGCACATGTTGGGACCCGGCCACCCATGTGCTGAAACTGCAAGCACAAACTCCACCAGAACATTCACCTGGGAGAGTGAACCACTCCCCCTATCCCAGTCCCGGACAACATATCTCATGTTCTCACCAAATCAGATACTCGACATGCCTACTCGATCTCACAGCTTTTACACCATTGCAGCCAAGACTGTGGACATCGTGTTCTCCACTTTATTGCACCTCCTGATAAGCCTGTACCACAACACCGCAACTTCTCCTCTTCCGAAGCTCTCACACTCGACCCAACACGGCACCTGCCAGAGGACTCTCAGCACACAGCGAAACATCGGTGCCCTATAGTGCGATCAGCATCCCATTCCTCTGACTAGACCCAAACTTTACACGTCCCAAACTTTTCATCCCTGGAGCACCGGCGTGCATTGCTATGGATGTGTTAGCAGCACATCCATCCTTAGCCATGGCAGCATGGAGAGGAGCTCCATGGACCCCACGATGGGCACGCAACCACCCAGCCCATCCTGCTCCCTGTCAGGAGGTGCGAGGACACCTTCCCGCAGCAGCTCCCACCCCAAGGATGCGGGAGGGCGGAGCGGGCTGGAAAAGGGGGTCCATCGGTCCGCCCCCTCAGCACAACCCTGGGGGTGGCGTGGCTCACCTGCGTGGGGCATGGTGATGGTCTCGTTGGCGTTGCTGGAGCCCATGTTATAGATGACGACGGCGGAGGCGTTCTGGGCGGCGGCGTGGCGGATCTTGTCCTTGTAGGAGCAGTTTCCCCGCGGGATCAGGGCCACCCAGCTCTTGCCCGGCGCCGGGGCGTTGAAGCGGGTATCGGGGTCGCAGGCGAAGAGGTCGGCGGGCGAGGCGGAGAGGGCCACCTGCCCGCGGGCGTCCTGCTTGGGCGACTGCTCGCCGTAGCGTCCGCACTCGCTCTTCTCGCTGCGGAGCTCGGCGCTGCCGGCTGCCGGGTCGGCGTAGGTGATGTTGACGAAGGCCGTGTACCACTCCTCCTTCTCGGCCACGGTGAAGTCCAGGCACAGCAGATGCACGAAACAAAAGGACAGCAGCCATGTTGAGAGCGCCAGGCTGCGGCACGCTTGGATCACAGACATTGCCATCTTCATCTGCCGGCCC
>WBNO01028982.1:0-19880 GCA_013400575.1 Peucedramus taeniatus | reverse complement strand
TTTATAGTATGCCTTCTCTTAAGGTAGTATGGGAATAACTAGGGTGAATGAAGGTAAACCTCTAACATCTCAGAATAATACCTTTGAAGTATTATTTGGCCTTTGAGGTTACTACTGTAAGGGCTGTAAGAAGTGTTCCAATGTGCAGTGTACTGGAAAANAAATACAGATTTATTTTGGCAGGGGTTTTGTTTTGGGGTTCCATCCGCCCCATAAAACAGTCATGACTATTGATGTTTAAAGGGATTTTTGTGAAGTAGGAATTCAGTTTTTAGTTTAAAAGTTTTCTCCAATTTAGAACTGCATATTTTGAGGTAAAGGCAATTCTTCAAAGTGCTACCTGTATTTACTTTTGCCATATTTTGAGTCATGCTGCTTTTCTGTGAGCCCACTAATGAAAAGTGCCTGCAAAAAAAACCAATATTTCCTCTTTCCCCCCTTTAGAAAGACATAAGAAAGTCAAGTCTCTCAAACCGTAATCTGATAATCATACTGCATTTCTCTAGGGCAAACAACTTCTGATTTATTTACTTGGGTTGATTTTTCCCTTCACCTTTTATACCAAGTGTAAATCATGTGTTTGCTTAGTGGACAAATGAAGGTTTCATGACCTCCAGCTGCATACTGCTTGCTGAGGATCTCTTCCGATCCTGTCACTGTGCGTAACATAAGTGGATGGAAAGGTCACATTTATCACTTTTGAAATGCCAATCTTGAACATTAATTTTGCAGTTTCACCTTTGAAGTGGTTTAGAGTTAGACATCCGTCTTATCTCATGTGCATGGTCTGGCTGTAGTATGTAAGAACAGAATGGGCTAATGCTAAATTTAGCACATTTGGACACTCAAGATTTCACCAGGTCATAGTGTATTTGACTTTTAGTTGCTGGAGTTGCTTAGTGTGCTTTTTTTTTTTTTGTTTTGTTTTGTTGTGGTTTTGTTTTACATGTATAATCCTGTCAAAAGTCTGAATTCACATTAATGTTGATGGATGAAGGATATATCTATTGAGATTATCTTACACAAGACATACCAAATGCTTTGTAGACAATTGACATTTATCAATCAATCATGAACGGTTATATTATCTCCACTCCATTTTTCTTGGTGGAACGGGATCCTAAGTACTATGAAGTAGTGGAATGCTAAGGAAGAGAGTTTGTTTCATGTTAAGCCAAGCTCTTTCTGTTTTCTCAAATGTAATTCATATATTTATGTAAAAAAAAAAAGTAATCATCTTTTTATCAGTGTAGTGAAAATCTACTTAATGTAGATTATGTTGCTGTTAATGTATAAATTACAATGAAGCGTCATGTCAGATATGCAACTCAAAATATTGAGATCAAGGAAGTTACTATAATAAACCTAAATCACAGTGCTGCAAATTGAGAGTGTATGATTTTGGAAGAGTAAATGGTTTCACAGCTACCTGCTTCGTGTACAGAGAGAACTGGATGCAGTATTAATGCTTTGTCTGCATTAATTGTAGTGGATGAGTACTACTGATAGGAGTACAGGATACTACTGAAATTCCTCTGAGCTGTCTGCCAAAAATATAATGCTGCACCTGAGTTGTGTTACCAATTCTGTTTTAAGTTGCCATGGAAATGCATTTAAATGTGTTAGTATGTATTATTATACTACGTATCTGCTGCATGTAGAAGAAAACCTGTTGTTTTGTCTGTATTCTCTACATAAATTCTGAGTTTCTACAGTAGAGACGTCATTATCTCTTATTAGAGAATTGCTCCCATGTTCCTCAAGTTTAGGGAGTTAAATAGCATATCAATGACACCTAATTCTCAATGTGCCCTGTTCTTTGTAAATTAAATGTTTCAGACAGGACAGTGGCAAGAACTGGTATAACTGAAAGGTATACAGCTAATGCCTGTTGAAAACTTCCAGGGTAGGCTGAAGTGATATTTTGAGTGAAGAAATGCAGCAGATTGTGAGTCAAGGGGAGTTACTGTGCTGTTTTACCATTATTTTGTTTATTTTTACATGTAAAAAATGCATTAATAGCTTGAGGGTGACAAAGCAAAATATTGTCCAAGTTTTGTAAAGTGAATGTGCTCGTAGGTCACTGGCACCACCTTGTGGTAAAAGTGATGTGTGGCAGTCTTTGTCATCAGATGCTTTTTGCCTTGTATTGGTCATAATACATACATATGTACAGCAGAGAGCTCACCTGTAACCAGAATTTTTTACTTTTATATGTATTTCAGTTCTGATGAAGTTAACTTCATAAATTACAATGCCTGTGCATTAAAATGATCATTTCAGTATACTGTTCTGTGGTGCTTTTGTATTCAGCCTATCCTGTGTAATGCTAAATGCTGCTTTTGTGATTCCTATGGTGAGTATGCCACGGATTTATAACAAGTATAAAAGGGAGAGGAAAATGTCTTTCCACTTAGTGATAATGTCTCTGCAGTTTATTCTTCATAAAGTATCTTAAACAGGCTTCTAGCAAGACGATACTCTGAAGTTGGAGAGTTTTAACTGTGACTGTTTCATGCTCTGTGCCACATTATAGTTCTCCCATGCATGCTATTTCATACAATTATTATCAGGTTTTCCAAAACTTTTTTTTCTGAGAACAATCTCTTCATTATAGTTGGAGAGGCATAGAGAGATGGTTACTTGTAGTTTTCAAATACATTATCCTACTCTACCCCTCAGTTTCTTTATGTTCAAGTGTAGTCAAGTCTGAGGGACTCAATTAGGACACTAAGAGGTACAGGAGCCAGTGTTGCAGTGGAATGTGATGCCACACAGAGACAACTGTGATACTGGAAACTGCATCTTCTAAGTGCACCAGAGTAATTCATTCTGCTTCTTCGCTAGTCAGGAATCTACAGGGTAGAATTAGTTCCTGAAATAGTTTATTACAAGAAAGTTCAAGATGTACGATGTATCATTCCGTCTCGTGGAAACCATACAAATGGTTGCAACTTTGATTTGTGGAGCCTTCTTGCACCTGCCAACCCTAAGAGTGGAGGAATTGTGGGAAGAGGAAAATACCCCAACAACAGAATAGTAGGATGTCACAGAAAACCAGATGGATTTTATGTGAGGCCACTGTCTTCTGCACTGATACTTCCCCTAGTTTGTTTTGGGTCTAAGGAACTCAAGAGCTGTGCAAACAGTAATCTTGCAGACAGAACTGTCAAACTTTTCTGCAAACTTGGGCTGTTACAAGCTGTAGCAGAGCAGCAATTTGTGGGAAGCTCTGTCACTGCAGTGAAGCACTTGGTGCTGCAGTCTCAGCCTTTACTTTGTAATTTATGTCAGTGTGTGATTGATGAACTTAAATATGCCCACAGAAAAAACATTTGAAATTACCTGGTAGCATTTGTGTAGGCAGAAGGGAATCAGTTCTTTTCAATGAGTGTGAGCTTTACTCATTCATATAAAAATGTTAAAATATGGGGAATATTTTCTTCCCTTCTGTAATGCTTTGACAACTCTCTCAAAAAAAAGGATGTGAAACTATATATTGTAATTCATAAAGTATTATTATTCATAGAAGGTCTCATTCGTGGAACAGTTCAGCAGTATTTCTAATCTTGAGATTTCATTGAGACAGTCCTGGATGTGCAATAGATGAATAATTCTTTATGAAACAATTTAACATTTTCTCCCTCTGTTGTGATGTCATTTTTTCTTACATATCAAATAACAAGTACCATACAAATAAAGATGGTTCTCTCCACAAAGCAGTTGAACCTTCAACTCACTGCTAATACAGCAGAACTTTCTTTTGAAAGAGATTACAGCTTTGGTCTTGTCAGAGGATTGTACAATATGCAACATATGGAATTCAGTCATCCAGCTTTTACTTGGGCAAACTTCCCACTGATTCTGATTAGGCTTCCAGTTTTGCCTGTGATTACGGAAGCTGAAAGGCTTTAAAGAACAGGCCTACAGAATGCATAGCCTGCAGGGTCATATATAGCCTGCAAAGTGCGTGTTTTATTTTGGCATGGTGCATTCCTTGGTTGGCTAGTCAGCCAAGGAGCTGTGAAGCCTGCCTTTGCCACTTCTTGGCTTGGCCTCTGCATAATGTTTTTAGTTTAAAAAACTGTTCATCCAGTGGTATCTGAAAGGGGAATGGGGAGAGAGAGGAGATGCAAACCCATAGAAGAGAAGAATGTAGCTGGGAGTTAAGCTTAAAACACAGCTTCAAGCTTTTGTGTAATACTGCATTTGAGACTGATGAGTTGATGCAGAAGGTTGGCAGTGTGGGAGACCTGCATGGGAGGCTGTATCCCCCAGCTTTGGCACTCATAAAAAACTTACTGTAGTTCACAAGTGTGTTGTAGCTAAGACACAGAAGACACAGGTTTCTATTTGCACCATTAGTCTAAGTCTATAATGTAGATGAACAATTGGAGCATTGGTTGCAACTTTGCAATGCAGAGCCAGAAAGCGTAAATCCTGCTTTTTATAAAATAGCCTTTATTTTTGAAGTAGCTGGTTTATATACCAAGGTTCTTCAGACAGCTGGATCAAGGGCTTACTTTTCGGAGAGCATTCCCAACCCCTTGACAAGATCAAGCAAGTAAATCAGCAGCCCAAAGTTATAGGTCACCTCTGGAGGGTGAACTATCTACGTCTTTCCCACGTTAATTTGTCAAGAGTCAAAGACAGCTGGAGCAGATGTTTATGCTTTCAGAGGGCTGGCAATAATTCTGTGATCTGCTTCCCTCTTGCAGATTTTGGGATTTATTTTTTGACAATGCTTTTGTTATGTTGCCCTCTGTCCCAAGGTAAAACATCCCAGCACATAGCACCTGCTGTCTGCTCCGAGCCATGCTGGTCACAAGCCCAGGTCACCAATTAAAAGTATAAGGGGAGGAGGGAGAAGGATAGAGAGAAACATAAGGAATCTTAGCAACAGTAGGGCAGTAGCAAAGAAAAGGATAACTATGGGAAGGCAGAGGAGAAAAGAGAAAAGAGTACATACAAAATTTAAGAGCAAGCCGAGCAACAAGAGCAAGAGTAAGAAAGCAAGGATAAAGAGGAGAGGGAAGAGGAGGAGTAGGAACAAGACAGAGTAAGAGAAAAGGGAGAGCATGGATAAAACAAGTGGTTGTGAAGTACAATCTGAGTCGTAATTTCTAATACACAAAAAGTTCTCTCTTCAGTGTCAAGGTTAAGAATATAAATAATTTGTACAGTTGTGCCAGGAGAGGAGAGCAGGAAGACGAGGAGCTGGAGTAGATTTTTCTCATGCGTAGTCTCTAGTTTTATATTCTATACCCAAAAGCAAAGTCCAGCCAGCCTTCTGAATGTCGCAAGACAAATAGATGGGGCCACACCCCAAAGCATCATCTATTTCTTTTCTTTCTCTTTAATTTCAACTTTAAGGATCTCTCCTTCTCCTGCTCTGGGGGATGGTGTCATACTAATGATCAGAGACTCCTTACTGGTTGTTCTCTGCATAACTGCAGGCTTAGCATCTGCCTGTGGCTTTTCCTTTTGAGCGGGGCGTGCAGAGGGGGCTGCGGGCTCCGCAGGTTTCTTCTCCTCTTCTTTAGGCTTGGCCTCTGGTTCAGCTTGAGTTTCCTAGAAACAAGAAGTTTAATGTTTTCCAATACTGCAGAAGAAATTCAGGAAGTCGTTCTATTCTGTACATACCATGGAAAGGCACAACATTACAACTGTATTAATAGTATGCAACACATGTGAATTTCTATTCAGATGCTGAAAATCAGTTTCTAAATGAAAAATGCAATTTCATAATCAGAATATCAGTATACCTAGGAAACGCTTGTGGATATTAATGATACCTGCTTCTTACTAATACAGGGGGATGAAACAGTTTTGGGGCACAGAACCCTTCCTTAGGTCTTGCCTTCCTTTATTTACTTAAACTAGTGGAGAAAGAAGGAGTGTTACATAAACCTTGACATACTTCACACTGCCCCCATTCCTTGGCCAAGCCTATTTGCTAGTAAGTTCACAAATACACACTAAACGGAGCAGTCTTTCTGCTCCAATCATATTGTTGTAGTCATTTGTGTGAGCAAAATGCAAAGTTCTTTTTTTGACTTATATATAACCACAGCTACTTCAGCTATAAAGAAAAGAATTCTGCCACCTTTGGGTGAATATGTAGAAGTGAGCAGGTTCTTATTAACATTAACATTTCTCAGAACAGAGTATTATGTGGGAATTATTTTTCATTAGTCAAAACAACGGTTTTCTCATAAGTGCAAGATATTAGAGATTTAATCCGTTTTGGCTGTGTGGGCTACACTTTATATTTTGTCTTCAGGATTTTTAACAACCTGAGATCTGACACTGAATTGGAAAGTTCACCATGTGCCCGAGTCAGCTGGATCAGATTACTGTGTTTGGGTATTTCCGTATTTACTGTTGTTTACATAAAATTAGAAGATCAGATGCCCTTAAGGCCTTTGTAAAATCCATTTATCCTTACTTTCTTAGAGGATTTTTTGTTTGCTTGCTTTTTTTCCTTGCTTTTGTTTTCTCTGGTCTGCATAAAGTCCAGGTTCAGAAAGATTGAGCCAAATTTTAGAATTAGTGTTTACAGAGATTAGGAAAAGTGGTTTTATCTCAGCTACTGGGAGTTTTTGCTGTTGATTGCAGCAAGGCTAAATTTTCATCTACTCTGTTTGCCCAAGCCCTCTCAGTAGATTTTACTCTGTTTTCTGTGGCTTTACCCGAGTTTCTTGTTGTTGCTTCAGCTGCAGCAGCTTAGCAAGGCCTTCTCTTCCTTTTCCTCCAAGCATTGCTTTAAACAGTTTCGGAGTTTCCTGTTTCTGCCCAAAGAGACTGGCCAAGCCCCGTGGTTGTGGCACTGGTGGTCCTGGAGGAGGTTTCCCCTTCTGCTTCAGCAGCACCCTTGAGAAAGAAGGGGGTAAGAACACACAGCAGTGCTGTGAAACTGAGTGAAGTTTCTGCAAAGCTGAAATACCACATTTATGCATGAAAATCTGATGGCTCTTACTTGGTTCCCAGGTCCAGTGACAAGAGCAAAATTGGAAACAGTAAAGGTTTTGCTCTAGACTCTGGTAGAGATGGAGGCAGCTGTTGAAATTTGGAGTTGCTTATCTATATCCTGGAGTATAAACAAGGGCTGGCTCAAATTAAGGTGTCACAAAACAGATCAAAGAGTTTTAAAAGGAAAGAAGAGGTGTGGAGGGGGGTGGGTGCCCCATACCTGGGATGGCAGTCTCTTATCCAGTCTTCTGCATACAAATTCAGAGAGCATCTGCTGCTCCACCAGGACTCTAGTTGGCACTTTTGAAGGAAATACTCTACCAAACTAACTTCCAGCATGGCTCATCTCTCATAGGTCAGGTTAGACAGTGGTACTTATTTTTGGTCTTTTTCAGTAGAAGAAGACACCCTGACAATACAAACACTACTGCCAATCTTGTGGCAGACTAGATTTTCACACTGTTCCATAGCTGTACTGATTTGCAGCCATAATGACAAGAACTGAGAATGAATAATGAGGGTAAAGATTAGATGAAAGATCTGAGACAGATAGGACCAGTAAAAAGCAGAGGGTTCCCATGCTTTCAGTTTCTATTAGATTACTGTACAGTTTTCAAGGCCGCTTTTCTATCCTTGCAAAAGCCCTGACTTTAGGTTCTTCATGAGTGAGGACGACATTCACAATCTGTAGTGCAGTAAATCCCATAATACTATCATTATCCAGCATCTTGTACTTTGGGAATTTCAGAAGTGAAGGGTTTACTTTTTTTTTTTTTTTTTTTTTTTTGTTTAAAAGTCAGGAATGATTGATGCTGGGGAGCATTGGTCCACGCGTTTGTTCTCCTTTTCTACCTGTTAGTGCTAGTTTTGGAAATTGAGCAGTCAGCCCATTCTGTGTCTGATTTCCTTGTTCCTCAGAGCATCATGATTCTCAAGATACTGCTGTTTGGCTACCTGGGCTGTTACAACATGATGATTGCAGCCATTTGCTAGCAGTTATGAAAAACAAAATGTCTCTCCTCTGCTATGTTTAGTCTTTGGGGAAATTTCAAGTCTGTGACCAACCTTCCAACCTTTGATAGCAATTTGAGGCAACAGTAGAGACCAGTAGGGGTGCTGAAGTATACTAATAATGACAAACTGCTTAAAATATTTGGATCTTTTACAAGATAGCAAGGTACTCATTTTGTTATAATTTTATGACAAAATGTGACAATACTTTGCCCTTTCAAAGCTGTGAAAATGCTGATCCTAGCAAGCTACAGCCAAAGGAAGGTGAAAAGCAATCAGTTTGAAATCCCATTTTGGAATTCTTTTGAATAAAATGCACAGGTATCTAATCTGTGTAGTTTCATCTTGTCAGGCCTTACTTTAAATCCATTCCTACCTGCTGCTTAAGATTTTGGAAATGCATACAAGTCAGTGGATGCATTGAAGCATATCTCTGTAGAATTAATTACAAGTGTTTCGCTGCATCTTTGAAAACCTATTCCTTAACCGATATCTGTCCTGCAGTTTCTTTCTTGATGATGTAAGAAGTCCTGATATCTATCCTTATCTCATTTTTTTTCGTTACCTTAAATATAAATGCATTTCCACAACCCTTGGGATTCCTTCCAAGACTGTGCTTTCAACTGGAAACTACTTGGCAAATCTGACCCCTAACATCAAATGTGTTTACAACTGTTAGTTTTTCAAGAAAGGAATGCAAATCATCTAGAAGTCACAACTGTCCATCCTGCAGCTAAATGATATGATTTAAAAACTGTTAATAGGACATACTTTGCTTTCTTCATGAGAAGTTTTTCTGAGTCAGGATAGTTCACCAAGATTTCATTGAGTGTTTTCTTGTCCAGAATGAAAAGGTTGGCAAAACCATGAGCCACCACGTTGGCGGTCCTTCGATTTCCTCCCCCAGCAGCTAGTAGGCTGGAATGAAAATAAACACTATCAGTCACAGCATTACTTGCCCTAGTGAGGAATCTCTCTGCTGGTGCTTCTCCATTAAAGTAATTGTAAAGCTCACTTACAGAACTGGCTGTTTTATCCAGTATTCTGTAAAGGCTCTGTGCAGACTGGATTAGAAATTCACAGAATGACTAGATTGGAAGAGACCTTCAAGATCATTGAGTCCAACCCATGCCCCAATACGTCAACTAAACTATGGCATCGAGTGCCACATCCAGTCTTTTTTTTAACACATCCAGGAATGGTGACTCCACCACCTCCCCAGGCAGGCCATTCCAGAATTTTATGACTCTTTCCATGAAAAACTTTTTCCTAATATCCAACCTATATTTCCCTTGGCACAGCTTGAGACTGTGTCTTCTTGTTCTGTCAGTTGCTGCCTGGAGAAAGAGACCAACCCCCACCTGACTACAACCACCTTTCAGGAAGTTGTAGAGAGTGATAAGGTCACCTCTGAGTCTCTTTTTCTCCAGGCTAAACATCCCCAGCTCCCTCAGTTGTTCTTCACAGGGTTTGTGTTCCAAGCCCCTCCCCAGCCTTGTTGCCTCCTCTGGATGCACTGAAGCGTCTCAACGTCCTTCCCAAACTGAGGGGCCAGAATTGGACACAGCACTCAAGGTTTGGCCTCACCAGTGCTGAGTACAGGGGAAGAATGACCTCCCTGTTCCTGCTGGCCATGCTTCCATCTCAGGAAGGCAAACTGTCTTCTGGTGGTCAGGCATTTGTAGATGCTAAGGACTGTGGAAAGTTTTGCTACATACATTTCTGCTAAGAGATACCCACAGCGTGGACTGCACTTGTTTTAGTTCTCATGTGAACTTGGCATTTCCTCAGTTTTATTGCTGAAAACTATTTGCATCAGTAGTAAAGCAGCATTATTTACAGTGAATGAATGATTCTCTCCCAAGGATTTTTTTCCTGAGTGAATAACTTCTGTGGGGCTCTCGTTTTTGGTTTTCTCACATACCACATCTCGTGTTTAAATGTTGACAAGTTGAATGATACAGTTGAGGAAGGTCTTTCACGCTGACAGTTACAAATGTGTCTGTCAGAAAAAGGCTATTTTGTTTTGAACGTAAGGCATTAGACCAGTTTAGCTGGCAGCAGTTGGCCAGAAAGAAGACATGTAAGAAAAAATTAGATGTACAAATAAAAAGAAATTTTTTTCCTGCACCAAGCAATTGAAGAGACTTCACTTGTCAGCTGTGCTGGTAAGTAAGAGAATTTGCATTTTGTTCTTAGTACTAAAGTTGCTCTATCACTTTATTCAAGATCTACCCCAAAATTTGTGCTTTAAAGATTTACCAGTGAATTACTATTTTTAGGGAGCATTAAGATGATCTAAATTTAAAAGTTATTAAAAAAAGATATTCTGAACCCCAGTAAACAGTAATTAATACCCATCTCAAGTGATAATCAAGGATATATATTTGTTTTAATAGTAAAGATATTTATAAAACATATTTCTAACTATTGAATCATATAGATAATATATTTAATTTATAAAGGATAGTAAGAGACCTCTGCAACTGTGTGTGCAAGGCTAGTTTTACATGCCCACAGAGTGTTTTTCTGCAACTCAAGACAGCAATCAATACATGAACTGAAGCTGAAAATGCAGTTTATCATCTTCTTTTTAAACAATTCTCTGCAATTCCTCAGATAGAATAAAACTCTGCACAATAGGAAAAGCTGCTAAGGAAAATTGCAAATACCTTTTGAGTTCTGATGAATCACTTCTCAACAAGTCATTGAACAATCATTTTTAGGCTTTCCTAACAGAAAGCTCATTTTATCAAGGTAGAAGGGGACTAAAGAGATCAGCTTTTTCATTATGGTGATGATGTGAAGTGAATTTTACAAGTAAGGCAGTCTTTGCTCAAAGAGAACCATCTTTGACTAAGGACAGTGTTATGTACTTCAGCATTCAATCTGGTTTGGTTAGTGTGTGAAGAGTTATATGACCAATTTTTTAAAAACAGATACATCTGCTTTGCAGGGGTTCTTGGTAATGCAATATCTATATTAATCACAAAATTTACTTTTTTTTACCTAACATTTTTTACTCCAGCTGTGAGCATGAAATGCTCTAATAATAGTATAAGTTGATAACCTTAGAATTCTTATGCTAGCAAATTAAATTTCAAGCTATAAAGTTGTCAAAGTGATGACTCAGCTTATCTATTGTTTTTATACCTGATCTCTGTGGGAAGCTGCTGTTAATAGAAGTTGGGGAATGGCTTATGTTATCAGCTCAACATGCAGGGTTGTGTTGGCTCAGCTGGGCACCTATGTGCGTATGAGGAGAACTGGTAAGTCAGGAAAGGGAAATAGGTCTGGATCTTGCTTCTGATAAGAGTGTCAAACTCCAAAGGGCAGAGCCTATCAAAAACAGCAGCTACTACTTTGAGGGAAATCCTGAACCAAAGTACTGGAAAATGTCATCTTTCACAAAACTAAATAGTCCCTGTAGTTGGGATTTTTTATATAAAGTTTGAAATTACAAAAAAACTGAAAGTTGATGCTGAGATGAAATATTTAGAGATATTCCTGTCAAAAAAATTACATAAAATGGAGAAATGTTTTAGTTTTTCTAGAATTAACATTTTCTGATAGGAAATAGCTCTAGTGAAATACCAGTAAATGGATGAATGAGGACATCTGGCTTCAAGTGTAACTTTCTCTGGGCGAGTGAAATGTTGTTATAACTGAATTTCACTTGTTCTGAATTGTATTTGCTGATGGGCTCTCATTAAGACAACAATCTGTTTGCTTCTGATTCTGAAATTATTTTCCTTCCCCAAAATGATATCTATACAGGAAAGTTGCAATGAGGGTAAAATGTTAATTGGAACTCCTATTACTTAATCCCTTTCTGTAATAATTTTCAAGGATGAAATTGGCAAGGGACATGTTTGGTTGTTACTCTTGCATTGGCTTTCTAGTATAATTCAGGGAATTTTTTGGAAATAAACAGTTTTTATTTTCTTCAATTCCCTTGCTCCTGGAGACTTTTAAGCATCATTGACATGCATTTTGAACAGAGCGAGATTAAATAGCAAGCATCTTATAAATCATGTACCTAAACCACTCAGAAGGAAGCTGACATATTTCTCCAAACATATCTTGAATTGGAAATCAGAAAGAAATCAGCCTGGTATCAGGTTATAACCATTATGAAGTGAGAGGAAAACTTGGATGTCCTAAAAAAAGTAGTATGTAATCCATTCAAGAATATTTTTTTTTTCCATTTCCCTGTGGTATTCTCTATTCAGAAGACCTTGAAAAAATTTATATAGAAAGGCACAATACAAACTCATTATTTTCTAGCACCTTGCCAGTAGGAAGAGCGTATCTCTGCTGATACACTTAGTGCATTGTGTCAGCCAGTTGCTGTGTTTTTCTTCTCCTTGAGTTTATCCACTGCCTGATATTTTATATGCAAATTACACGTGTCTGAATGGGTTTGCTGCTGCAGTAGGTCAGTGATGAATAAAACAAGACTAGAAGTGTAGTGTTATAGCATTGCTGAGGGGTTTGCTGGCCATATTGGCAATTATGTAAAGAGTAACACGTACTGGGAAATGAATCTTTAAAGGTCATTGTGTGGTTCTCACATGGAAACAAGCACTTACCTATGTTAGATCAAAAGTGTAAAAATCCCTGCCTTTTTTTTTGAAACCAACAGTTATCATTTCTCAATTTAAAATACAAAGTTCTCACTTCAAATACCAGACTAATAAATAATTAAAAACCACATGTGTGTTACACATGGGGGCTGCTTTAGCTTTTTCTTCTTCTAATGTCTTTTCTTTATTCAGCCCTTATTGACGAGTTCATTCTCAGTCTTTCTGCATAACTTACAATACAGCCTTTTGTTTGCAGGCTTTGCTCAGGTAATTATATTGTCACACAGAGAAATACCTTCCAAATAACCTTCTCCAAGAACTGATATAATTTCACTTTCCCACTTAATGAACAAGTTCTTTAACTGAGATATATCCGAGATAATATATATAACTGAGATGTTTTCCACTTGAGGTCTAAGCAAGTTCTATATGAACATCACTGGGTAAACAGGAATGTTTCCCCTACTACAAAGGGAGACACAACTAGAGGACAAATGTAAACCTGGCCAGGAGCTGACTATTGCTTTTCAAAAGGCAGATTAAAGCTACCAGCAAGAGCATTAACAATAACAGGAAGGCAGCTGGAAGAAACCAAGAATCCAGTTTATCACATGCAGCAGCACATTTATTTTATTACTTTTCCTTGGGCCAACCTCAGTGGAGGGATGCAGTGCCTAAAAACTAGCACTTGATTGGCAAACTGGGGAACTAAGCACATAAGATTTAATGGATTTTGCATAGAAAGTACATGCAGAATATAAAAACCATTTGTAGCCACCAGCAAAAAAAAATTTTAACCAGATAAATTCAGGCAAAAAAATCTGGTCTATTCACTTTTTTCTTGTCTTGTATGCTTTTAAATAAATACTTTTTTCAAATTGGGTTGTCTGATTTTCAGCAATTTAATCAGCTCTTAAATGAACTATTTTTAATAGCTATTTTAGAATTTTGTATCTATTTTGTTGGAGATTAATTTTCATCTTTGCCATCTGCTGTTTTAGGGCCCCTAGTATAGACAATAAAATGCATTTGGTCCTCCTGTATTGCAGACAGCATAACAGGGAGATATGTTAAATATTTAAAATTCTAAAGAAGAAATTTGTCTCTATATCCCTGTGTGCATTGATCAAAACACTGGTCTCAGATCTCACCCTGTTAATCACTGGTGCTTCTCTTAGATTTTCCTTCACTTACATGCATCTCCTTGCTCAGTGTCGTCTTTGTTGATCCTACCCACTTTTTAGCCTCCCCATGATAGCTGTCATGGTTACCACAGAGAAGCTAAACAATCACTGATTATTTGACAAGTTCTAAAAAAAAAGTATTAAAAACAGTGATGGACCTACCTGATCTCCCCAAATACAGCTCCTGCTCTTAGGGTAACCAGGACTTTGGTACCATCAGGGCCTCCAAGGACTTGAACTTCACCCTGTTTGATGATGTACATCTCTCTGCCAATCTCTCCCTGGGCATACAAACACATAAGGAACCCATGTTTTAGCAATGGTTTTTGTTATTAGAATAATATGACAGGTTCTTCTTTAAATATCTTTCTACTCTCTTCTGAGCGGAGGGTGTACCACTATTATGAGGCAAAGCAGCAATTTAGTTTTAAAAGTGAAAAAGCAGCAGCAACAGAGCCAGGACTGAAAATGTAGTGACTTGCACTTCCTATCTCTTCACTTGGTGCTCCAAGCTTGCATGCAGAATCTCCTTGGTGAAGTAGGGTGAGGCCAACATACATCCAGGGGGAAGGTGGTGCCAACATTCTGTACCACATGTTGCAGCATTAATAAGATTGCTATGGTTGTTGGTCACATGGTAGGGTTATACAAGTGAGAGGCCTTTTAGCTCTGAATCAAGCTGTAAAAGTTGATTGTTCAATTTCTCATGGCCTGTCTTTGTTAAGAACTGTTTGCATCAGACTGCAGTATCAAAACATTGAATCTGTTGCTGTCCATTCTCTCTGTTGTGTCAGAGTCCCAGCTGTAGTCTAAGATCCTTTCATGCTGTGCATTGTATAAGCAAACACACCAAACTACTCTTCCTCCCTTCTTAGCCAACAGCAATTCTGGGACTGGTCTTTGAAGGGACACTCTTGATCCTTCAGTGTATTCACAAATGTTTAACTTCTGCACAGTGGAGTCAGTGGAGCTAGCCCAGCATTCTGGAGGNTAAATTTATTATTTATTATCTTATTTATTCTTTCTTATTCCCCTTAATTCTTGGAGGGAGCAAGACCTTAGTGAACATGTTGGACCAGAACTGCTGAAGACAAATTAGGGGTTCTGATGGTCACTTGTGTAGGTGGTGGGACCTGTGGGTCACTTGCCAGAGCAGTAGTAGTACAGATTACTATTATCCCCCCAAGCTTTAATTGCATCTGACTTTGCTCTGTGTTTACATGCCTTCTGGAAAGAGGCTTGGGCACACTGGTCAGAAGCTGAGCTATTTACCTGTGAACTACCTGTCTGGCCAGGTTTACACCAAAAAGCTGAGACAAGATAGACATCTTTGCTAAGGGACAGTGTGACAGCATTCAGCTGGAAACCTGGAGATGGCTCAGAGCTGTGAGTGAAGGCAGAGCAGATCCTGCTGGAAAGAGCTTTATGGAATGCAGTGTATTTTCTACAAATTTAAATAATTCTTAAGTGTGTCTGAGTACCCAAATGAAGCACAGACAAAGCACCATAGACTGAGACCCATAGGCTGAGTTTGTATGCATAGAAGTATAGAAACATTATGTTTGATCCATTTTAAATATTAAAATTTCATGAGGTATCATTAGATAAGCCATATTTACATTAAATACTTTCCCATATTACTATAATTTCGTGGTTGGTAATGTAAGTAATAAAATCCACATCATCTTGTTCTAGATTGAAATTTGAGAGCATATTTGTTGTTATTACATAGAGTAGCTTAATTAATTTTATGCTTTCTAATTCAGTCAGGATTAAGTTTATTTAAAGGACATTGTTGACCGATATCTGAACTCTTTTTCTAAAGCACATAACATAATTCTTATTTGAATAAGACAAGAATGCTCACCTTTTTGCAGACAAAGTCACCAGGTAAATATACAATGGATTTCAACCTTAGCAGCATGTCATATATCATCTGGGTATCACAGCCCTGTTAAAATAGAGTTGATCACTCTGCTGATTCAGTATAAGAAGTGATTATTACTGCCTCAAAAACCAACAATACAGGAATTACCCAGGGATTCCATAAGTGGAATGCAAACTCAAAACATCATAAAGATCAGCTATTAGAGCTGAAAAAGGACTGAAAGAGTTGTTATTTCACATACTTATTAGGTTCCCTATGGGTTGAACATATTTTCATTTTTTTTATAAAGTGAATTTCTGTACTGTAATTCAAAAAATTTTCTGTAATTCAAAAATCTAGATTTTCTGAGGAAGCTCAGTTAGTGCTATGTTCAGAGCTTTATGTGTCTTTAATGGGGCTTTTATGGGATTTTTTTTAACTGATCCAGGGAAAAACAACAGATCCTGTCAAATGCTCATGTGAATCTATGAACTCCATGCCTGCAGCAGATGTAGAAAAAAATGTACAGCTATGGAATTTTTATACAGGTATATAATGTGATTTCTTGCAAATATCCTAACAAGTATTTTTTCTGTGTGTACTTCTAAAAACTCAGGGTCTCCTTGCTTTTGTCCCAGAAATCCAATTTTAAGTACACATTTAAATTGTAGCTCTAGAAAACTAGTGTGATAAGTAAAGAGAAAGCTCCTTTGCACAAAAACTGACTATGATGCAGCTTTCTCTACACCAGTGTTACATTGCCAGAACACAGAGCATGGGTCATCTCTCAGGCAGACGTGGGTGGCTACAGCAAGGTGGACTGTGCCAAAGATTATTCTCTGTCTGACTCTTGAGAATAGTTGTATTCCAAACTCACTCACAGTCTGACCATACCATCAGCTATAGGATGTCGTCATAACAGGACTTCGTTCTGATCTCATGTATTTTTTTCAAGATCACTGCCTTGACACAAAAGAAATCCAAATGCAGGCACTTGGGTTTGTTCTGATGTCTCCATTCACGGAGACATTTCTTTGACTTATTTTGCCTTGCATACTAACAAACATGTACTTAAGTGTTGCAAGATGCACAAAACAAGGTTTCTGTATGGAATACCACATATTTCTGCATTCTCCTGTAAAACTACTTGCTTTGAACAAGTCCACTTTGTTGACAATGGCAAAGTTCACATCAATTGCAACGGCTAAATGCATTTTGGTTGGCATCTGCTCCAGTAATTCTGATTCATCTGAAAAAAAGAAGAAAAAAAAGACAAATTAAAGGAATGTCCACAAAAATGAACAAAAATAACTTAATGGAGTTATTCTTACATTTATGAGCTCAAGTGAGGAAGCAGCTAATATGCTTTTACTAAGGTGCTTAATAAATCTAAATTATTACCTAAACATTGTATTAAGGAATAGAATTTGTGAAGTAGTAAGAATCATATTGCTTTGTAGTTTCTTTATTTTCCAAAGTAAGTTGAGCAGCCTCCTCTCACTTCCCACATGCAACTCAGAAAAGGAGAAATGTGAATTTCACCCTATATCTGTATCTGTACAACCACTTTCACTCAGACATGTAAGTAACTGGAACTGGAAATCCTCACCCAGCATTCCTTGAGAGTCCCATGTGTATTCATACCAAGTTCGAACACGATTTTGCACCAGTTTTGGAATAGAATAGGTGTTCATGTAGGAGACTGTGTTGTCCACACAGGAACGAAAGTAGTTCTGCCCTGCTGTTGCTGCTCCAATTACGTCTCTCATCTGCAAACATCAATTGTTGTTACCACACATTTCAGAAAAAATAGTCTTGATTTTAATATCTTGTCAACAACTTATAAAAATAATATAATACTTTTTGCAAAAATTTATGCATTTGGCTGCCTGTTTTGAATAGGTGCTTCATCTGCTTTTTCAGAAACATTAGAGATTTAATCTGATTGTCTGATTGTAACATGATTTTAGAGGGATTGTTTCTGGGTTTTAGCTTATTCTTCTGTCTTGTATTTCTGGACATGGATGAAATTACAGATAATACTTTTCTTAAAAATCCATAGCCACTCTGTATTTGGCACGCAATGCAAGTCAGAAGCAAACTGGGCTGAATTTCTGTAATAACATCATCTGACTCCATTAGAACTGTGCCACTGTTAAAATAGTTAAGAGATCAGTCCTAAGCTCTGAGAGCTGAAAGGTGACCTTAAAGTTTTTAGCACAGGAACATCATTTAACATTTCAACTCAAATGTGATTTAGTTTTTAGAAAGTGGATGAGTTAATGTTCATAGATATTCCTTCTTCAAAAGAATAAGTACTCAGATGTGATTTTGGTGGAATGGCTTTATGTGACAGCTATCAAGGATTAATGTGCCATGGGCTGAATTTTGCTCTTTATTACAGAGATGCAATTGATTGCAATGGGAATAACAATTTTTAGGCAAGTGTGCTAAAGCAGGAATAACTCAATAATTTTGAGGGTTCTTTGTAAACAGGAATTATAACAAACAAACTGCAATGGAACAGTTTGTGTGTTAAGGTTTAAAGTTTGAGACTGCAAATGACTACATTGGTTACAAAAAGTCATCTGCAGAATCTTCTTGGGGAAACGAGACTTTCATTGATAGGTACAACAATTTAAGGAAAAAATATAAATATGCAAACTCTGAAGTTTAATTCTATATACTTGAATTCAATAGTTTTCCAGAATAAATATTTTATATGTATGCATTGTTTTACTTTTGGTAATTCTGGTTTATGAAGGAATTTAAAATCCTATAAGGGTGTTTGCAATGACAGTTATCCCTTCTTGCAGTTCCAAAGAGCAAGAGACATATGCAATCTCTAGCTGCTTGATTGAACTTTTCAAATGTTGTATTCAAAATAAGAATTAAATTTCAGTTTTAATTTAGTTTCTTTTTTTTTTTTAATAATTAATTTTATTACAGGCATGGACAAATCAAAAAGTCTGGAATGGTTTCTATAGAAATTGATAAGGCACAGCCTCACTCAGAAACCTCAGCAATTGTTTTTCAGAAGGCAATGTGTTTTAAAACCTATGATCTAAAGCCCAAGTTTAATAGTTACAGAACAGAAATATTTCAATTATGTTCTTTTGGAAATATAAGTGATTTGCTGTGCTATAGGCTTTTTTATTTCCCTCCTGCCAAATGGGAACCAAGAGAAATAGAAACCAGTTAATTTTCAGATTAACAAATATATTGTAATTTGTGGAAGAGATCANAAAAATAATGAGACTTCCATTAACAGAATCCTATTGGTAGTAGTACTGAGCATGACTCATTCAGCAATCACATTTTTTATTTCAGATTTAACAGTATAATGTGAATGTCAAGGATTTGTCTCCTTGGCAGTAAGGAAAAAAAAAAGGAATTATGCATCGTTTCAAGGGTCATCTGTGTCTTGCAGAATCTTGGCTTTTAATCAGCTTGTGTGCAAAAGAGCTGCAAAACAGGGAACTGATTAAACACGTGTATTTATCAGAAAAATAACTGTGTTTGACATTAAAATAGAGGATGGAAATGAAACTTTTTCCCAAAACTAAAGTCCATTAAATTGAATATATTATCACTACATTACAGTAATTTGAATCTAATTTGTTATTGATTTTTTATGTACCTGACCAATTAAGCTGGAGAAGACAAAGACACCCATGAAATAGTTCAGGAGCTGAAAAATGATCTCAAACAGCGTTTGTGGTTCTGCAAGGCCACCGATGGTGATTAAACTGCGAACTGCCCAGTAGTAACACCTCAGGTACCTGTGGATACAAACAGCATTTTTGTTAGACCCTAGCTACTTGTGTGTTTGAAGTTAAGCATATGCCTACCTGAGTTGGGCCTTTCAGTGATGCTTTTCGGTTCAAAAGACTTCCAGCATTTTATAAAGGGTTGTGAATTTACAAATGATACAATTACATAGGTCAGGTTGAGTTGAATATCCTCGGATAATAACAGCAAAATAAGAATGTATGGGAAATGCAGCTATAATTTACTGTTCTCTAGTAAAACAGTAAGACTTTGTACACAAGTCTTCTTGTGTACAAAATTGCCAAGATAGACGTTACAGTGTTAGAATGCTACCAGTGAAGGTGGTCAAAAGCTGTGTAAAAGTGTTGGAGACTTCCCAGAGTATCTCTGTAGCAGCATAATAGATGCTCAAACACTTGAAGGTCCCCTTCATGGCTTTAGTGTGATGACACCAGTGCAAAGCCTTATGGTGGGAATGGCAAATGCAAT
>WBNO01028973.1:0-55685 GCA_013400575.1 Peucedramus taeniatus | reverse complement strand
ACAGATCCAACCCCCAACACTCTAATCTTGCTTCTGTGTATATATTTTTCCTTTATATACCAGCCTGCTGGCATTAAGACAGCACTAGTGGCACACAGTAACACTCACTAGCACTCAGCTCTGCAGGGGCAGGAGATTTTTACTGCTCTTCAGAAATGCCAGTTTGGTACAGTCAAAATCATGTGAAAGTTACAAGGACTTTCCATTTGCACAGGACTTCTTCATATCCCCCAGCTTCACAATCTGCTCTCATTTCCTCACTTGTTGCCAGCATCCCTCTGTCTTTGCAGAGGACAGAGGAATGCACTTTTGGGCTATATTCTCTGTGCAGACTCCCTGATGTTTAAGCAGAAGTGTAACTCTTCCCATACAGATTTTTATAGGACCACTCTACTAGGAGCCAAGGTTGTGCAGAGCTGTTATTCAGTAGTATTTAGGAAATCCAGCCAGATGGCCTCAGTCATGTGCTCCCCTTAGACACACCACCAAGTGGTGCTGACACGCCAGGACACAGGGAAAGCAGAATTCAAGCCTTTTCTGATCAGCACTGGTGGCTTCTCCCTTGGCTACATGCACTGCTCGAATTCTATACCAAACAACTTCTTGTAATGACTCATCTAGCATACTGAAATAAACCTAAGGGCATAATTTGTGTGCCTGACCTGGTAACAGCAAAGTGGTGTTTCACCACAGCATATACATTATACCAAAGCAACCAGTATTGCACTCTCAGAAGAGAGCACTGCCTCATACCAAAAACTGACTTCTAGTCAATGCCTGTTGGAAGGCCTTTGTAATTTGAAGTGGAACTATTTTAAGCATAGGAAAGATCTACAATTACTGCTTTGGCATGCAGCTGTGGAAAGCAAGTGTGTTCCGTCATGCAGGAATGCGTGAAGCGTTGATGACATGGTAAAAGGAGGCCACTCTCTGCCTGCGAAGGAGATTTTATACCACCAAGTCTTTTGTATCTGAAGAGAATTACAAGGAAGAAACTTGGCCACTCACCATACAAGTTGCTTAGCTTTGTCGTGGTGAATAATCAGTTTTTCAAGTGTAAGAATGTCACCTCTGACTTCAAATAGAGCTAGATCTGTAAATGGTGACAGGGTTACAATCCTGGTAGTTCAGCCAGGATTGCCAAATATTAAATACCTCCAACAACGTCTGTCTTGGCAATATTGTCGAAGGACAGCTGCCTAATGCTGAAGAGCATTTCCAGTTGCACTAGCTCAATCTTGAACTCTCAGTAATCTTGTAAAAACAATTTTTGTTTTCAACTTGATAATCCTTAGCCTTAGCCAGTGCTGTTCCTGCCAGTGACAGCCAACAGAGCACTGGTTGGGAAGCAAGGCATCTCCTTTTCAGATTCTTTTCTCACTAGTCACATATTTGGGGAGGAAAAATGCATTTAGGAAACAAGTGAGATAATGCATCCCTGGAAATATTTTAAAGCACGATAAGAGAACTGGAAGCCTGCTGTCAAAGATCTTTACCTCTTCCAATGAGACCACAGTTAACAGGGAAAACTAAATTCAGTGCTCGCCTTGTCTTGCTGACAATCTCATGAGCAGTTATTATTTTTTGAAACAGTTCTTACCTCATGTCTGAGGAGAGATCTTAAAATTAGAGAGTGTTAGAAAATGCACTCCCTGGGGAGTCTGCATTAAAACAGGTATTTGTAGTTATTGAATACCCTTATGGCAATATAGGGCAACATTTTCAAGTAATGCTTGCCAAAATTATTCAAACACTAAGGCCTTAGGGGGTGGAGTGAGGGGATATAGAGATTTGTTCATTTCAAGGGTACTCCCTACATTTCCACTTACCAATCAACATATTCTTGCTAAGTTTGCTGCTCTTGTCTATCAATTCCTTAGGACTAGCATTTTCAGACCTATTTCGAAAGATTAATAGATGTGTTGATGAGGCTTCCTGCTACCATGGAATAACTAAAAGTATCAGAAATCTAAAGGTGTATATATATTTTTATAAATAGTTTTAAAATAAAAAAATAACAGCTTAGAAGTAGAATTAATTATCTTTGAACCAAACTCTGATCTTAAAGAGAAACATTTATTATTAAAATTAATGTTTTAAACAAAAATGGGCAACATGAAATTTCTAAGTTCTGTATGGAGATGGGGAGCTGTATGAAGCCAAGCAGAAAGAACAAGGATTATATATAAACTTACAAAAGTTACCAGGTGGCTTTACATTTCATTTTCAGCATCACTTCTGGTGTAATGTGATTTATAAGTTGAGGAAATTTCATTGAGGAAAGAAACCAGATGTGGATGTGAGTTGTGGTTTGGGTTATCCATGACTGATTTTGTTGAGAGATGAAGGAAATCACTGTAGATAATTCAGGGGATTTTAAAAGTATTTAGAAACTAAATACCTTAATAAAGTTTTTGAAGAAAATGTCATTAATGGTATTTCCCAGTATAGCAACTGATTCATAAGTGATCAGGCAGGATACAATATTCTCAGCAGACGTTACTGGATTAGGAGACTCAATGAAGTGCAGAAAGTTAAGCAAACTTTTAAAAAGAGCTTTTGAAAGAAATCAAATGAAAGAGATGAACCGAAGTGAAAGGGAGTGGGGCAGGAACAGAGTGTCCCCAGCCATAGCAGTCTGTGTGACAGAACCATGCAGTTGGTTCAAGGCAGCTTTAGCACAAAGGAGAACTGTAAGATGCAGGAGGCACATAAGAATTTGCCTGCAAGAATGGTACTTCCAGAGCTGGTAAGAAGCTATGCAGGAAAGCATCTTTCCTGCTCCAAGGTGTGCCTGAGGTGCAAGAGAGACTACAGCCCCCCTGCAGGGGATGGCAGCTGGAAGTACGTGGGAGTTACTGCTTGCATCAATAATCACATAAATTTTCACTCTGCAGAATACCTGGAGTGTCTCAAATAAACTGACTGAACCAATAGACAGCGCTTTCCATACAATGGAATAAAACCCTCCAAACAAATTCATATCCACAAGGGCAGTTTGTTTTATGTTATCCTGAAATAATTTTTGGACTTCACAGACAATATTTTGTAACTGACTAAAGATGCAGGTGTATAATATTGTAATCTAATTACTTGCACACTTGGGAAGTCAAGTGCTAACAAAAAATTTGCTGCACAATCATGTTCATTCTTTCTTTTGTTTTCATACATGCAAAGAATATACACAAACCAGGCTCCTCAAATGACTGCTGCTGTCAATGTGATGGGCAGCTGAGCAGATGGTTATTTAGAAAAATCCACTTTTTAAAATGCAACTTACACAGTATTCTGAACACCTAATAAATTGCTTTCTTCCCATCACAAATCTGAGGTAAAAGTGTTGCTTTACTAATTTCTTGAGTTGATTTCCTAAGTGTACAAGCTCCTCAAATTTAGATCATCTTCAGCACCTTTGCAGGTTTAAAAATGCTGGGTTATATTGAAAATCACATCTGAGGTTTTACTGAAGTTATTACTCCGGGGGCAGCAGAAGTTCAAATACAAAATTGAAAACACAGCTTGGTGGCTTATCTCAGCCCTAACATGAGCCCCAGGCATACAGGCCTTCGGAGCCATGGTTCAAGCAGCATCAGCAGGGTTTGCTGTTTGGTGCAAGCAACATTTGTTGCTTGTAGTTTTGAGAGTGGGTTTTTAGACTTCCAAGCTCTTTGAGTATCTATATTCTTAACTTTGGCCAATTTAAGTATTTTATCACAGAATCATAGAATAACAGAATGGTTTGGGTTGGGAGGGACCTTAAAGATCTGGTTTCAATGGGCAGAGGATCTGCTACCAGACCAGGTTGCTCAAAGCCCCATCCAACCTGACCTTGAACACTTCCAGGGGTGGGGCATTTACAGTGTTTCTGTGCAACTTGTTTCAGTACATCACCACTCTCACAGTAAAGATGTTTTTCCTGTTTAATCTAAAACTACTTTCTTCAGGTTGAAGCCACTTCCCCTTGTCCTATCACTATATGTCCTTGTAAAAAGTCTCTCTCCATCTTTCTTGCAGTTTCACTTTAGGTACTGAAAGGCTGCAATTAGGTTGCCCTGAAGCTTACTCTTCTCCAGGGTGAACAATCCCAATTCTCTTAGGCTTTCCTTGCAGGAGAGTAAAAGGCATTTTCAAAGTTAAAACTGACATGAATAAAGAAATCCATCATTTTCCTTTTAATGGTGAAGTGAGTTGCTTTGGAAAATACGTGGATTTTATATCACTGGAAGAAAGCTGTCAATTAAATTATGCACTTGTCCCTTAATGCTCCAGGAGTGAATTACAAGTTAAACAGAGCTGGTCTCCATGAAGTCAATGGAAAGGTTCATGCAGCCGCAGTTTTGTACTTGGTTATTTGAGTGCAAACATAGATCACTACATTTTGGTTTTCTTGTATGTATGACTTGTATGCAGTTATGTAAAATTCAGAAAACCAGTCCCCAGCACAAGTATTTTTAAATGAGTTGGTTATAAGCTTTAGCCTGACATTGTAAAAGCAATGATTTTAAAATTTGTAGGAAAAAATTAATCCTGACTGGCATCAATGATTTCTTTTAATTGGTATTTAAATTTCTCCAGATAAGGAAACCCACTGGAACTTTTTTTACTAATTAAAATGCAATGAGTGAAAAAATGGCAGGCCTAGGACAGTAGGGAAAAAAATCCATAGAATAATAGGTATGATTAAAAAGCATATCTGAATGGAATTTCTAATTAAGGATTTTCTCCAGGGAGACAAAGTGAAAAGCTTGACTCTAAATGAGTTTTGGAGAATCACTGCAGATCCGTGAACTAGTCTTAGCACTTTCTGGAGCCTCCTAGACAACAGTGCTGAGGACTAGCACCACAGATAATTTTACAAACATCAATATTGCTTGCAGGCTTTTGCTGCAGTATTGAAGCCAAATAAACAGTAACAAGATTTTACCTTCCAGTGGTGCTTTTCTTCTGAAATCTTTCAAGCCCTTCACAAACATTGATTCTGTTATGAAATTTATATGAGGAAATATTTCATCCTGATCTTACAGATGGGAAAAGGGACTCAGAAAAATCTTATTTCCTCCCTACAAAGTGCTGAGACAAGGCTCTGCCATCACTGAAATTTCAGTAAGTGGCAACACGCAGCCTGGCGGTACTAATGATGCACCACTCAATCTCACAGTGCCCATATTTAATATCAAAGTTATCCCAAACTTTTGAGTCACTGTGATAGAGCCAGAGACCCTGTCTTTCCAGCCAGGTCAGTTTTTCTCACTTCTTCTCTTTCCCCAATGCACCTTGCTGGCATCTTTGGAGCTGCTGAGATGTGGGTACTTATCCTAGCAAGCTGCATTATCTGGTCTTAGCAGCCTCCCCAGCAGCTGGTAGCAGCAGGAGGCTAACTTGGCATTTTGAGATAGTCTCTTCTTTCTGTTAACCATGGACCTGTCGCACACATAACCCTCAGTACTGTGCATATCAGAATTTCCATGTCTCCTAAAAATTCATTTTTTTTCAGGTTAATCCCAGTTTCTTTACAACACCGGATGCAATGATGTGTGTCAGTTTTATTTGAATTAATATGGTCTGCCTGTGCTTGAAGCATTCTAATTCTCCATGCAAATTATCTTGGTTTATGTGCACATGTTTAAAAATGTCTGATTTTTTTTATTCCCAAGATTTAATGGACTAATAGAGATCGTATCAGTAGGCATGTTCAGCTACTGGTGCCTGGGGTCTTGGATTTGCTGCTACCTTTGCAGCACTGCAGAAGCACTGATATATCCATTTATTTTTGTTTTCTAATGTATGGATTCCATTTCTAAATGTTTGCAGAATCCCAGTTTGAAAGGCATCTACTCAAGTGGTTTTTGTTCAATTGTCCAAAAAGTATCAGCAGTATTTGAGAGATAGTCACAAAGCAGTTTCCTTGAAGGATACAGCTGCAGACCCCAGGTGTTTCTAGAGGGTTCTATAGAAACATTGGGGTCTAGAGGATCAGTTACTGATTTCTTCATACATGTTAAATGCCCAATCAACATATAAGAAAAAATGAAAAATATGGTGATGCACCTTGTTGAGCACATGGATACATCTGGAAGAAAGAGAGAAAAAAATAAAATCTCTAAAGTTTTCTAGTTAAGCTGCCATTTTACCAAGAATTAAGTGTTAGTTCTTGAGAAAGGCCAGATGGCCCATTAGATCTGCCTTCCTTTGAAAAGTTTTCTAATTTCTTTGTCACAGCTGCCACTGAACTATAAGAAGTTAGTGTTTAAAGGATTGCAAGCTTTCATTTTCTCAGGGATCTGGAAGGACAGAGCTAAGTGGAAAATCCCACATTCTGTACAAGATTTTTTTAGGACTGCTGTCAAAGGAGAAACCAGAGAAACTGCATTTAAAGACAGTCGATTGGCCCCCTGGCCCATTCTGACTCTGGCATCCTGTGAAATAATTTCAGTATGGGATATACTAGATTTATCTTATTGATTTTCTCTCTGATAGAAACCTGACAGGTGGATAATAAAGACAAAGCAGTGCTGATGTTTGTAGCAGCACAGCTTCTAAGGAAAGCGGATACTCCTGCTCAACCAAGCTGCAACAAATAATGCCCTGGACTCAAAAGCTTGTCAATGTGCCTTTCAATCAGGACCAGAAATTCCTCAAATACATAAAACAAAGGGGAATAAAAGTCCCATAAAACATTTTTAAAAAACAATTTCGGTTTCACAGAAAGAATTGAGGAAACTAAAGCTTTGATTGGACCAACTTCTATCAATTTTTCAGGCAAACCTGCACATTCAGCGACAACTTTCCAATCTGGGTTTCAACAACTGATCAATCATGCTGCAAAGAAATTCAAGGTGTCAGAGATTTCTCAGAAGTTGATTGTCTGGATGGAAAATCAGGATGTCCAGAGGAGACCCTCTCCTTACCCAGGAGGACTCAAATAAGAGGACATGTTAAGATCTGAGAGTTAAAAATTTTAGAGAGACACCTTTGCCTGAATTGTGCAAACAAGGCCATGTGCTGAAGTCAGTAATGTGAATTTTATTTAACAGTAAATGTGGGGGTGGAATGGGGGGGGTGGGGGGGCTAAGGAGAGAGAGAGAGAGAGAAAGGGGCGGGGGAGAGAGAGAGAGACAGAGACAGATTAAGAAGAAAATATCGCCATTCCATGGCTCCCAATGGTGTCCCATTGATCCTCTTCTTCTGGTCTTCTTGGTGGTGAGAGTCCCACAAAATATGGAGTTCAGTGGGTTAATCTACATTCAGGCCAGGTGGGAATGCCCAGATACCTTCCCTGGGGATGCAAGTTTGATAGAGTCTCTTGTAACAGACTCTGGATCAGTTTCATCACTTGGATCATGTGCAGGGCAAGGCCTCAGAGATGAGTCTGGGAGGGATTTGGAGTCTTTGATGGATTATGACACCCTCAGCTGCCTCTCATGTGAGCGTGGCCTTCACAGGGTTTAAAACTGCGCCCGTTTGTATGAGGGAGGGTGAGTGTTCACTCCCTGTGAGCAGAGACTGCCCACACACCAAAACTCTCCTCCTGCCCCATGGTTGTGGGGCAGTGTGTGCAGAGCTGCCCTCAGCAGATGGGTCTGTGGACTATGGCCTCTCCCACCCCAAACCGAGCCAGGGATGAATTTCAGCACAGCTGCTGTGTTTGGCTTCCTCATGGATACGTTCTTTTCCCTCAGCCTTGTTTACTTCTCCCTAGACCTGAGATAATTGCACGGTAGTGTCACCTTTATCTGATCTCAAGTACCCTTAGGGGGCTTAGCTCACAGCTGAAGTTCCCCTCAGGAGGCCTGTTCAGGGCGAGGTGGCCTTCGGTGGTCATAGTTTCTTTATACAGTTCTGCCATAATGAGCCAAAAGTCCTTCATAACAATGTTTAAGCCATTAGCCATAACAATTTAGTCTCTCAGGGGGCACTGTCCTGGTTTTGGTTGGGCTTTGCTAACTCATTAATTTCCTAGCTCAGGAACAGTGCAGCTCATCAGGCCCGGGCAGCAAGGGCAGCCAGAGCTGCTGGGGGCTGTGTCACTCGTGGGACAGGGACTGCCCTTCCATCCCTCCCAGCAGATACGGAAGGAGAGGGAAATGTCAGCGAGGGCTCTGGAAAGAAAGGCTTCCTCTGTGTTTAATACATAAGGTAAAAAGAGTCTACTGATCTTGTTCATTACATTTTAAGCACCTTTGAAGGCTCGAGTAAATGCTTACCCTACCTCTTAGGATAAGTGAAATGTAGATGGGATTGCTTGAAGCAACAAAAGAAAATGCCTCAGGGGCTTTATGAAATCCCTCAAACTGCTTCAAAATCATGAGAGAGGAAAGGGCCATTGCTACACTGAGATGCCAGAACCAGTCGGGTGTGCTAAAGCTCTAATGTTAAGTGAATAGATCCACAAAATCAAGAAGATCAGGGGAAGGGCTCGTACACACCTTTTTGCCCAGATGTACAAACAAAACTGAGAAATGGAGAAGCCAAATGCAATTGCTTGGGGTCAAAAAGGGAAGAGAACTGGGAAGCTGAGATTTGATTTTTAACGCAACGCCCATCCTCCCAGCCCCCGTCACACACACACATTTACTGTTAAATAAAAGCCAGACTCTGCACTTTGGGCAAGAAGGCTTATTAACTGAGCTGGTATTGTTCTTGTCTGCTTGCAACCAGTCAGAATTTAATTATGGGAAGTAATTGTAAAAAAATTAATGGAAAGGTACCTTGAATATTCCCTTCATGGAGATCACCCTTTATATGTAGTCCAGGCAAAAATAACTTTATTCCCCAAATTTAAAATTTTTCTGCATTTCAAAGTTTCTCAAATTTATTTGAATTTGTTTTTTTTTAAGTGAAATTTTTAAGTTAGAACTATTACTTGAATCATTCTGGCTAAGCTTAAATATTTACTAGATTGTCATTTCTATATCTGAATCTGTCTGATTTTCTGCAAAGCTGGATAACTGGAATATTTTTATCCCTTACATGTCAGCACATAACCTACACATGCATAACAAAGAGAATAACTTTGGCCATTGCTTATTTTTTGTGAGTACCTTTTTTTTTTTTGGCCGGCTGACACATATTCAGAAGAAAATTGTGTGAAGCATGAATGAACAGTTTCCAACTTTTACCACATGGGAAGACTTCTGTACAAGCTATTACAAATGGAGATGGAAAATTGCCTGCTCAGTTAGTGTCATGACAAACATGCCCCAGCATTTTTAGGGACTAAAGTTCCTATTGTAGCTCTCTGGACTATCCTCCTCATTCTCCATCTGAGTTTATGAAGATAAAAACAGATGTGAAGAGATTTGAAGAGCCACCACCACTGCAGTGTTACACTAAAAGCCAGTGGGACCACCTCAACAGTGACATGTTTCTGGAACTGCTTGCATGACTGATAGTTTCTCATGATCTCCCTGTGCTTTTGGCTGCCCTTGGCCTGGCCAGCAAGATTTAATACAGAGGAAATAAGGAGAATCTTCTATTATTTCCAGCAGAAAATGGGATTATAAAAAAGATGCTGTGCTTTGCAGAGAATTCAAGTCAAAATAAAGCTGAGAATCCATCTATCAAATCCCTAATATTAACATTACAACTGAGCAAAGAAAACGTTTTTCACTGCCTACACAAAACTGGATTAGATTGATTGGTCTCTATCCCTCACACGATTATTCAAAAAATTGTGGGTCATGCCTGGTTAACTGTGTCATTCCAGCTCTGAATATCACTGTACTGAAAGGATTTTCAGCATATTGAGGCCTGTTCGTAGACAACTTTATGGTCCTTTCGGTGCTCTCACAGATTCATCACAGTGTCCATCCCACTAGGGAGATCCATGTGCTTATCAGAGAATTACTAAGTTCCAAAACCCCTGCCGTGGGCAGAGACACATCTTCCACACTCTGCACTCTGCTGCTTTAGTTCCAAACACTCTTAATAATTTTGCAAAGAAGTGAGCACATGTTGAGCACACAACATCACCCGTAAAGGCAGTAGAGGAGGACAGCAAAGTGCTAGGTGCATGGAGCACAGCACCAGGAGCTGGTTCAGATGTAGATACAGTTTCTCTGTAGAGGAGATACTTTCAAGAGGCAGATGTAAAGTCCAAAGGAATATCAAGCAACTGCTCTCTTATGCCAAAGCACAACAGATGAAGGGTGAATGCACAGTGGAGTGCTGCATTGCAAGGTACACCAGCAATTTTCCCCATCTTTATTAGAATGAACTTAATTCATTTGACCAGATTTTCAATGATAGCTGAATCTGTATCTTTCTCAGACTACTATATTTTTACCTAGGTCTACCATAATTAGTAATTCTTGTGTTTTTGTAATGAGAGGAACTTGTGACTAAAACCAAAATCTGTCTTACAAGGTTCATGAGAACTTTTCTTGGCTGTTTTTCTTTATGTTGTTTTAAACCATATCTTAGATTAACACGAATTAGTAATTTATTTTTGTTTTACTATCAAACAGTTTTCTGAAGAGCAAAGCAGGATCATGTATTTCCATCTGGGTTTTTTAAGAGCTCTTTCTAACAGCATAGTCCAAGATAAATCAATTCTTATCTACAGAATAGAGATAGATTTAACTTAATTCTGCAGTCCTCAAATTCTGGATGCATCTGACTACTCCATGGTGATGCCTGAGTTTTTCTGGGGAGTCAGAAAAGTAGCTCCTCTTGTCAAGAATAAGCGTTTTGGAATTGTTTAACAAGCAAAGAATTCCTGTATCCTGTACAATAAATCCTCTAAGTTCACCACCTCAAATTTCAGTCAAATGATGACAGCTCAGAGTGCACTTGTCAGGCTGGCCTCTACATTTAAAGTAAAATTGAATTAATTTAATTAGTTATTTTTTTGCTCCTACACTAAATAAACAAATGACAAAGACATCTCAAGAGGTTGAACAACCCACTAGTCTTGATTCCATTCACACAGAAACAGAACAGAAGCCACAAAGTGTGAGACATGCCACCTTCTCCTGAAGAAGGTCAGGAAAGGCCATTTAAGTATCATGTTCATTAGACACCCCCTTCTGTATCTTCTATCACTTGACATGACAAAAAAGTCTGGTTTTTTACTGTTTTGTTGTGAGTCTGAGATCAATTATGAGAGTTCAGGGTTTTTCCTTTTGTCATCCGGTGTGTGAGCAAATCTTGTTATGGATTTGACCACCATGAGCCTCACTTATTTGACACATTTCAGCTGTTTGTGGGTTGTCTCTATGTGATATATTTGCCAGCAGCTCAGGCTCTGCGTTTTCTTGCAATTTAATATCCCTTTTTCTCCCTGCCTCTCTGCCTTCTCCAGTCAGTCACTTTTAAGATATTCCACAACAAAGCTTCTCAGGATAACTACTTCTGCTGTTCAAACCATTTCCTCTCTCACAACATCCATTACATTTGTACAGTCAGAGAAACACTATCCCACGGACAACACACAAGAAGCAAAAGCAGTATTTCAGCTTAATATTTTTATGCTTGTACTTATTCCCTAATTCTTTGTGTTTTCCAGAGGACCATCAGTAAGAATTAATACATGTCAGCTGTGCTGAGCAGTGCAGCTAAATGCTCATATTGGGAAGCTAACCCTTTGCTGCAAAATGGCATTTGGTACTTATCATGGTTTCCAGATTTTTCATGCTCTCAGTAACATGCATAGTTATTTACATCAAAAGGCAAATCAATGACCTATAACTGAGCTTTCAAAAATTGTAAGTGATCACATTTGACTGCCTCCGGGAGTTTAAGTTACCTGAGCAAATACAAACAATTGCTATTAGACAAGGAATGCCAAGCAGAATGAATTTAAATTAGCTTGAGATAGCTTTAATAAACTGCTATAGATAAGTGGTTTGTGCTATGTAATCTCAGGAGTGAAACGCAGCAAGAGATTGTGCATCAACTGCTTAAATAACGACGTTATTGTTATTGCTACCGCCAGATGCTTACAAGGGCTGAGCAACAACTCTTCTTCATTTCAGTGCAGCTGTGGACAGCCAGCTCCTGTAAACAACCAGCCAGTGAGAGCTAAAGCAAGTCTGGCTCACTCAGGGAGGAATGGCTGTGGCAAAGGTCAGGTTTTGCCATGGGCAGGAGGAAGGCTGGCCAGCACCAGGCAGGTCACAACAAAATTCCTGGTGCTGCAGGTTGCCATGCTTTTGTGAACTTCAGAGAGGTGGAGGAGGGGGGAATTTGAACTGGAAAGTCTTCACAGAAGTCTGCTGCAGGCAGGATACTTGTTGTCCATGAAATGAGAAGGGAAAACATGTAAAGCAACAACAGCTGAAAAGAAAGCACCAGCACTGAAAGAAACACCAGCATTTACTACTGTTTTTTTGTCTCTGTCGCCTTGTTTACTTTTTGAAGTTTAGTTTCACCTTCATTTTCTTTTGAAGTTTACTTTCACCTTTCAGCTCATCTAGAATGGTCCTATATATGTGGTGGCCAGTCAGCAGGACTATCTGGTCTAATGGTCTGAGAAAGAGAGATACCATTTTATACGAGAAGAAGAGAGTACTGGGTCAGTCTCCTAGTCTGGCTTTTCTTCACCTTGAAGGGAACCCCTTGCCCTCAGAGAAATGAAACCAAAACAGTTACGTCTTTCTCCCATTTGACACTTAATGTTATAATCTTGATAGCAGTGGCCTTTGATTTCTGCTATTCACATTTATAGTTCAGAACAGCATGACACAAAGTTCCATATCTGGTCTTGAGTGCTGTGCTGTCATCCCCTACAGGGTACCTTTTTCATTGTCTCATCTATCTCATAACATTTTCCTGAACTTGGAGAAAAGAATATGATTAAAGTGGTGTGTAAGAAAGCTGTGGGGTTTTTTCATTATAACTCCTTAGACATTTTCCATCACACAACTGAAGGATTCAATCTGCCTTTGTAACGTTTATATTTCCCATGTACATCTGAGGAATGGCACAGAGTCTGAAGTGCCTGTTGGTCATTAGGGAGTAAAGCTTGAGGCCATGAGAAACAGCCCTTAGTATTTCAGCATTAGTCATGGTGTATAGTTAATGATATAAAATTAAAGTTCAAACTACAGCATGGCTTTTCTTAAGTGACATTAAAATCACCTCCTGATTTGCAGTGCAATATGCAATAGTTCCTGCTAAATTTCAGCTCTCCTGTCTCAACTGCACAACCAAAGCCAGCAGTTCAGACACTGGTAATTAATGCTGAGGGAGGCTGTGTAAATGGCTGACTTAAAAAATAACTGGTGTCTGGCTGCAAATTTTGTGCATGCAAGGTGAATTGACAAAACACTACTTTGTTTTGTATTTAATCCTATTTCCTGTATACACTGAATTTCTGCCAGTTTCTTCAGTTTGTGCAAATAAGGATTGATGTCTTGAGGAATGGGGAACCTCTCTCAAACCTCTCTCATCCTGTTTCTTTTTTATGCTGTATATAGCTATTTGCTTTATCTTTATGAACTTTTTTCAGTAAGAGGAAGAATTCATAGTGAAACTCTTGCAATGACTACGTAATATTTTGCAAGAAACTTCTTAAAAGCAATTCCCTGCACCTTTGCCAGTGAGCTTTGATGATAATTTGGAATGTGATATAGGATTGCAAACCATACATACATATGTATTTTCGGTACTAAGGAAGGAACTAAGACTTCTGCTAACTGTGAAAAGACATTGAACATATCAAACTCATTTCACACATGACTGCCATCTGGAGAATAAATGCATTCACTACACTTCTGCTGAGCACCCTTTAGTGATTTAAAGCTTTAGATTTTATTCCATAGACATTTGAAATATGGCATATGTGGTTAAGAGAAAACGTGAAATCATGTCTAAAATTATTATTTCAGATATGATATGAAATCATCATTTTAAATGTTTCAGATCCAAAAAACTTGGAATTTTGCAATTTCCTTACTTCATTTTTTTGTTTTCCCTTTAACTCCTGTGCATCTCTGGAGACTATGCTGTGGCTCAAAGCTGAAGTGCAAAGTGATTAGGAAGATTTGTATTATATTGATTTATCTTCCAGTACTTAAACCAAGGGTTCACACTGCTGCATTTAGCTGTTTACCCTTCACTGACACTCACTCCATTACCAGGCATACAGGTAATGAGAAATGATGAAAGTCAACTCAATTAGCCTAGAATGAGTGCCTGCACTATACTCTATCAAGTCAAAATGTTACCTGTGTCAGCTCACATCCATACTGAGGCTTTTCTAAACATTTGTAAGGTTATCCTGTCTATTTGCCATAGGTGGACTCTGTCAATGGTTGTTGGGATTCCTGGCACAGATATTTTGCTTCTCTTGCTTCTCCATCATTCCCAGACCAGCAAGAAGGGAAGCCTTAGAAAAGAAATGCAGATGCTCAGGTTTTCTGCTCCTATGCCATCTTTTACCAATGTTCAGCAGCTATTTCTTCTAGAAAGTCCTCTGTCTCAATTCCAAACAAGTAACTTTTCTGCTCACTCTCCACACATCACCAGGTGGCAAACTATGGTGCTGTTGTCTTGGGAAAGACTACACAGATAAGAAGATGCATTAGCCCATGTACATTGATGGAAGGATTTCTACACTTACTTATCTTGTAACACAAACAGGTCCAGAACTTAAACACTCATTGTAGCTAAAATGAGGGAGGCAGCAGACTCTGGTGGTTGCTGTCAGGTCTCTGTCCCCTCCACTATGTGTAGCCCTTCAGTACAGACTCTTGTTTCTCACCAAAGAGCTCAAAAAAAGCCAGCACACCAGTCTTACACATTAGATGCACTAGCTCTGCTGCTGAGTGAGCACCTGGGAGGTGCTGAAATCTCACATTGTTGATGAAAAGCAAACATAAGCTAGGAAAGACTGTGGAGATTTTATGCCCTCACACTGATGTTTCCTCTCCTCTCCCCATCTCTCCTTTTTGCTTCTTCTTTCTTTCACGAAAGCTACACCTGTTAGCTTTCCAATCAGTCAGCGTGTGACACAAGCCATCCAGCTGAGTGGCAGATGACTGAACTGTGCTTTGTCCTATATACATCCACAAAGAATTATTTATAAATACCAAACCTGATACAGTAAGTGACTCAGCCTGGGTTTGTAATTGGTAGCTGAGTAGTTCTGGGCTTTTTAAAACTGCAAAATTGCCTTGCATGACTCAAATAGACATCAAAATTCTTTAAAATGGCTCTTGGATTTAAGAGCCATTGAACCTGCTGTTCATGCACTAAGACTCCAGTGTTGTCTCCTTCAGGGATTCTCAAATCCTGGATGATTTAGTGGATCTAGGGTCCTCCATGTATGATGTTTCTTCATCCTTACTAATGCACTTGCCCTGACTCTGTCTCTAGCCATTATTATCTTTTGCTGCTATTAGGGAGCTACCCCAAGTTCATCAGACATGCAAATAACTCAGAATATTTTCATTGGACTCCAGCTGAATTCAGTGGGGTGTCTGCTCGTCCTTCTGTACAGCACTGGTAGTTTCATAGGTTTGGGAAAGAGAAACCATGGAAGAGAACCTGAGTGGGATCTAACTAACCTCCTGTAGTCTGATCCAGAATGCCCTTGATGTCTTGGGACACTTCTTGGAGTGTGTTACTTCAGCTTGTGGAGCATTGTAAGCTGAAGAACAACAAACCAAGCCACAGCTTTACTGGGAATGCAGATGTTACAATTATAGTAACATAATGTTCCCACCTGAACCTATGCTATTGGAAGAGGTATTTCCCAAAGGGAAACAGAAATAATCTGACCTTCTCTATTGTCTATCTGCATAAAGATGCATGGCAGGTTGCTCTTTCACTGTTACATCTGCTCTTTGCTGCAGTGATGTCTGAAATTCTTGTGCAACTGTCCATTTTCACAGGTCTAATTCCTTCCCAGGAGAGATACCAACTATGATGAGGTATTTCCACCTGCATGCTGCTCTTGTCAGGTTTAATAACTTGCTGTTATCACTAAGTCCCAACTCATTACACCTTGAAGTGAGGTGAAGTAGTTGAGAGGAGGGGGTTGCTCCATCACTGTGTCTGAGTCCCAGCAAAAGACCTGGCTGAGACCATGAGGTCTGGCTGGCTGCTCTAAACTGTCCCAGGGCAGGAAGAGAGGATTTCATGCTGACCTGGGCTATCACAGCCCTACAAGAAATCATGCTATACCACATATTTGTTAAAGAGTGACCATGACCCGATCTGCCTATTTTTCTGCCCGTGGCTCTGGAATGAGTGAATTTTTGTGGGCCTGTCTGTAAAGTTCTGCATTCTTTGACTGAAGAATGTAGTCTGAAGTATTCAGACTAGAGACTGAGTCAATACAGTGCTCCAAATCCTCCTTGGAAGGAAAAACTGGGCTCCTGTAGACTATAAATATCTTTCTGTGTCTTCACTTCTAAACATCCTCCATCTAGAAACTTCAGCTCAGAAAATGAAACAATATTTCTTCTTTTATGGATGTTATACTCAAGAAAGCTTGTGAGAGAGCAGTTTTGCTTCTGAACTACTGCTTTTTTAACTGCAGGCTTGGAACTGATATCACTTGTCACCCCAAACAGCACTCTGCTCTTTGGGTTTTTTTAAGTTTGATGGTATCAACTGAGAAATGATAGCAAAAGACAGCAGACAAACCCAGCTAGTCTGGCCCATGATGTTTGTCTTAGATATGCATCAATTCATCAGGTTCATTTTTAAAAGCTACAATTTATTTTTGTTTTAGAATTAAGTGCGTATTTGTAAATTCTCTTGTTGGTTGTACTGGACACATGACTAAAAGGAAAATGTGTTTTAAAAAATGTGATTTTTTAGTGTACTCAAAATTTGGGTAGTTGCAAAAACTGCCATATTAAATAGAGCTGATCATCACATTTCCCTCTGTAACAAAAAAAAACCCAAAACAGACAAAAACAAAACAAAACAAAAACCAAAACAAACAAACAAAAAAAAAACCCACCCACCAAACAAAATCAACATGCTATGTAGATCTATGGTGAAATTTTAAAAAATGACAAAGCTAAGCACATCCTTTAAAGTCGAGTCTTTGGGTGCCAAAATTAGAGGTGAACAAAGTCACTGGTCACTTCAAAGCCTTTGTGTCAGTAGAAACAATTATAACAGTCACTACTTTATACATCTTTGCTCTATATCCCAATTTTGACATTAACTGAGATGAATGAATTTATTATTTAGGCAAAAGAGCATCTAGAATGACAACTGCATTGCTGTGATAGTGGACACTTCTATTACCAGAGCAGACTGGTAATCGTTTCTCTGGTGTTTCTATTGTTAATCGTTTCTTTTTTGAGCTTCTCAGGTACTTTCCAGCTTGGATCAGCTCTTCTGATTGTGTTCTGCTTTAGTAGCAGCTGAGTGAACAACTTCAATTAAAAAAAGTTGGAATAGTGATTATCTTCTTATGATTGAGAACAGCTGATTTCTTTTCTTGACCTTTATCCACCCTTAAGTGACTTTTAGTCAGTTCCTCTGTTGGTAGACTGTTCAGTGCGGTATCAACCCAGTTCTGATCCAAACAAGCTGTCTTGTACTGATACCTGCCTGGTACTGCTGTGTTCTGCCTTGCTCTCTTGCATTCACCACTAGAAACCTCCAGTCAAGAATTCATGCGAGTCATTCATCTTTATTTAGACATTAATTTGACAGGTGCCTATTTTTAAACACAAACACATACACACGTGTTACATGCATATATATAGATATATATGTTGACATGTATTTAAGTTTAACATAAACAGAACTCATATATAATTATGTTGATCAATATTTTATTTCAAACAAAGCCCCATGCAAATTAAAAAAAAAGCTAAATTAAACTCATGGATTTCTGTCAGCTTCCTGGTATCTTTTCACTGGCTTTCAGATATGGTTGTAGTGCAGATGATGGTATTGCTCTGCTGAATGATCGCCTCTTCCTAATATTTAAATTAAGAACATTTTTCAGAATAAAATGTTAATATCTCTTTCCTCATCTGCTTTCCCTGCACCGATTACCTGGCAATTGGACATTTTCAAATATAAATGAACACCATTATAAACTAATCAAGCTGTCCTAACTGCAAACAGGAAAAGGAGAAGAAAAGGAAAGGACTCTAATATAAAATCATAAAATCACAGAATCGTAGAATGGCTAAGGCTGGAAGGGACCGTAAAGATCATTTTGTTCCAGCACTCCTCCCATGGGACACCAGGGGCAGCATCCACTAAACTTGGTTGCTCAAAGCCCCATCCAGCATGGCCTTGAACACTTCCAGGGATGGGAGACCCACAACTTCTTTGGGCAACCTGTTCCAGTGTCTCACCTCACTCACAGTGAAGATTTTCTTCCTAATACCTAATATAAATTTACCCTCCATCATCTTAAAACCATTCTCCCCTTGTTCTGTCACTACATGCCAATGCAAAAGTCTCTCTCCTATTCTCTTTTTGTACCCCTTTAGGTACTGGAAGGCTGCTATAAGGTCTCCCTGGAGCCTTCTTTTCTCCAGGCTGGGAAACACCAATTCTCTCAGCCTTTCCTCATTTGAGAGGTTCTCCATCTCTCTAATTATTTTGCTGGTGCTCCTCTGGACTTGCTCCATCAGTTCCATGTCCTTCCTGTGCAGAAAACCCCAGAGATGGGTGTAGCACTCCAGGTGGGATATCACCAGAGCAGAGTGGCAGAATCCTCTTCCTTGACCTGCTGGCCACACTGCTTTGGATGCAGCCCAGGATATGGTTGGCTTTCTGGGCTGCAAGCACACAGCTTTCATGGCTGCATATCTGGCACACCCACATGAATGCCTGTGAGATTCATGGATGACTATAAAGCAGAATTTTCTAAGAATGTGGCTATTTAACAGAACTTGAAATGCTGGAAATAGGAGTTCCAGAGTTGTCCATTGCAGGCTAAGCATTGTTTCAAAACAAACAAGTGTCTTGGTTTTGAAAGACAGGTACCTGCCAGCAAAAGCTGGAATTTCTCTTTGAATAGAGAATGTGAACCCCCTCTCGCAGATTATTATAATTTTGCAATTGGAGGCTCTCAGGCAAAGATTTGAGAATAGGAATAACAGTTCTTTACTAGGAATATTAGACAAAACAAAGAAAATATAAATGTAATAGCACTAAGAGACAAGNGAGATGAGTCCAGTCTTCTTCTGGGAAGAAATCCAGTGGAAAACAAGCAGGGTCTTCTGGTGTTTTGACATCCTTTTGGAACAGTGCCCTTCAGACCAAACTGTCATGTTCCACTGCTTTTCCTCAGGAAAAACCTGCTGCCCCCTTTTGTTTCAGTCAAGTACCCATAAGTACCCAGCAATTAGTTACCTAGCAAAACCACCAGGAAAAAATTCCACAAACACAAAAGAAACAGATCCAACCCCCAAAAAGTTCATATGGAAATTCATGACTGCAGAGTCCACAGATTCTCCTGCTGCACCAAGTAAAATCCAGAAAGCACAAATCTCTTCCAAGGAGAATTGGGCTCCTATGGCAGAAGGCAATGATTTCTAATTCAGATAAAATGGTAGAATCTGAGTTTGGTTTTCAGGATCATCTGCATTGTCACTAGATGGCACATTGGTCTAAAGTTTCAGCTCATAGTAGAGAAAATGCACAGATAAACAGCAAGTTATAGATGGGAACCAGCTGGTAATTACATGGTTAATTGCTCTGTATGTGCATATGTGTATGTACACATGCTAGTGTGTACAAGTCCCATGTGTGACATATAGGATTAGAGTTGTGTGGATGCTTTTTCTGTGATTCCTTCTCTGTGCATAATATAGTTACATTAGATACAGACACTTGATGTTTATGTAATGGTATTCAAGGCAGGGATGGGGAGAGAAAAACACCAAGATGTGTGTCTGACTACCATCTGTATGTTCTTATCTGTTTTGTACTTGAAGCAGATGAAGGTCAGGCCAGACTGTACACTTCAGTGCTTCTTTGAAGCAGTTTTTGATATTTAGGACTTCACATTTAAAAGAACATGCAATGTACCTTAGGAACACTACTCTTAAATGACTAAAAAAGTGGTCTGTGCAGAGCAGATAACAAGGATTTTAGTTGGCAGGTAGAGAGGGGTAGACTTTCTCCAGTATCTCAATGAGGCACTTTCAGATGTTATTTTAGATGTCTTTTCCTGAAATTTGAAAAAAGGCAATGAGTCAGAGCCCAGAACACTCTTTTGTGTGTTGTGTTGTGTATCTATTGTCTTTATTTTAAGCTATGGATAAGTGCCTCATTGTCACAACGGAGGGAGACCCAGGGGCTCAGTATGAGTCATCAGCAAGGTTCCAGTTTATTGATAGAATGCAAGCTCCTAATATACTATGCCTTAATGAATTACTACATATTCTGTAATACAATACTATGATTGGTACATGTCTTACAATATCAATCCCTCCCATACCGCGGCACCTGTGGTGAGCTAATCCCCTTTTCTCATGCCACAGGCATCTTGTTGCTTCTTCCCTTATCTACCAAGGCCATGGGGCCCCTGTGGTTTCAGCATAGAGCTCCATCTAGCTCAACTCCTACACGAGATAAGTGCGGTGTTAGCAGGATCTTATTCCGTTAGCTGTAAAGGCACTGCATGTCCTTTCTCATGTAACCAATTCCCCATACCTCATATTCCTAACTACTGCTGTTTCCCCCTGCCCTGTCCCTTCTCTTGCCATTCTTTATTAATAAACCAGTTTCTGGCTGAGAAATCTACTGCAGCTTAGTGAAATGGGTACCTTGCACATTAATTTCAGCAACGCACTGTCTAGCAACACATTTCAGAGATTTGTTTTCTCGTTTGTGGGAAGCACCTTCTTTTTCAACAATTTCCAGTGCATTCACTTTCTTTTCCAAGATTTTTATGCCTTCTTGAGGAAGACACATGGAGAGGTTACCTTACATGTTCTCTTTTGCTCATGACTATCTTTATCTATTCTGCTGCTATGTACCACATGAGTCTGGTATTTGTATACTGAGAAAGAGGTTGGTTTGGGGATTTCAAACTGCTGGGAACTTTGATTATCAGAAGAAATTTCAAGTTCTGAATTGAAGGCAGAGGGCTAATACATATCAAAAACACAGGATTGAGGTCTATCTATGGAGAAGGTGTTGCATTTCTTTTATTAAAGCATAAGCACTCAATTTACCCTAAGTTCTCCACTCACTGGAAAAAGCCAGGCATGTTGACAAGCTTATTGAAGTATAGAAATAATTTTTGTTCTTGGTAAAGCTGTTCTGTACTGAAGCAGGAAATTCACAGGAGACTCATCACATCAGCTTAATTTTTAATTCTACTGTGCAGTAAAACTGATCTTGATCTTAGATTAATTAAGTGGCTTTCCATTCCCCCCCATTACTTTTATCCTTTATATATTATGTATTTTTGTTCTGAGATGTGGGACTGGGCCTTTATAATAGCATATATTAAGTGGAAATTCAGATTCAGATAAAATCCAGGGAAAAAAGGTTATTCATTCAACAGCTGTTCTTTTTCTTTCTCATTACAGAAATTGATTTTGGTAAAAGACCTTTACAGTTGGTGCAGTTTTAAAATTAGAGGTTCACCTCTGCAATTAGATTCGTTCTTCACCTTAATTCTGAAGTATGACTTGATTTTACCAAGTCTGGGATAGTCTTGGATTTTTAACCTTCAAGAATTAGCTAACAGTTCTGCTGTGATCTTTGGGTAGGAATTAAAAGGTCTGTCCCAATTCTTGAAGCAAGGAAAAGCTGTAGGGACAACCACCATTGGTAGTGTCTTTTTACCAGAGATTTTTTAAAGATGGTCTTTATCTTGCTGAGGGTGATTCTGATTACCTCATTTCATATATTCATAAAAAAAGGAAAACAGATGGAGG
This sequence comes from Peucedramus taeniatus, assembly GCA_013400575.1. Lineage (NCBI taxonomy): Eukaryota > Metazoa > Chordata > Aves > Passeriformes > Fringillidae > Peucedramus > Peucedramus taeniatus. The sequence continues at coordinate 33,861 of WBNO01028973.1, read as the reverse complement.
TGACCACATAGTACAGGTTGTGGTAAACAGAGGCAGGTGTCAGTATTCTTTTTTTGAGTTTATCCTTTGTCCTCTGGAAGAGAAACCAAAGATGAATCTTGCTTTTCATCTGTATCTGATCGTGGGAAGGAGTCAAGATTTTTTTGGTTTGTGTTTTACAGGCTGCTTCTACACGGGATGAAGACCATGTATGTCTTAGAAAAATTAGACTTCTTGTTCTGTTTGGTGGGACAAAATTAGCCAGAAATAAAAGACATTCATGAGTAGCCTACAAGGAACCCTGAAAACATGGAGATAATCTGTCTCTTTAGGGCTGTTCATCCATTTTTCTTATATTCCTCAAAATTTCTCTGAAGCCACTAGAAGATTTGGTCAAGGAATTTAGGATCACATCTTAGATCTCTTCTAAGAGACATTCATCTGATCCCTTTTCAGGAATATGAGAAAAGGAATACTTACTGCTTTGCTCTAATTACTTAGTGATAATAGATATTTTCACTCTGGTGAAATAAAAATCTACCCCTTTATCAGTAAAGAAAAATCATAGAAGATAAAGAGAATACCCAGACAGATGAAAATCACAATGAAGAAAATATTCCGTGCACTAAAGGTTAAGGGGTTTCTTTTGCTTCTATAGGCAATTTAAAATATAGGCAACTTAAGCCTTCCTCATAGGTGATAAATAATGTTAGCCAAAATCCTTTCCAAAACTATTATTTTGGAACTAGCAATCAAATATATCAATAGTTTCACTCCAGTACCTTTCATTACTGCAAAGTTAATGGAAAAATTATTGATTGGTAGTTCAAGCCATACAAATTAACTTTGTGCAACAGTAGCATGCAGAGTTTAACAAACAGTGAGGAAGCATTTCAGTGGTATAGACATTCCTGTTTCAGGTAACACAGCCACAGCAATATATTTCACACACTGTGTCATTCTACAGTGTAGGCTTTATTGACAACTGTAGTGGTGTGTGTTTTGTTTAATTTTGCCTGGCTCTTTCACTGTTATATTTTGAGAGCGTTGTAAAGTTATACAAGTGGAGATAATGGTTTGCCCCATGTTACCCCTGTCCCTTCCCCTTATAGTGGTTTTTGTCCAGGTTTTCCTGCCACTCACAGTGTCCATCAACCTGTTCCTCCCCCTCTTTTCCCCCGTTTCTGCTAAGTCATTCCCAGTTGTCCTGCTCCCCTTCATGTCAATTAAGTTTTCCCTGCCCAGCTTGTTCTCGAGGTTTCTGTGTCAATCACTGTGTCCCCCGTGTATGGTTTGTTGTGTGGGTTCTCTCCCACCCCTATGTTTTCCCTATTGGTTCAGTGAAACATATCCTTATCCCTGTTGTAACTACCCATTGGCTGCTGTACCCACCTCCCTGAGTCAGAGGTTTGATAAGCTCTTGCTGAGCTTTGGGTGTGTCCACTTCGTCTTGTCCCTTCAAGGCAATTAAAACTCTTTGGAATACCTTGACGGAGTGTCCGGCTCCTGGCTTTCTTTATCTCGGGACTCTGGTGGCTTTTCTCTGCAGCTGAACCCACGCAGCTGCCCTCACCGCCACCGAAGCCTCAGGGGAGGTTTTGGGGCGGCCTCTCGTGTGGCTCCCACCACCACAAAAGGGCAGGCTAGCCGGATTCCCCGCCTCGTGGCGGCGAGGAGAAGCCGCAGACAACATTCCTTATTTAATTTGCAGTCCATGTTACTGGTATGGACTCTTTTATATGAGGAAAAAAATTGCTATCTTTGTCCCAAAACTGTGACCCAAATGACTCCAAGAAGGTTCAAACTGGAAAGAAAAACATGGCTTATTCTGATGCCAGACTTGCTTGATACAACACTTTTCCTTATTATCTTTGCTATCAGCAACTCACAGAAGCTCTGTGTGGCTTGGGCAGTAGCTTGTAAGAAGGTGCTGCTGTAACTCATTTCTAGGCAGTAAGCCAGCTTAGTAAGTTTCCTATTATGTGAGTCTGCTGTGTTTTATTGTGTTTATTCCTTGATGGTAGCATTCATATAAAGTAGGGGCTCTGGGAGCAAACTTACATTTCTTAGATTTTGAAGATGGTTTTCCAAAATCTTAGTATCAGTTACATTGCCCAAAGTATTTCCTTTTGTACCTAAAGAAAATTTGTTTCCAACAAAAATGAATTCAAACATGTTAGCTGAAGTTTAGAGAAGGAGTGAAATAGTGGCAAATGCAGGGTTTTAGAAATCATGCATGCTCTTCAGATGCATCAGCCACTTTCTCCTTGGTCTAATTCTTGGAGAAACTGTAACTGTGAAATCATGTGAGATCTGTTTTCCTGCTCCCTATTTACTTAGGAAAAAGCCCCATGGCAATATTCTGTATCAATATGCTTCTCCCATTTAAACTGTCATATAAGCAATGAGGACTTTGCATCTTAAGTTTCTTTTTATGTCTGAGGAATGCCCAGTGTCTGAGCTGTCATTTACAGAGAAAAAACTTCAACATAGGTTCACCAGCAGACCAGCAAGATGTCAACATAAGAAAGAAATCCTCAGAAGGCCATTTCCAGTTTAAGAATAGAGCATACTTATCACTTGATCCTCTTTTGAGCAAAACATCTATTTCATAATGTCACATGGATTATGTGACTTTTTAGGTGACAGTTGATTCAGAAACACAGCTGCTCAGACAAATTTTATCTGCTGATGTTTGGCTGCAACATTAATTTTGTCTTTACTTTGAGCTGTTTATTACAAGTTGGTCATTGATCACTGTTAGTGACTGATACCCTGAAGGTTAATGCCTGAATGCATTCCTCTAAAATTTAAAGATATTTCTGTCTTGAAGTGTATTCCACTGCTGTGCAAGACAGAATTAAACAAATGTTGTGATTCTGATATAAGGGTACTGTTGATATATGTCTAATTAACGTACTTCAGATATCAGCACTATTAAAATTTGTCTGTGATATGCATAATGGGTAATTTGTTACACCAAGCAAAATACCTGGTTCTCAGATAACCGGATTTTAAAAAACAAAACATATATATTTTCATCCCAGAGCATAATGAATACCCTGGAAGAGTCATACTGTCAGTAAGATTCATTCCACTGGGGAAAGTTAGTGTTGTTCTATCATTTATGTCAAGAAATACCTGATTTGTGTTTCAACACTGTAGAGCCTGGCATTAACTCTCTCCTTGCTACCCGAAATCTTCCAAACACTTGTTCTTAACAAATATCACCACCCATAAAATACTCATGCTTCATAGCAACAATAATTCATTACTCCTCACCAAATAAATGCAGTTAAACTATCAGCTGAAGGCTCTCATGCCCCTAGGAACACTTTAACGTAAGCTTTATTAGGATGTCTTGGTATATGTGCAGTGCTGTTTGGTGATATCATGGCCAAGTTTCAAGCCTCTAACAAGGCAATTCACACCAGGAGAGTGCAGTGGAGGGATTGTCAGGCTGCCTCCTGCAGCACCTCTTTACAGACTGTAATGGTGTAGCCCATTTGCAGACTCTGAATGCTCTCGGATATAATCCTGCTCATCTTCTTCCTGTTGACTACAAGCTCCAGAGCTTCTGGAAGAATCTGGCTGATTATCTCTCAGCTATGAGAATATAAAAATACAATGAAAAGTAGCTTTCAGATCTGTTCTCATGCCATAGACTTGAAAAAAAAACTAAATTAGCATAGTATGTCTAAACTTGTCACACACAATGAGCAGTAAACAAGGGACTTCAAAGATAAGCAAGAGAAATATCTTTAAATAGCTGAAAGGTGGATGAAGTAAACATCTGCTGATTAAATACTGAGGTCATTAATAAAAGAAGGTTCTTGAATTAGTCATCCCCTTTCTGTCTGTGGGATATTAAACAGTTGCAAAGCTAAATACGGAGGCAGAGCAATTGAGGATCAACTCTGAGTTGAGGTACTCCCAACAGTGTGAGACACAGAGCAATATCTGTACTCCTGCTCTTCCTCACAGTAGTTTTCTAGTGGTGCAACCCCATTGAAATGTTATGTTTTCTTGGTTCCAAACCAACAAGTTAATCTCACAAATGCAAATCAGGGGTCTGATGCTCTTCCTCTACAGAGTTGGCTCCTGACATTAGACTGGGGTGCAGGATGGAGACATGCCCTGCTTTTAAATAAAGTGAATTGATTCCAACTGTATTTCATGGAACTGTGGATAAAATAACATTCACCAAATCAGAAGGGAATTCAAATTCTTTAACACAAAGAGAGCAATTAATATTTACATATCAAAGGGATTAGTGTTCTTCTCTTTAAAAACAATAATTTTCCACTGCATGCATCTCTTCACCCATTCAAGCTAAAGAGGTCAAAGACCGGGGAACCACTATAGTTACCCCTCTACGGAATTTTTCTGTAAAATTGTATGAGGTGATTTTTCTCCTCAAAGTCACTTCTTACAGGAGCAGCCTGGTTTTCACTTAAAATATGCCGATAATGTAACAATGATGTTTCAGGCTTTGTACTGAGGCTTTTTCCTCAAGGCTCAAATACATGCCAGTCTCTTACTTTCACTTCTGTACACACTCAGCTTGCAGTAAGAGTGTCAAGAAGATGAAAGTGACTTCCTCAAGGACAGACAACCCCAGCCCTTATTATCCCTACAGATTCTTGGTTCTGTGTCTTCTGATCACTCTGTCCCACTTCTTACTGGAAGATGGCTGCCATTTTAGAAAGCCTTAGTCAGCATTAAACCCCCATTTTTTTTCCTACAGAGTACCAGCAAGGACCTGCTGATTTCTGATGTCCAGGTAACACCCATTATAGAAAACTAAGGATATGTTCCTATGCAGATAATTGCTCAGAAAGGGATACTTTGTTGTTTTGTTGTGTTTTATATGTTTTTTTATAATTGTTCTGTACCTTGGTTTATCCCAGTTCTCCCCTATTTCAGTGGTTCTGCCCATCCTGCCTCCTCCTTCAACCCCTCCCTGGTGTCCTGTCCATCACTCAGCAGCCCATCCCTTCCCCTAGAAACTTCTGTTAAGGGCATCGAGTGATTGGTTCAGGAACTGGGGTTCCTCCCACAGGTTACCCCCATTGGTCTCCCCAGAGACCCATCTTCCCAATGTCCATACCCCCATGTTTCCCTATTGGCTCCCTATCTTTGTTCCCTCCTCCCTTTATAAGATGCCTGATAGCCCAAAGCTTGGTCTTCGAAGCAAGGTCATGCTGGGCTCAGGGTCACTGCCCTTGATAAACCTGGACTGATCCCTCCATTCAATGTCCACTCCATTCTTCCACCACAGTCGGATTCCTGCCTCACCCGCAAAGGCGAGAGCCTGAGCCGCCCTCCTGACCCTCGGAGATCAGGAGAGGGTTCCCCTGCAGTTGTGTGTGTCACAGCTAGCCTGGACCCCCCCGAAGGGGCTCACAGAGGAGCATTTACAACACTTTGTCTCTGGTGAACAGATGAAGACAATAGGCCAAGCACCATAATTTTGGCTTCAGTAACAAATCAGTCTTCCTAATGCAATCTCACTAAGCTGTGCTTTCGTAGGTTTGGGTAAAGTGCCAGATGAACAATCAGGAAAAATAAAAGACATTAGCCAGCAGTCCAACAAAGCCTCCTATTTGTGCAGTTTGAAGATGTAATTGACAGTGCTCCCAGCATCTGATCTTCAGCAGCAATTCCCAACTGGCCTACGATGCATTAAGGCTGTTGCTACATTTATGAAGTAGCAGTACATTTAGTGCTTGGATTGTGTTTTTTCCAGTTTCTTTTATCATGGGGAATGACCACCTTGGGGTGGGCAATGCTGGAAATACAGTGTTGGGTTAGAGATGCAGAATAATTAAGCCAAACACACTGGGCAAAACACAAAATTTCCCCTTCTACTGAATTCAGTACTGATATACCAGGAAATCCTTCTCTCTTTCTACCAAAGATGCCTTCACATTCATTTCTGAATTACAAGTTGAAGCTAGTTTAGTAGATGCAGTACATTTACTTGTCATCAAGATTTTCTTAAGTTATCATGTTCAAGCACATGTTCTCAGTGCTTTAAATGCAAGAAAGAGGAAGCCCCTGATCTGCAAAAAGTTTTTATTAAAATGTGCTGACACACACAAAAGCTCACACAATTTACATGAACCAGTTAAATGGCACACTATGCCCCTAATAAGCAAGGTTGAAAATACAGTTAAATGATATTTTATTTGCTAAATGAATTGACCTTTACCAACACAATCTATAAAATCAATTTAGCATATTGTAACCCTTGCAGATTGGCAGTCCTTTCCCACCAGGAGTCTAAAATAAGCACAACAGGCATTTCAGTACCCTGTAACATATCATTAAAACATGTCCCAAGGCATTTCACAACTCATAAACAGTACAAGTATTAGCAATCAACTGCTCATTATAATCACCACATGGCCTAGATGTTATCTTACAGAGCATCTTAATTTTCCTTGACCCTAGCTCCGTGTTGCTCAGGAGAGGCTCCTTATGTGAACTGGTGAAAATTTCCTTCAGCAGAGAACTTTAGCATGCTAAATATTTCTCTTTAGTTTTGGAGACATGGTATCTTGGTGTGAACTTGCCGTTCTGTAAAATGTTTGTAATATTTGAGTTTTGTGTTTCTGAATCAAGTGCCATTTTTCCTTCAGCCTCTCAAAGAGCACTGAATGCTGAAAGCACATTTGCATTTCTTTGCAGTTGTATGGTTTGTAGACACACTTTTACCAGCAAGTGAGAAAGAAAGTCACAAAACAAAGGTAGTCAAAAGCACCTTCATGATTGCTTCATCACCGACAAAATCAAAGAATATAAATGCCAGATGTTCTGACAATCCTGTGCTGCAACTTGGCAGTGCTCTGCAGTGATGTTCATGTGGTTTCCTCAATCCATGACACAGTATTACTCTTGATTAACAAGCCTCAGCTTTTGTCTGAGCACAAACTACATGCATCTGATTTATGCTACAGTGGGAAAACTACTTTATCTGAAAACCATAATTAATTTCAGGTACATTCTTAAAATAAGAGTTGCCAGTTGGCAATAGCAATGTAGTTCTTCATCCCTAGCAATGAAACAGTTGCTTGCCAGTGGTTCATTAGCCATGGAGCTGTAGTGGTCTGGGAAGCTGTACCTAAGATGGCAAGAGAAACACACATTTGTGTTCTGGGGTGCAAAAGGTCTTTTTCAGATCCTGTGGCTTTGTCTCTGGTGCAAAACCAATCTCGGTTAAGACATGAGATTGAGTAAGGTATCATTTATCCTTCCCACTGCTTAGTTCCTGACATAATTTTCATTTGTGACAACTAGCACTGTCTGAGACAAAGCCTAGGAATAGTTCAAGGAAAAGCATGTGCCAGAGGTCATCTTCAATACGTTATGTAAACAACACTGCTTTAGGTTTACTTCCTTTGTCCCTTCACTATCCTTCAGCACTGCCCAGCAATCTTTGTCAGATGCTCCTACCTCAGAGAGGCAGGAAGAGACATATTTTGTCTCATCCTCCAAAAACACCTCTCTGAGGTGTGGCAGCATCGCCTCTGAGAATTGAAAACTGAACTTCTCATGGAAGCCAGAGGTGAATGTTGGTCAGATGCTAGTCAGTGTGAAAGTAGCCCAAGTTGCTAGAATTCTGGGCCAATGAAGCATTCACAGTCTTTTTTTTTTTGTTTACAAGAATAGAAGATAGCCTGCCCATCTACTTTATTGGAAGAAGCAGCTGCTCTTAGCCAAGTTCTGTCTACAGATGAGCATGATTCTACTATGGTGCAGTTCTTCAGTGAAAAGAAAGATTGACAAGACAGGGAGTAGCACATCATATTTTTCAGCAAAGATTTTGATGATCACTCTGTCCATTTTGTTTCTATTTTCTAATATTATAGATTCTTCTTTTATTTTTCTGACTGATTATCCTCACAAACAGAACTGTTAAGACTGTGCTTAAGCAGAATATCATCAAAACACATTTGTTTTTGCCAAAGAAATATCCTCTGTGTATTAGGCCAACAATGCTACACACAGTAGACAGTGAACTGAAACAAATTCTGCCCTTGGGGTTGTTCAGGAGAAAAACTATGCATGCTCATTTCTTGAAAAGCACTATCCTGGGTTTTTCTGGGAAGGAGATTTTTTTTTTTTTTTTTCGCAGCAGCCAATTTGATACTGTATTCTAAGTGGTTGACTAAAACAGTGTTTTAGCTAATGCTGAACATTTTTTATACTGTGCCAAAGTCATCTCTGTTTCTCACTTTTTGATCCCAGTGGAGAAGGCTAAAGGTGAACAAGAGGTTGGGAAGAGACACAGCCCAGGACAGCTGACCTAGACCATATAGGATCATGCTAAGCAGCAAAATAGAGTTATTTTGGAAAAATTACTTTCTCAGTGACTATCTGGGCATTGGTGTGCTGGCGGTGTGTGATTGCTTTTATATCACTTTTCTGTTTTAGTATTTTTTGTGTTTGTTTTCTTGTTTTTTTCCCCATTTCCTTCACTTATTACATTGTCCTTATCTCAGCCTTTGGGGTTTTTAATCTCACTTCTTTTTTGATTGTCTCCCCGAGTCCTCTGGGGGAAGTGAGCAAGTGACTGAGTGGGGGCTTAAGGTCAGTGGGGATCAACCCACCACAGACATAATTATCTGTCTGTCTGTCAGGCTGGCCATCTCTTAGAAACCATTCAGGTTTGAATCCTGACACCAGATAATACCCAAAGGCACAGAATAGAACAGGTGTTTGTGGTTTGGCTACACTACACAAGACAGCAAGAATGAAATAATAGCAATCTGCCCTCTCTGAATTTGCAGACCACACACCTGAGTATGCAAATACTCATTCCTAAAAATTGTGGTTCCATTTGGTGTTTGAGTTCAGGAATACCTACCTGCAGAAAGAAAACCTAGTCTGTATTGGTGAAAAGAATGCAAGTATAACAAGGTCATTTAGAGAGAGACAGGGTAAACTTACCATTCACAGTCTGCAAGAAGTAAACTCCACAGAGAACAGTCAACAACTTCGGCAGACTCATAAAGCATGATAGCTACAAAAATGCCAGGGAATGGAATTTTGTAACATATCCTGTGGCTGTTTTCCAAGTTGGACAGGTATTATGCTGTGGAAAATTACCCATGTCTCAGTCAGAGCTATTCTATACTTACCAATATTGGCTTGTGGAATTGAAAATGATGAATTGCTTAAATTTGGTTCCATTCATTCTTAACCATACTTAATAGTGCTTTTAATCATAGAGGCTTGTTATAAAAACTGTGTAAATTCAAGACAAAAAATCTTTAGAGAGTAGGAAAATTATTTATTAGAGAAAATTCTGGGCATAGTGCCAAAATCTATTAAGCTGATCAATATCTTTTTGGGGGAAGTAAAAGGGGATATATTTTTGCCATCCATACAAATGTTGGGAAAGCTACCATGTTGATGACAGTAGAAAACATGAAAATACATAAGTGCTAGAACTTTCCAGGTCTCCAGACTGAAGTCAAAAAAGTTACTCAGACTTATACTTCAAAAATTTTCTTGAAATTTGATGTAATTCTATAAGACAATACACGCAGAGAAAATATTTAATTTTTAGAGATATCAGATATTTCAGATTGTAGAGTTAAATTATCTTCCCCAGACTGAGGGACTTGTGTTCACCACACAGCCAACCAATATTTAAAAAACCATTTCTACCCCCACATGGGAAGCATTAAATATAACTAAATCATAAAAAGATTTAAAAATGCAAAATATTCAACTTTCTCGTATTTCTTGTTTGGTTTTTCAAAACCATATATCTCATAGAAGGGTTAAAGTAAATCATGCTAGAGCAGTACCATAATTTAGACTAAAATGATACAGCACTTTTTTCCCAGGTTTCCAGATAAGAGTTATGAATAGCGAGTTTCCAAGATACAGACTTTTTCTAATGCTGATAAGAAGTCCCAGTGAGTGAATACTCCATATCTTCCTTTATATGACTCTATACAAACATTTAAGGACATGAAGAAAAAGTGAGGATGACCACATACAACTGCATGTCACACAGAAAACTACAAGCCAAACAAAACAAAAACCAGACTTTGATTTTAGCTTTTATTTCCACCACAGATCTGATTCACAGAGAGGGTTTTGAGGGAAGGTAGTTTTGCCATTTCCAGGCACATGTGTGCTGGCTGCTCCCTGGCATCCCAGGGAACTGGGAGCTGCAGGGGCTTCGTGGGCTGGCAGGGCAAGCCAGCCAGAGCCTGTCCCACTGCTCCAGTCAGAGAGCAGGGCAGGCTGGGGGGCAGGCAGGACAGCCTGGCTGGGCCATCAGCTCATGGATGAGGGCAAGGCTTGGGTCTGGGGAAGGAAATTGGGGTTAGAGACAAGCTCAAGGTGTTGACAGGGTCAGGATGAGGCCAGGTCAGGAAGTCAGTTCATGAGATATAGCCTGAATGAATGGTCTTCATGGCCAGCCACACACGTGGCTTTAGGTGAGGAGGGATGCCAAAACCCAATATTCTGAGATCAACTGCTGTCATCCTATGGAAAGTGAAAGTACACATCCTTTCCAAGAGACTGTATCTAAACAGTGTTTTAATATCTGTATAGAAAATAAATTAAACTCATGGTTAACCTACAAATACAATTGACATGAAGGACTGACTTCAATTTGTTGGTCTTTATGAGCTTAGAAGTTGTCTGTGATACACAGTGGTAGGAAGAAATTAGATGCATTCACAGCTCGAGACACATGCAAATGACATATTTCTGTTTACAAGATGATAGCAAACAGACATATTTTAAGTAAGAATACTTACTGATACATTTTCTATAGTAACTTGAAAATTTACATAAGCCTACATTCTCATATCTATGGTAGGCAAATTTAAAAAGTACTATTCAATAAGAACATTGTCATCTACTTCACTTTGCATTGAGGTAGGTAAGTACAACTTTTTAAAGATGATAGAATAATTTATGTTGGAAAAGATCTTTAAGATCATTGAGTGAAACAGTAAACCTGACACTGCCAAGTCCACCACTAGACCATGTCCCGACGTGCCACATCTATATATCTTTTAAATGCCTCCAGAGACTGTGACTCAACCACTTCCCTGATGACATTATAAGTTTGTGGATTTTTCACCAGCTGTCAGACCCAGCCATGCATGACAGATGCTGAAGGAAGCAAATGAGATGACAAAATGGCAAGAATTTGGAGGAACTGTCACAACAGTGTCTGGTTTTGTTAAAGAACATTAATCAAGAGAAGTTGCAGTTGGGAATTAGAGCTTTTTGTTTACTGACCGTGGATTCAAACACTTGGATTATCCCTTTTGTGTGGTTATAGTTGCAGGATTCCTAGGCTAAATAATTTATCTTGAAAGATTTTACTTGACTTTATTAAATGATGACCAAATTTACATTGAGTTTTTGAGATAGGTTGTTGACCTTTTACCTTTCTTTCTGGCTTCACTCAGATATATATAGCCAAAACCTAAATCAGGAATCTAATTCTTACTGAGACCCTTGATACTAGGTGGATTTAGCTGAGCAACTTGAAATCAGTGTGATACTGGCTTAATTCATCTTATTTTACACAGATTTTGGCTAATTGTTTAATCTCTGTGGTTCTTTCTTTGGTTAACCTCAAAGGTGTAATGATGGATTACTGTGGCATTGTTAATGAGGCTATTCACTGTTTTCTTCTCAAAAGAACTTACTGTGCTTGTGTCATCTATAGTTTGAATGCCTGATGCTTCAAAGAATATTGCAAAAGACATAAGCTTGCATGGTTCTGCTGCAATACCATTCTTTATTATCTGCATCTTCTTCCACATTTGTTATACTAAAGAAATTTACTGTCTAAGGGATCATCTTATTAGCATTCAGCAAATCATCATTAATATTTTCTGCCTGAAGCCATGACCTGAGCATTGCTACAACAATTGAAACAGAAACAAAAAATACAGATAAGTAGCAGTTTGAGGCCAATTCATGAGAAGTTACTGAAGTTTAAAGCTATTAACAATTTGGAGACACTAAATGTCAGGACTTTCGCTGTATAATTAGGAATATTTTCATTCTGAAGGGGAAAAGAATGTTGTAATTCAAAGCATACAGTCTGAAATATGTGCATTGAATTAGTAAGATGAGCCAAAGGGGCTCTCTGAGATAGCTGAAAAACCTATCTGCATATATTATGTTTCTGCTGCATAAAGTTCTTTTGCTGTGTGAGTCATCAGCCACTGGGAGGTCTTAAGAAGCAGTTTTTTTCTTGAGAGAATGGGCTGTAGAATTAGAGAAACATAAAACCTAATTAAATGTATTTGATGCTATACTTAAGCAAGTTCCAGCATTCAACTAGTCTTTACTGGATTGAAAGATACAGTTATCTCAGAGACATGATGACATTTTCACCCTATGTAAAGCAGAGAGTTCATCTCTTTTCTGGTAGCAGTTGAAAGTCCTCCATTGTAAGGAACATTTTCCATGTCTTAGTTATCCTTGTGATTTATTTTCCCTAAATCAGTGATTGCTCTTTTACTCTACTAGCTATTAGAGCTATACACATGATCCTAGTGGCATTAACATCGATACAAAAAGTAGTAATGTTTTAACCTACACAGCCTAGAGCTCCAGGCTCTTACAGGGATTGTTTCCTTATTGGTCTGGGACAGTTTCACGGTGTGCTTATATTGATGTGACCATACAGTGCAGGACACAGTCTTTTTAAGAGATAACATTCAGTCTCCTGTCTTGTAAGCAAAATGTCCCACACTCTCTTGCTGAGTGTGGGTTGTTGATTTGATTGTTTGCTTTCTTTTTTCTCACTTATGAAGTGTTTACCCAGTAACCTGGTATGACATTTGTCAGTAATCTGTCCTATTAATTAGTGTCCAGCTCTCCAATCTCACATATCTCTGTATATCTTACTAGTTGTTTTATATGTTATTTTTTTGGTTAAGACTGAGGGATGAAAACATGAATAAATTAATTGTAAATGCTACTGATGTATCCTGGCTTAAATATAAAGGTTCTATAACTGTAATTTAAATTCTGTCAAAGTGGTTTGAGTTTTCTAATTGTTATTAAAATGTCACAAAGCAATTTATTACATCAATTTTTTTAGGGTGGAGTGTGTGTAGATTAAACAATCCCAGCTCCTTCAGCCACTCCTCACAAGACTTGTACTCTAGACCATTTACCAGTTCTGTCATTCTATAAACTTAGTAATCAGGATAGCTAAAAATATGTGGTGCTTATAAAATATTTGGATCTTTCCTCAACAGACACATCTGAAGACTGTAGTAATGAGAAAGTGCTTTTTTACTTACTGACATTTTCATTATGAAATTTCACAAGGATCACTTGTCTGTTGGTCCTAGACAACATCTACATGCTTCCAGTGAAGGAAATAGGTGACATGACTTTGAGCATCATCAATAAGCAAATGTCTCCCTGCTGTTACCTATTTTAAGGCACATATATACACAGTGCATTTATTGGCATGGGCTCATTGTTTGAAAAAGGGCTGTCTTGGTAGGATAAATACTGCAAACACCTTATTGCAAATCTGAGCAAAAGAGATGTGATAATGAAGCTTTTAGGGATCCATTCGGGAGAAGCTGCAATGTAGGTTGCTGTGGTTAAAAATCTACACCCACACTTTGGTAATTTAGGTTTTTTACTTATGAGTCTCAGCAAGTGCCTAGAACTCTGAGCAGTGGTGAGTAACACTTCCTGGGAATTCTTGTGGGCTAGAAGAATTACCTCACCTTGAAGTAATAACCTGACTTCAGTTATTCATGTCTTTGGTACATCTTCTGAAGTGTAATGAGATTATAAATAAACAAGAAACCTTAAGTACTCCAGAAAATTTTTCTTTTGCAGCATGATGCACTATTTATCTTCAGCAATACAGCTTGCCACAAACTCTTCAGATGTGTTGTTCATTTCACAGACTTTCTCTGTAAAGAAAACCCAAGGTCAGATTCTTATCTTCAAGTGTTTGCTAACTAGAGCACAGGAAATCTGAGACATCAACTAGCAATGACATAAACAAGATTAAGTTTACTCCTATGATGCAATGCAGCTGTCTTCAAAAAGCTAATGTGTTTTTTTTATGCTCTGTGAGGAGTGATTTCCCCATCATTTTTGAAAGGACATTGTAGTAAACCAGGCAAGTCTAAGAAGAGCTGCTCATAGCTAACTGCTAGAGCTGCCATATCTCACCTGCACTGAGTTTTCATCTTTCACACATACCTCTATCAGCCTTACTGGGAACTTTCACTAGCATGAAAGGACAATTTGGTGCATTGATATTCAAATCTCTTTCAAACCTTGCAACCTAATTATCAAAGGGAAAGTTGTGAGTCTCCACGTAAGAGTAATTGCTGCAACAGATCCAATTATGTTTTGCAAGGCAGAACTTGTCTTACAAAAATCCTGAACTTGCTCTCTAGCTTCATTTTGGTGTCAATAGCAGGAATCAGAAATATACTTCATTTCTCTACTCAGTGTTGCTTTTAACACTGAGATGGTGTCAAATCCAAGCAATTTTCTTTGTTTTATTGTACTGTCATGTGCAATCTCTTTTGTTGTTTATCTTATTTTTGCTGAACGTGCTCATATTTATTCACTGTACCTAGAGATTTAAGCCCTGACATTGTCACGCTTGTGCTGTGCAAACACACAGTAAAAGCCCTTGTCTCTCAAGGACTGCTATCTAACCTCATAAAACAGCCACAATGTTTTTAAGGGAATTAAAGGCACAAAATGCGGGTTCTCCAAAGTCATACAGGGGATTTGTGTGAGAGCTTGAAACAGAATTCAGTTTTACAATGTACCTGGTTTGCTCTCTATCCTCTGGATACACATGCCTCTCAACATAGGCCAAAAACTGGGAAGAGAAAATTTGGTTTTTTTACCATGATCTCAGTGGGTGTTGCTCTGTGTCAAACACACAAAATTCTGTTTGCCCGAGGCAGAGTATCCATTATTCTTTTTATTTCAACTTAATAGTGGAAATGGACAAGGAATCTCTAGAAGAATATGGATCTTTTTTAAGTCTCATGCCTAAATTAACTAGAAGAATCCTGTTGCTTAAAACATTCTTGTTTTCCATTGCCTTGTAGAGTGGTTTTATTCCTTATATGTTCAGTTTTGATATCTTTGTAATCACTTAGATGGAATATATTTTGACTGAGCACAACTTTTGACGACAGTCTTCTAGATTCATAAACAGTATGGCTTTTATTAGCCTTCCCTGCTATTCATATCTGATTTTTTTTTGTCCAATATGATATTCTAAAAGTTAGACAGATTTATTCTTCATCTTTTCAATTCTGAAATAAAAGAAGCACAATTTAAGTCACTTATTCTGCTAATGGAAGAATAGTATATGTAAACAGATCTAATAAGTTGCTTGTTCCTTTGCAATAAATTAA
This sequence comes from Peucedramus taeniatus, assembly GCA_013400575.1. Lineage (NCBI taxonomy): Eukaryota > Metazoa > Chordata > Aves > Passeriformes > Fringillidae > Peucedramus > Peucedramus taeniatus. The sequence goes on along the minus strand of WBNO01028973.1, from coordinate 18,460 downwards.
GACACAATGGTCAAATTATTAGTGTCTGTTGCTGATAAACCATTTTTATATTCATTACTCACATAACCGCAGTTGCTGATGGGAAATACAGGATCTCTTTACAGTTGAAGTGTATCTTCACATTCCTTTGATCAAAAACTCTTTATGATTATTATATCAAGTCTTCTATCAAACAAGGAAGAGTTCTAAGCAAATATTGCATCTCATTTCAGTAGATTAACTTCAACTTCTTATTCTCACAAATGAAAAAAGTACAGATATTTGTAGAATCAAAGTCTCTATTAATCTTCTGGAAAGCCCTTATTGAGAGAAATACATTTGTGTTCACTCAAAGTTTATACCAGATTTTTTTAACCTTTTGCTTTTAAATGTCTGCATTAGCAACATGGAACTTGCCATAACAATTTCAAATATTTCATTGCTAAGACTGTGAAGCCTGTTTTCCTCAGTTAAATTCTAATCTGCCTTATATATTTTCCTTTTCTTTTCGTGAGGAGAAACAAAAGTATGAAAATAAATGGCTTTCCCTGACTCTGGTTTTGCAGTCATTTTTCCATATTGGTCTCAAAGAGTGCAGAAACAGCTAAAATATCATCTTCAATATGACTAATGTGCACAATCCTAAGCCTGAGTATAATGTTTATAATATCTGGGCCACAAGTTTCAGAGCTCCTATTGATAGACAAGAAACAGACATGCAGGCAGTCATTAATTTTCAGAGTTTTTTTACCCTCAGTTTTTTTCAGTGTTCTGGTTAATTTGACTTCTTATTTAGAAAGCAGAGATTATAAACCTGAAAAATCTTTGAGTATGGTACTTGATTTTAGCATACAGTTCAAACCTATTGACGTCAGTTGGTCTGCTAGAATTAAAAAGCAGACTCCAATGTCTGGTGTAGTCCCTGCCCTAATCTTGTTCACTTGCAGAAAGCCATGTTTCTCTACTCACAGCATGAAACCGCTTTATTTTAGAATCGACACATCTCTTGTATCCTACCCTCTACAACTTGTGTCTGTGCTCTCAATTAGTCATCCTTGCAATTGCTGCTTCTGGCTTTCTCCTTCAAGCTGCACAGGCTGCAATCAGTGGCCCAGAATCCTTGCAAATGCAATCAGTACAGCCATGACTGACATAGGAGGTTCTTCTATGCACCGGTTATGCAACCAATTATACTTGGGTTGTAGTATCCAAGAGTTAATATAAGCCATAATGGTTATGAAGCTAGAAGACCATTGTTACCATCTTGTAAAGCTTTCATACTTTGTCAGTGATCTCTCATGGGCAGCTCCTCATCATGCTGACTCCTCCTTTCTTTCTTTGTGGCCAGCTAACTCCTTTCTGTCACTAGCACAGCTGCCTAACCCTTACTATTCCTCACAGTACATCCTAGCCCTTACTGCTCCTCTCACAACCACCTGACCCTGCCTCCTTAAGGCACAGCCAACAACTACATCTCCTTTCTCAAGCAGATAACCCATTCTTATAACACCCATCCTTACTGGCTATAGCTGTGACCTATTAAGGGCAGACCTTAATTGGACATAGCTGTGGCCTATCTTGGTAATTGGTACAGCTGCAACTCCTTAGGGGTGAGATTGCCTTCAGCACTGTCTCTATTCTCTTATACTCCATCCTCCCACAAAAGACTGTCTTCAAAAATTATGCTTGATTAAAGCATGTTTTGATGTTTTGATGTTAAAGTGATCAAAGTGATAATGAAGGTGTCAAAACAAAATTTGTTATTCTTACTAGAGAATGGAACTGGATTGCTCCAGCTGAGCCAGAAAGTGCAAAACAGCAACCACCAGCCTCTGCGAGGCTTGTAATTCACTTTGGATCCCAAACCATACCTGTCCTCCTCCTCAGTCTTGCCAGAATTTTACAGGATAACTTACAAACATTACCCTGTTTGATCAATTCTCTGTGGTGCATTTCATTGAAAATCTACTAATATTTGTGAGAAATACCCCTATCAGTGCTATTAGTAAAGAAAGATGTGCACTGGCTTCTTTTAAGAGTAGGAGGGAGTATTTTGTGCATGTCGTCTAACTTCACACCTTTCTTGATGAGGGGAAGATATGAGTCCTGGTGTTTGTCCCAACAGCTTACATATGAAAAAGCTGCAGGATGAAATGCATGAATGTTCTTTAAAGAAGTGACAGAAGCTGAGGTCTCCCTCCTTTGATCAACTCTTCTGATCCTAAGACCTCACTAGCAAAGCCATATCTACTGTGTTTTCCAAGCTGTACTTCAATTAGTTTTAAAAACCAGAGCAGTTTCACTGGTGGATATTGGTTGTCTCCACTGCAGAAATCCATATACCGTGATAGATTAAGTGCTATGGAGAAGATTTGCCAGGAAGGCAGAAAAGAATTTCATTCCTGCTGCTAAGCTACTATAAAATCTGAGTGTTAGCACAGTCTTATTTTGTTGCTGTGTTCAGGAGACCCATTTCTGCACAAAAGATCTGGCATTACTTAAGTCTGGAAGCGAGATAATGGCTTCACACTCATGCTCAGAGGCACTGTCATGTACCTTAGATTTAGGTACCTCAATAATGTAGAAATAACCCTTTTATGGCCTGAAATTGCAGTCTCTAAGAGTGAAAATCTAACTTCACCCAGACCTACTATTTCTACATGACATTGCCATGAACTCCCCTGTAGAGAGGATAAATATATCCTAGTTAGATGCTGTAGTATTCAGGATGATAGCGTTTCAGTCTGATGATAACACTTTGTTTTACCTGAATTCCATCTGTAAGACAATCCAAGGACCACATGATTCTTATAGCATGAGCTGAACAAGTAGTTGAAGGGTAAATGTTCTTTGAAAGAATGTTTGTTCTCCCGTAATATTACTTCTGTGTCTGCAGGTACAGTTATATGGTAGGTTATGTCCAAGGCTGAAGTTTGGGGGTTAGAACAGTGGGCACTAAAGAATTTATGATTGTGGCTGCATACTGCAAGATATAAAGATGCTGAAGCAAGCAGAACAATTCCTTCCTGATTTATTCTGAGGATAAGGTTAAGGCTAGTCATTAAATCCTGCAGGATAGATGGGAAAACAATGAGTAGTTGGTACTGTGATGGGATAAAATTTTCTGTTCTAAGGTAAGACTTTGCCTAAGACAGGACAAACTGGAATAAGATTGAGTAAAGGTTAGGCTGGAGAACCTACCAGATCCTCCAGAGCAAAGGTACAAACCAAATCTGAAAACCATGTTTACAGCTGGGTCTTGTGTAAAGAGTTCAGTTATGGATGGAAGTAGGAGGTAATGAAGCTTTAGGTTTATGAACAGGTCATGCAAAATCCTTATCAGTAAGAGGAAGATTGGCAAAAAATTGGCCAACAGTTTTTCTGTTTTGTTGCAGACTGGATCAGCATATAGGTTTAGTTGTGGTGTAGGGTAGGCATTCACAACAATAGGGCCCAAAAAGATTGCTCTTCTGGTGGAATCTGAAAAACACCTGTGTGCTGCAATGAGGCAGTAGGTTATAGAATAAGTAAATAATGGTCCTATCAAGGAGTCTATGAATATATGCATTTATTAAAACTGTGGCTTAAATGAACCCACTCCTAACAAATTATGATGCACATCATTGTACTTCTGCAGTCTGCATCTTGTTTCAGAAGTATTTCAAAATGCAACAACAGTTTTGCCCTTCACTGCTGGTTACTCAAATTCTAACTGTTAACCCACCATCCATCTTAGCCTAGTATCCTGTATCTTCTCCAGGAATATCCGTGAAAAGTTGCCCAGCTGGTATCAGCCCTCATCTTTGTTGTCTTTGTTCACCTAATGATAAACTAAATCTTTATCATCTTTATATAATCCCAAGTGCAATATAAACTTGACTTGAATGGCAGATCAGAAACAGCAACAAGTTATGTGGCTGTCCAAAGTGTCATGTTCATTTGAGCTGTTCTTAGGACAAGAAATATCCTAAAGCTAAACCCTTTGTTTCTTCTGGGCATCCTATTGAATGAAGGCTAGCTATGAATTATTGCTGCCAGCATATGCCCTTGCTGGTACCATTCCTCAGGTTAGCCTTCTGTTGCAGGATCCAAATCCCAAAAATTACTACTGAGAACTTTCTGGGAACTAGCTTCAATTCTTTTGATAACAGACACTGTCCCGCTATTTCAGGCCTTTCAGGAACCAGAACCAATGCAAGATCCTTTATGTGTTGTGTTTTGAGTCCTGTAAATCTTATTATTTGTAGTCCTATACCTAGTTCTGGATTTGGCCAACATGCAGTGAACTATAACAGCCTGCAGGTAATCAGAAGCTATTTGTTCATGTCACATAATTTTTCTTCCTGCTCTTGAAGGCCAACAAAAAAGCCAAACTCCCAATCCTGCTTACTTTTGAACCCTGCACCACCTCAGATACAACTCAGAAACTGGCAACAGTGCAATTGCTACTTATAAAGCTCATGCCAAAGCTACTACCAGCTAGCATCCCAGGCTGTGGATCGCACATTCAATTCACCAGTAATTCAATTTACCTGTATGGGTAATATTACTATAAAGGTTGGACAGACTGTGTTAGGTTCTCCTGAGAAAAGCCCAGACAAGGAATCAGAAAAAAACTCTCTGAAATCTTCCATCATTTATCTAGTATGGGAATCCATACTGCAATGGCAATCTTGGTACTTTTTGGGTCCAAATTCACTGCTTATATAATAGAATTGGAAGAAAATGTTTGGCTTTAAAAGACTATAATTCTACAAATTTAACTTTCTTATTTTCTATAACTGACACTTCAAAAGGGGGAAGCTGCTGCAAAATGAACTGCCCATGTTGAAACTTAAGAGAATGAGGAGCATCACAGCTGAAAAGACTGTAATGAAAAAGGTTCAATAAAGTAGATAGGTGCAGGCCAAATATTTTACAAATTTATTGCAAATGAAGAAGGAATAAAAGCTTAAACGTGAAAGTACGAAGTACCTGATTCATGGTAACTCATACTTCTAAGAAAATCTACTTACATCCTACTGATCAAATATTTGAATAAAACCAACATAAAATCTTGGTTAATATTACAGAAAAGTTATTCAAGCTGTTTATTTATGTCAGAATAAATCTAATCAATGAAATCCAGTTTACAGGCAGCTGGGAATGCACATTTCTTTTTCGGTTTGTAATTAGTTTCATTTAGTTTTTTACTGGTCAACCCATCAACAGCTCATTTCCCAAACATCAGACTTGTTGCTGAGATTTACCTCTTTTAATATTTTTCACACATATGTTCCATCTTGACAAACTTGGGCAATCTAGATCAGACACATTTTATTTGCATTTAAATTAAATGAAAATCCGCAAATATTTTGCTTTTATTTTTATGCTTTACCTATAGTAGGTTTGTGCAGCTATAAAAAAAATTTAAAATCCACACACACTCCAAGTGTAAATCCAGAACTTGCTGTTGCAAAAATCTCTTGTTTTACATTAAATATATACAAGATTCATTATTTTTCCCAGTAATTGTAAATAAAATAGCTTATTTAGGTAAACCTGTATTAGTCAGGATGGTGTAGATCCCTTTTGTGTCAGGAAGAACAGTTAGCCTGTGCAAAGCTTGTCGGTGGTGGGGTGTTAAGTGCATGTGCAACATCAGAATAAAATACACTACCACCATTTTCATTGCTATTGCTGCAAATTGTGTTTAACTTAGTTATCTAAGTTTCAGAACTGTGGTCACCTTTATTTGTTTTCACATGCTTGAACTAGTCTGTAGGCCCATCAGATAAAGTCCAATGGAAATATTAATTGATTAAAAAATTTCTAATTTTACATATAAAGCGATAGGCTCTGAGCTAACCTTTGCTCTGAATGAAATCTAGGAATTATGATGGAGGGTTCCAAGACAATGTCAGATTAATGCTCTTATCAAACAAAAGAGGAAATCAAACACTAAGAATTGTCATTAATGTGCCTCTGACATTGTGTACATCCATGATATGCCTACATCTCTAATCCTGTAAGACATTCTCTCTTTCCCCCATCTCAGAAATAATGCAATAGCAAGATTTGAAGAAGGGCATCAGGAAAAACACATGGAAGACCTACATATTGGAAATGACTGAATAAAACAACGGTAAAATTATGACCAGCATGTCAACATTACGTAATTATGTTATCACTTGTGTACAAAAACTAAGGACATAGAAAGAAACATGTTTCCAAACATGAAAGGTGGCGTTTTGTGCAGCAGGTATCTGAGCTGTTGAGCTAGAAGTTATTTTGAGTCTAAAGGTCTGTGTGGAGGAATCCTCTACAGGAGGATTGGCCAAGTGCATTTATTAATGGTTACTACAAAGATATATATATAATTCCTGAGCTGAAAGCATCTGGAGGGTGTAGAAACACTTGAGATGCAACATTTTGGTTTGCCTTGTTCTGCTGCTCCTGAATTCCCTGCTCTTGGTCTCTGCTGGAGTTAGGCCTGGGTTTGTGTAGGTTCATGGTTTGTGGTAATTGGGAGTGGGGCAGCAGCCAAGCCTCATCCCCAATGGGCTACAGCTGTGAAAAGCAAGTGAGCAGTATGGAAAGCAATGAGACATGGAGTGCCCAGGTGCACTGACCAATCACCAAAGGGAGCAGAGGACACACAGGTGTAATGCATGAACATGAGGGGTATAAAAGGTTAGGCTGAAGAACAGAAAGGCTAGATGTTTGTGGTCTTCTGATGTGGTGTGATGTTATGGGTTGAAACCTTCTGAAATTGTATGATGATACTGTGTGTATTGTGGCTATCGCAACTGCAACATATGCTGTGGCCTGTTTGGTCTGACTTTGTGTAATTATGCTATTTGTTCTCAGAACCAACTCAAAAATACCTATCAGTACTACCCATATCTAACTATATTTTTTTAGCATGTCCATGGAGCTGAAGAATTAATGATTTTATTAAGTGCATTTAGAAAATACCACAGAAGTGGTTAGCTGGACCAAATACAGGATGGTTCCTCAGGACTATATAAATGGAATTTCAATTGCTTGTACTTTCTGAGGAAAAAAACCAAAGTAAATAGTGAATCTAGTCTATAGACTTAGCTACCTGAAATAATTTGAAGGTATCATGAGCTTGTGGCAGATGGTGAGTTAGGGAGAAGAAATGTTCTTATTTATTTTTGTTCACTGGGAGGCTTTTCTGTAGCTCTATCAATTTAGTAACAGAGTGAATCATATGAAAGCTAATGAACATAACCTGTCAACAACATTCTGGGGTGAGTGAGTAACATAATTTGAAATCTGCAGATCTCTGAGGTACATCTTTTCCCTCCATTGCCTGCTACTACTTTCATGGATTCATGAAACTAGAAGCCAACTTCCAACTAGAAGCCTGGATTAATTTTCATGTTCCCAGAGAGAAAGGGTGTAGGTCATAATGTGGGGGTTTTGTGGACCTTGCAGGTGAGGTTGTCTTCCTTCAGCTGCACATACCTGCAAAAAATTGATCCAGTTTTGAGGTGATCTGAACTTCTCCTTTAGGCTAACGATGCAGTACAGGAAGTTGCAAGACAGACAGCTATAGTCACAGAAATGTTGCTATTATTATTGCATATATTTTCCATCACCACACCCTTCGTGACCTCTGTTTGGTCTTCCTCTTGTGGCCCTTTCCCATAGGAAGCTGATAATTTTAAAGTCCGTTACACAGGCTTGGAATTAGCTGCAGTCTGTGGGCTGCGCAGTGGGTATGAGATCCTGTGATGGTGGAGCTTTGAGGCATCAAACCGTGACATTCCATGTAAAGCTGGATGCAGCTTGGAGGAAGGACCACAGATGCCCCATGTGCCCTGAGAGCTGTGAGCCCCAGGACCCCCTAAATACACCACGGAGGGGAGATACGGCAGCCACTGAAGCCGCTGTTCCAGCTGCTCTTCTGGGCTCCACTTTTGCTTTTTAGCCACTCACTCCTCTTGTTTGTTTGGGATGGAAGTACCAGTGAGTGAGATTGAGGGCCTCAAATGCCTCTGCAGAAGAGTTCCCTCTACCATGGGGCAGGACATGAGGTAAATGGGCAGCCTGAGGAGGGCTGAGCCTTCTTTCAGTGCAAATATGCATCAGAGCCATTGTTAGAAGTCTGATATCTCATAAGCTGAAAACATGGATGGTGAGTTCATGCCTGCCTCATCCAGAGGGGAAGTTTTGTGACTGGATATGCGAATTGTGCTTAAGGACAAAAACTTAGTTCAAAATTGTTTTGGCTTCCTGTGTACTATGTAGGGAAGGGAAAGTGCATGTTAAAAACATGGACAAGTCTTGATTAAAAGATATAAAAGACTAATACATTTGGCATAAATTGCTTTGGGAAAGCTCAACATCAGTATATTTTAAATAAATTACTACCAACTTCATTTAAACCAAATCTTCTTTGTCTAAAATGGCATAAGAATGACCATACCATATGAAGAAAAACTGTAACCACAAAGTCAATCTACAGCCTTTGGATGAATAGAAAGACTGTCAAGAATATTGGAATATGTAAGTAGATTCTGATATATGACCTCACCTGCTATTTAATCCGAGGTTATATACAAATAACAAATCTGTGACCTGCAAGTTTCTTTAAAAGCAAAAGCAAACATAGAGCTAATTTAAATAGAATTATTGCCTCATACATTGTAGTGTCCATACATAAAGTACCCCCAGGACCTGAAGAGAACATTAAAATGGCAAAATGTCTGGTACCATTGTGTACCACTGTGCATTGTCAAGTACCATTGAGTATTAAAATATTTTTGGTATATTTTTGTTCAAAGTATGAAACCAAACTAAATAAAAGTTTAGAAGCAAAGTGTTTGGTAAGTTTAGATGTGGTTGATATGGAAAATGTGGACTTCAATGTGATTGCTACAAACATTTGCTCTTGGCATGGTGGAAAAATAAAATAATACATGTTTATACGAAACCTGAATTATCATATAGAGAGTTGTGGCTCACTGAGTGTATAAAAGCCTTTCTTTTTTTTTCTTGCTTGTACAAATTCATGACTGATGTAAAAAAAACCCCAAAGCATTCATTGAAGGGCCACTTTTCATTTACCTAAAAAGAGAAAAGAATGGGAAAGAACAATGTGAACAGAGACAGGTGAAGATAGATAGGCAGTACAAGTAACTGTTGTCCAACAAAATAAATATATTGGTGAGTTTAGCTGGCTAAAAAGTTGAAAAAAATTTGTTCTTCAAGAATTTACTAGTCAGACTTTTTTTTTTATGTGAGTGCATGCTCCTGTTTGTTACAGAAGGAGAACCTGAACGTTAAAGAGACATAATTACAGTAATTTTTCCCAACACATTCTTTAACAATTTTCATGATCTATTATTTCAGAAGTGGTCTGTTTTTATGCTATTGTTCTCTTCAATTTTTTTCTCGTTGTTCAGATGAAAAATAAACTATGTTGGTCTTTGGTAGTGCCAGGTCAAGAACTGAATGGGAATAGATTTTTACTTATCTATTGACCCTTCAGGTTTGTCACTTCATTAAGTGCAAGGCACTGTGGAGGAGTTTTTTCTTTTCATTATCTATACTGTACTTTTATGTTAATATATACAAGGGGCTCTTTTTATCAATTGCAGGAGGCATACTCCATGGGCCTGGGTGAAAGGGTGTGATTTCCTGACTGCACATACAGACCTTTTTTAAAATTCTTGTGGCAACAAAATGCAGAAAGGAAAAAGGGGGTAATTGAATAGTGCATACTTTGCACTTAATCTGAGAAGGAATCTGTATTTGTGATGGACAGAAGGTGTGGCATTCAGCAGTCTAAGGATACAGAAGGTGCTCTGGTGTTGCAGATCGGACAGTGCCAGATTACTGGAAGGATATCATCTGAGTATCAGATACTTGGAGAGCACATGCTTCATCAAATACAAATAAATTTACCTATCATGATCCATTATTTTGATGCTGAAAGTAATCTGTCAGCTTTATCTGCTTTTCTACTCTCCTTCCTCTCTCATCTTTCTTCTGCTGCTTCACCTATTTCTGCCTTCTATTTTCAGTCCTATTTTCTGTCTTTTTTTTTCCCTGTATGCCTGGTGTTACACATCACCTTGTGCTTAGCATGTGAGGAATAAGTATGACTTCTCTCTTAATGACCAGCATTAACACTCTTCCTTACTTTAGCTTGGATAATCATTGCTATTAGTCATATTTCATTTAGATTCCCTTACATTTACTGGGGGTTTTATTAACTATTGGAGCAACTTTTCTCCCGGTAATGTTATAAACGAAATTCCATTTCCTGGTTTCCAAGAAGTCTTCTATTGTATGCGGACTTTAGGACCGAAATAATTTGAAATATTTATGCTATAAGATGTACAGTAGGAGGAATATAAGTGGGATGTTGTATGTTTTTACGGAGGTTATTCCAAGCATAAATCAGTGGTCTAAGGAGTAACGGAAGAATGGGAGAAAAATACAGAAGCAGCAGACTAAAGGGGAGAGGACAGAAAACAAAACTGGGAAATTATTAGTAAGATCTTTTGTCTAAGGAGAAAATGAGAGGAGGAGTAATTTTTCTCTGCTTTGTATGTTCAACATTTAGGTGTCTAACTTGATCTTCTGTAAATAAGCTTGATGCTCAGAGAGTTAGACAGTCTCTTAACATATAATCCTTTTAAAGTGTTTGAATTTGGGTAGCCAAGAAACTCAGAAGAAAATAAATGAGTTATTTGAAAACACTAGAATCTTTATTTTGAAACTGAGAAAAGCAGTACTAGGAGTTCATGCTAATGAACAATACTGGCCATGCATGTAATTTTTCTCCAACTTAATCCATCATGTAACATGTCCATTAAAAAAATGGAGTCGCAGGTTTAAACCAGGCTTGGGTTGTTGCTGTTGCTTCCAGTCAAACCATATAGGTAGAGATAGACACTGTAATGAATTGAGCATTGATACATTCTTTGGGCTAAAGAAATTTTGCTACCTTAGGCTTATAACAAATACTTATTATTTTTGTCTCATTCATATCCTCTATAATCTTCTCCAACACATATAGTAAGGCCAGGTTGTACCAATGCTCCCTATTGCCTTTTGTGTGCACATTTGTTCACTAGGTAAAAAAAACATTTACAAAGACTGTCAAAATTTGATTATGTGCCTAAAAACCAATTCTTATACAGGCACCCAGAGCTGCTCTCTGCTGCCAAAGAATTGGAAAAAAAAAAAGCTAATTTATCCATATATTTCATTCAGAAAAGTGCTTTCTAATCAGTTACTTTTTCTTCAGTCAATTAAAAAATTTTTAGAGTTTCTCAAAACTTCCTTCTGAAAACCTTGTCTTTGTGTTGAAAATTTAGCCCATGGATTAAAAAGTTACCTGCAAGGGAAAAGCAAAAAAATGTCCTTTAATAAGTTAGTAGACTAAAACTAGATTCAGCACCATGTTTCAGGGGAAAAATGTAGATTTCTTTTTGAATACTGACATCAGTAAGTTAGTTGAAGCAGTGTCTTATAAAATCCATGTGTACATAAACACCCATCAAAAATAAATAATTTAAAAGCACTTCTATGATTCCCAGGAGACCTGCATTTGTATAAAAAGAAGGCTTCTAAAGAGTAAGAAGTGACACTGTGTTCTGCTGCTGAAAAGACTCAGTAAATAAATAAAATGCAAATGCATTGTCAAAGATTTAGTTTGCTTCCAAAGAATATAAACATACCCAAAGAGAAAATCCACTGATGATGTCAACACAAAACATGGTAAGACTGTCCTCTTTTTTTTTTTTTTTCATATTTATCTTTCATACATTCTTGTAAAGTTTGTTTTATTTCTTCTTATATTGAGGACATAGAGTATTGGTGTGTATGATAAGATTTTCATTACAGGTTTCATGAAAATAACACCACACTTATTTTTGTGACAGTATCAGCAGTGTCTGCACATGCTTGGTACCAAACAGCCTTTGAAGAAATCAGTCACATAACCAGCCTTGTTCTTACTTGTATTGCCTGAGATGAGATGCTGGGTATAAGGCTTGGTGCTTTTCCTGTTTTGCTTTTCTCTCCTTTTACTCATACTCATGCAATTATGGTTTCAAATGAAATGAAAAAAGAACTCTTTGGTTTCTTACACTTTTTTTTTTTTTGTTTAAGAACTTAATATGATTCTAATGGGATGTTAATAAAGTGCAGTTTAAAGAATCCTTTATGAGAAGTATAGTATAATTCTCAGAGAGCTAAGAGGTGCACATTGCTTATCAATAAGCAGTTTCAACTGAGTCATTAAGCCTCCAAATTTGAGCCAATTTTTCTAATAGAACATTTAAAAATAGCAGTACAGGAAGACATCTCTTCAGCATAGAGAATCCCCAGGCTGTCTCATGCTTTTGAATGTACTTCTCCCCACCCTGCTTTTATGGCACAGTAAAAAAGGTGTCTCACTGCTGAGATCACTTTCAGGATCAGCTGCATAGTTTAGGCTCCTGTGAGATTGCTCAAGTTCCACTGGAGGCAAAAGCCGCATGAACCTATTTGAGACAGAGTAGTTATGGATACTTCCCTTTTGCAATATCTTTGCTTCTGCGTGGTGCTCATGGGGTAAAGGAATGAAACACTGTGTCTGCCAGCTTCATCAAGTCACAATCTTGTTTTACCTCCGTGTTTCTACTGCAAAGGTAAATCTAATTCGGGGAACACATGGAAGAAAAAATTAGAGATGTCAGAAAAAGAGGTCACTGATAGTTTTCTTACTTCCTTTAGATTCAGCTCTGAACTGGATCCATTTTCTTAAATGCAATTAGATAGCAATATAAAAATTACATGATGGGCATGATACAAATATGAAATGTGCATTCCCCTGATTAAAAAAGAAAAACAGGGTTAATTGCATCTCTAGAAAATTAGACATTTTAAACTGTCCAGAATATAATAGATTAGGAAGTATGGGAAAGAGTGAAACCTCTAATTGTACAACAATATAGCCCACTAATAAATCAAAGCCTTTCTCAAGAGCAGTTCATTATTAATGCCATTTGCTTACAGATGAAAATGAAAAATGGTTGGAAAATCAATTAGGACATTGATTTTTCACCATTTAAAAAATCTGGAAAGTAGGGATATTGAATGAGATCACCATTTAAAGAATCATTTGATTCTGCTTGTTTCTCAAGAGTTATAGTGTAGTTTGGACCCTCCTTCCCTGGCTCACTGAGTGATGGATTTTATTTCTTTTCTCTGTAGGAAACCTCTATAGGTGAAACTCTTCAGTATGTGCTATGTTAGATTTTGAGCATGTGAGTCTGATACTAAGATCTGCCCCAAACGAAACATGTGTTTTCAGTACTTTGTTCATTTGTATCCTAAATATTTATCCCCTCTTGAGAACATATTTTAAGTATAGTTGCTGAGCATTTGGTACAGGAAGATTGAGGTAATGTCTGAGTTCTCCCTCTGCCTCTCTTGCCCATGACAATTTTAGTTCTGCATCGAGAAGGGTCTTCATGTAGAAGTGTTGAATTCAAGGTAGTCTATTAGCTATCACAAGCCTCAAAAAGTTTTCTTTGGTATGAAAGAGAAGGATATTAACCAGATATCAAATGAAAAAATGAGCCATATTGAATTAGTTCACTAGAAGGCAGAGTTAGACATGTAGACCTCAGATATCCTGCACCTTCTTAAGTTTCTGAATCCTTTTCCTAGCTCAGCAATGTAGAAGTCAGGAGAGGGAGACCTGATGGCTAAATTAGAAGAGGAAAGCTGGATCTTATATTAAAAAAAAATAATTGTGTTCCTCTCCACTGAGGTCACACTGTTGGCCCAGTTGAGTGCTTATATTATCCAAACTAGATAAGTAACTTTAGACAGGAGACTTGCATCCTTGCTCAGATCCATGCTTCTGTATCTCTATTTACTAGCATAACTATAGGAATACTCAAACATAATACCCAGACATATACACCCCGCATTAAGCTCTTTCACCATATATTTTTAGGGATGGGCAGATTTTTTTCAGTTCTAATATACTCTCTGATAGGCATGTCTGTTGGTGTGCTAGTGTTGGATGTCTTTGTAAACTCTCATAAGTTCTTGAGCAAAACCTTTATTTGAAATTATTTATTTATTATTTTTCCTGGTGTGTGTATTCTAGGGTAGTTTAGTTTATTTGTTAGCAGTGAAAGCTAACATTCCATTTCTAATGGAATCTTAATTTTCTTATTTGTAACAGAAATAGAAAACTCCCAATGAGTTATGAAGCATCACAGGGTGCTTCATAAAGGTATTTTATATTGTAAGCCTGAATGCTGAACTGGAGTTCAGTGAAGTTCATCCATATATTCTTTCAAGAAGAAATTAACTCCTCTCTATATTAGGAAAATTCAGTTCTAAAAACTGGTATTAACATTTCTGTGGCATGCTAAATCTAAACAACTTAAACTATGTATAGCTATGAAACCTTCATACTGAGCTGTAATTTACCTGTAATTATAGTAAATACTACTAGATACTAGTATACTTAATACCATAAGAAAGAAAACATCTTTTGAAAACCAGAGACATTCTTTGCTTAAGATCGCACAGGTCACAGAGGAGTCAAACTGACTACTTGCATTCATATTTCTTAGCTTAGGTATTGTTTCTGGGCTTGTTTTTCCTTTTATGGTACTAGAAAAGAAAGTTATAATCTTTGCATGGTTATTTTTCACTTGGAGAAAACATGATTTTTCAGGCTATCTGCTTTTGTAAAACATCCTGCAAATTTTTATCTTCCAAAATGGGAAAAAGAATAAAAACAGCTTTTAGGCACAAATATCTATAAGAAATTGCATATGCAATCTGGTTTCAGATTGCAAGCAAAGCAGCAGGAGAGAGTAGGATATATGAAACAAAGGGCTCTGTCTCAGAGGAATGCTTTGTGCATCGCTGAGGTTTGGGAGTGGCACTCCAGAAGCTTTAATGTCAGAGCATGCATGTATGGTACCTGGCACAATAAAGGGAAGGTGAACTTTATTGCAGCCACCCTGAATCTGAAGAATATAATACTACTTATTTTAAATTTAAGAAATTGAGTCACAGTTGATCTGAACATGAAATATATGACTAAATGGGGATTTCATCCATAATCTAAGGAGGAGGGATAAAAGAGGCATAGTGCAGCTGTAGTGTTTCAAGCAGGTCTCTTAATACAGGAGCAGGTGCTGTACAGGGCGGGGCTTATGAGAGTGAAACAAACGCCTGTCCCTGCTGGTAATTTCCTGCTTAGACTACATTCAGTACAAAGTAGCTGAGAGATTACAGATGGCAAATGATGTAGTTTATGTGTAATGAGCTAGGCACAACATTGTTGTATCTATAGATAGGAGGAGCCTGTTTTATTTAATGTGCCAATGCAGCATTAGTGTGTTTGGAGAGCATTTCTCAGCATGAGACAGCAGCCAAACAGCTGTGCGAGAGCAGTGCAGCTTAATAGGTGGAATTTTTTAGGAGACCCAATGGAAGCAATGATGATGCAGGTTACTCTGACAGACAAATGGCTTACACTGTGGAAGTATGGCTGAATGTAATGTGGAGTCCTTAGACATGTTCTCAGGGTAAAAATATTATTCTGAAAGGAGCTATCTCCTCATTCTACAACTGCTGAGAGATGGGTATTATACTATTGTCAGCTGTAGCTCTTTACACCTGAGCTGGTGCAGGATATGACACTAAATCATATCCACAAGGCTGCAGTATGCCACAGATAAATTTGAGATGTCAGGGAATACTTAATTGGTTTTATAACTTGTTTGATTTTTCTTGTGCCCAGATATTATTGTGCTTCTTAGCATTAATTATTCAAAGGTGTGTAGGTGCCATTTACATCTCCTCCTCTGTCTTCATTTCCTCCCTCCATTTTGGGTAAGACTTACAATAGGACTTGCTTGCACAAATGTATGAGTTACAAGTCAACCTTATTAACTTTTCCCAAATGACTACCTTGACCATGTCTGAGTGAGACTTAGTGAACTGATCAGGATGTTTTGAGATTCAGATTTCACACAGTAGTCCTCTACCTTGCTGCTGTGTTGGTGTACTGTTAGGCATCAGCTGTGGGATTAGATCTGTCATCCTCTAAACAGGAAGCCTGAGATTCTACAGTGGCGATCTGAACAATGCACTATCTTTTGCAAAAGAAGTAGAGAGAAATTTCCTTGGGTTTTGTTATAGACTGCCTAAGATAATTTTGGGAACTATTTTCCTTTGTGAGGTTTTAATCCTGTTCCACTGCTTTTTTTTTAAGCTTTACAATGATGCTTGGCATATCTGATGGCATCCTTTAGTCTACAAACAAAAAGATTGCTCAGGATCACCTGTTAACTCAGAACAACTATTTGAGAACCAGTATCTCAACTGATTTTATTTCCTTCTAACATATACTGTAATGCCTTATCCAAGTTTGTGACTGAGGTATTGTGCAGTGTTTAATCACCACCACAGTTACATGCAGAGCTTGCATTAAGTGTTTTCTCATTGCCTCAGGGATATCTGGAAATTGAAAGAAACAATATTGAACATATTATCTTCTCTTTGGTAATATTTTATTTTTGAAAGGACTTTGGCAAAGAAGAAATGATGTGATAGCTAGAGCTTCACTACTTTGAGTGAAATGGTCAGCTAACTCATTTAAAAAGGTAGTGTATGTGAAATCAATTTAGTGAGACTGCAGAATAAAGAAAGGTCAACTGCTTGGGAATCCAAATGAACTTGTAGTCACAGATGAAATCTATTGTAAACACCAAAGAAAGAAGCATGTCCTAATATAGATTTTTCTCTTCTCAGTTCAGACCACTCATTTACTTTTTCACTTACCTATTGTGAAGCTGCTGAAGGTATAATCTACAGATTTTTTTATGGTATTTGGTAATTGAAATAATAATTTTAAAATAATAAATAATATGTCAATGATCCCTTAAGGTGCTCTGCAATAATATAAGCACTCTTGACAGTTTCAAAAGCAGGAGGTCTGATTTATGTTTTCCTCAAATGATATAATGGCTTTGTATCCCCAGAAATCTCCTTTGGAGGCAGATTCCTTTCTAATACGATAGATGAGTATTAAAATAACTGAAATCTGCTGTTCCACCTCTCATTAACACCCCAGAATGTTGCATGTAGGTATGACAGAGAGGCAGCCACACAACTTCTCCATCCAGCTTGTAAGTGCTTTTGCTGGACCTATCCCCATGCTGTGTTACTAAGCATCACTGTTTTCATACTGAAAGTAAAACAGCAGCTGTATGATTTCTGGTGAGTAACTTGCATTTTCAAAACAAATTGACAGAGAAGTTAGAGAAAAATCCTGATTACCTGTATGCTGAAACAATTCAGTAGCTTTGCAAACTTCTGGCCTTAATGTAGAGATGGTTGTTACTTCGGAAGATTATCTTTTCCTGTTGGTAGAAAAAGTCAGTGCATCCATATTCTGGTGAATTTAGGGTGTTTGATGTTGTTCTGTGCCAGAACTCCTGATTATATTCAGGAGCTAGTCAGATATCTGGGCAACTTGGAGAGATTTTGTCCTTTATCTTGTAGGAGATGTAAGTTGAGTTTCCAGCAATTACTTCATAAGCAAGTATTGAAGTAGTAGTAGACCTGTAGACTGAAACAGTTGATGTTGAGGACTTCATATTTGGGGTGTCTTTCAGGGGTTTGTTCAGGCTAAGTCTGCTCTAGTGCTGCCCAATGGCATATCTTCCATTTCAGACTTGTGTTTGGAAGTCCTAGTTTCAGTGGGATCAGGAAAGATCTGTATTTAATTGAAAAACCATTCCTTTCATGATTTCTATTACAAAATTCCATTCAGACCCATTAGAATTATTTTGTAAACATGAAATCAATTTTTTAAAAATGGTTTTGCATCATTGTTCTTAAATGTCTCCCACTACTGGAACTATTTATCCTTTAAAAAACAGAAGTAGAAAAATGCTGTATTGTAATGCCTGTATTGCTGCTTATATGTCAAAATAGTTACAAAGTCCATTGACTTTTCTAATAACTTTCTGATTTCCTGCTGAGTATAGTGTAAATGCATTTACCGCCACTTCTGACCATTCCAGTGTTTCGTCAACCATTACAGAAACTCATGGCTATAGTGAAAGTGAACTGCTTGTCTTGGATGGTGAAAAACACAAGGAGATACTTGCAAGTTGCTGTCATTAGGACAAATTCATGTCAATATCATACAAGTACTTTTTGTGTGTGGTAGAGTAAGGGAAACAACTTGTAAATGTGATTAAATTGTTCTTTCGAATATTGCACATCTGTATCAGTGTCCCCAAGAGCACTGCTTGATATCTTGACAAGATTGGTCTTTCCTGCTAAAATAGTCCTGCACCTCCTCTGTCACTCCTGTCTGCTCTTCCAATTTCTTTGTCACTTACAATGGCCCTTGCTTGATCTTGTGATGAGTTAGTTCATGCAGCTAACATCATCCTGAAACAACTTATTATTTTGTTTATATCAT
>WBNO01028971.1:0-32248 GCA_013400575.1 Peucedramus taeniatus | reverse complement strand
GCAGCCCAAAAAGGGAGGAAACCAGTTTTTTCTCTGATTACTTTAAAGTAAGACCTTACCCAACCTGAGTACCTCTAGCCGGATTTCTACATGCAGTGTATTTTCCCAGGGCTTTCTTCACAATCAAGAGAGATAAGCAGGTGCCTCCCAAGAGTGTCTTCTGGCCTCTCTCAGAGCTTGGCTCAGTAGGAGTTGCACTGGCTCCTGCAATGTTCATCTCTTTAGAACAGACCTAGGAAAACTAGCTCAGAATCAAACAATTTCTAATATGAGGTGCTAAAGTAGAGTAGAAGATAGCTACCTAGCATAGTAGGATGGGAATTTTTAAATGTTACACATTTTACTTTTCAACCTGGAGAGGCACTGGCCTCTTTGAGTGATCAAGGCTCCCAGTGAGCATTTTGTTTTCAAGACCAAAAGTCTGGACAGCATATTTTTCACTATTTAAAAATAGGATGGGGACAGAAGAAAGTTTTCTGTTCTTATTTACCTCTACCATCAGCTAATCATGTAAGCTAACTGGCTCTAAGTTTCACAAAATTAAGAAACAAGAAACAGAGGAACTGCTGAGGTAAGTTTTACCACTTTCTAAAGTCCCAGTTCAGTGAATTCTGAGGTATTGCACAAATAATCTGGCTCAGCAGCAACCACTGCTTATTGACATACTCAGATTTGTTAGGAGATAACAAACCCTTGCCTACTTTGTCATAAGAGACATAGTTCAGAAAAAAAAAAAAAGCATCTCAATCATCTTTCTGGTAATGAGAAACAACAGAAAATACTTCATTCTTGATGTCCAATCCAGATTCATCCAAAAGTATACGCTTGCACATGTTCTAAAAAGCTAAGGAATTCAATGTGCTTGTGTCTACAGAGAGAACCAGAGTAGAGTCAAATTCTCCAAGCAGAATGAACTTTGTAAAATCGCAATTACTAAATCCCTGGTTTTGGTTGTGGAGAACACACAGGGTTGGTTTGACTTAAATGATATTTTTTTTGCCCTTTCATTTAAGCATATGCTTAAGAGCTTTCATGATTAGACATTGATTTAAATCTGCATTTAAGTGTTTTTGCAGATCTTACATCAATGACAGTCATAAACAAGACCTAAGAGAACCATTTTGATTTCAGGATTTTCAACATCACAGGAAAATCACAAAAGTCAATGGGCAAAAAAATCCCTAAACCTACAAAAACCCCAATAAGAACCCCCCACATACCCAACACATGGGGAAAAATAGGCCTTGTTTTTATGGTTTCTAATGCTATAGGAGGTGGGGGGAAAAGAATTTTTGTATTTGTTAGGGGATTGTTGTAACATTCGTACTGAGAATATTCAGTTTATATATCACTATCTTCATCAATGGGTCATCAGCATGAACAGTTGGACTATACCATATTTAGGAAAAGATTATCACTTATGTTACCTAAGATTAATCTGAAATAGTTGCTTAATAACCTTAAATGTCCTTTCAGAGTTACAGTACCAGGTTTCTCAGAGGAAGACACTTCCTGAACAATATATTTTAAGAATTACTGACCTACTTTCACTCTTCTGTTCAAGCAGTGAAAAGTATTGAACAGATACTTGCACAGCCATGAAACATTGCAAGTTTAAAGCAACTTGGGAAGAACCAACATCCAGCAGCTCAGCATCTAACCTTAAATTAACAGACTTTTCTCTTTTTTTAATTAGTAATGGTAGTTCATAACGTATATCACTATAGTAGCGTATGATATAGTAGTACACATTAGTAATACAATTTTTGCCCTCAGAGATAACATCTTTGAAATCAACTTCTTCAACCCACCTCTGATAGGTTGAAAAAAGCCCATGACTTCTACATCTTTCACTCTACATCTCTGAACAAGCTTATTACTTAGAGATAATTACTGTACGATTAATTAACCATCTTTTAAATTTATTTTAATACATTTTTCTGTGCCAAATTGAAAGTAAAGCAGGATATTTTGTATGTTTTCACAAACCAGTAGAGGGTCAAAACACCCTCTTCAGCCAAAATAGGTTGTGTTATTATTTCAGCACTGCATTACTGACAATATTTTTCTACAGTGTGGCAAGATTACTGTAATATGCTAACATGATAAAATTGCTAGTCACACTGCTTTTCTCTCCACAATCTTTCTTAACATCTCCCTTTTCAGTGAAGGATAACAGCAACCTGATTATGTATAATAGCTGACATTGCTAAATCTCCTTTTCTATGCTATGAAGACCCATGGTGGAAATCTTGAAGCAGCTCCCTTGTTAAGTCCCTTACCAGCAGTCTCCAATTTAAGTTCTCTCTATCTGACCAAAGGGATAGAGACACAGATCAATAGTACTGAGAGATAGAATAGGATGACTTTCAGGAAATTCATAGCCTTTCAGGAAGAATTTGCAGTTGCATTTCAAACAGAGTCTAGAAATACCTGTGCACTGTGAGCATTGTGAATTGTTTTAATGGCATTATCTGTGCACAAAATGGATTCTCTAACCTATCATTCAGAAAACTTGTACTTTGGATGAAATCTACTTTATTAAGTGTTGAACTACTTCTGCCCCCAGAAGAAGACACCCCAAATATAAGCAAGGACATACCCATTTTCAGCTAAGAAATTACCCAAATATTTGGAATCTGATACAGGTTGACAGAAGTCCCACAGACAGACTGCAAAAACAGAGCTGTTTGCTTTCCCACTCAGACACAGGCTATTTTTAGACAATACTGGTTCACCAGCCAAGCAAGATTTACTGCTATCCTAAAGGTGAGACAGAAGGGCAGTACAACTCTTCACTGGCTCAGTAAAAATGATTGTTACTGTTGCAAGCATGAGAGGATTTTGCCTTTATTTTTTTAAGATTTTATTAATATTCTCTGAGTTAATTAAGGGGGGAAAGGCTTTTTGTTTCCTTTTGCTTTTCTGCAAGAATTGCTTCATATTGCTTAGATACACAAGTTTTATGTTGCAGCCAGCAGTCAAAGGCAATCATGCATTTGTATACCACATTTCCACCGGGAAAGACAATATGTTGGTGGTATAAATGACAGCTATTTGCACTGCTTGGTCTTCAGACCTGGCAAAGGTCATTAATAGTCAGTAAGTACCAGAAGATTTTTTTCCTGTGTTCTTCGACAGCGCTCAGGGGACTGAAATAATGAAGCTGTCGGTGACATCTCTTTAAAAGGTAATTGCAGGTAAAAAAACAAGCAGAAATAAGAAATAAGTAAAATCCCTGGCTACAGTTAGTGAATTACTTGGGTGGTGGGGGAGAAGAAAGGGGAGAAAATGCTCACCAGCACAAAGCCTGATTCTCACTGGCTCTGCTCCTGCCCACTCTGTCCTAAGCCATTTCACTCTGCTGAAGCAATTTCACATTGAAAGTGATTGAGACTTTCAGAGGCTGATTCCTCATCACCACACACCTTGTATTTCTGGTGCAGTGTAATTTCATTGTACAATGTTTTACTTCGACTCTCTGCTTGAGCAGACAATTAAATACAGGACCACATTAAGCTTATACCCCACCACTCACTAGAAGGAAATCCAGCAGATGAAACATAGATTTCAAAGCAGAGCTTCTGCAAAAAAGGAACAATTTCTAAAGGTAGGAACTTAAGATAAAGCATTACTGTTTATACAAACCTGTTTTATATATACTGTTTTTAACCCCATAGTCTGTATTTCAGCTCTCTGAATCCCCAAGAGATTCTGATTTAGACTGGTACTTAGGGGTGAGGCCCCTAAGTTCCAGTTTGGATTCCAGTTTGGGTACAATCAAATTAAGCCATACTTTCATTTAGATATGGTCTGACAAATCCATTCCAGACTGCCTAACTATACATATGACTTAAAATTAGACACATTTTAAGTGCCTTAATGCAGTCCAGATAGATGACCTCCACCACACCACACTTTTTGTTGCAACTGAGGTAGTTTGTATGAGTCATTTTTCACCTGTAGGAACTATTTATCCTTCAACTCCTGCCTAGTACAAAGCCAGTTGTAATTTCCAGATAAATCTCAGGAGGCAGACTGACAGTTGAAAGAAAGAGAGAAGCCTGCAGCTATGCAGTGCACAGTACATGACCAGCTCTAATCTACAAACTGCTCCTAAGTGTGGCTTAGAGTCATAATAGACACTGATCTGATGGAAGGCCTTGTTGTTTGTTTGTGGGTAGGGATTTTTATTTTTTTTTAATCATAAGCCCCACAGAGTTAGTGTAACATGATTTTTTAACTAGTATCACTCATTTCTCACACTTCAGTCTGACTGATGCTGATGGTTTTCAGCTTGTTTCAGTGTTCACACTTCATACTTGTATAACACTGAAGCTTCTCTCAAGATTTGCTTTCATGACCCCTGAAACACTTCATGGTTACTTTAAATCCCATGAGTTCCCTCGTTGTGTCCTTCCTCCCCAAGCAGACACCTAAAGTTCAAGTATGCACAGGCCATGCCTAAGTGGCAGCCAAAGTATATTATGGGTGCTCAATAGTCCTGCTCAACAGGAATCCTTGGAGGGAGCAAAGGAACATCTGTTCAATATGTACACCCAAGAATGTCCAGGACATGCTTCTCTTGCTCTACAAACAGAATCTCTGTTGCCTAAAATTAAAAGGATGTGCCAGATTCATGGCAGGTATTCCTTCTCTGGTATAGTTGTGTTGCTGAAACAAGGGCAGTAGCTTTAAGATAAAATTTCAAAGATGCAGAGTCCTGCTTCCTCCCTTAACCAGAGAGCAGAGCCACAGCTGATGGTTCCACAACTGGTTCCCTGATGCCCCCTCTTCCTACAATCCTGCTGCAGTATCAGTGAGCACAATGGGAGCTCCTTTGCCTCAGAGTTATACCTTGTCCTCTACCCTTAACAGCTTTCTTATATCTCCCTGTTTGAAAGATGTCACTTTTTTACTAAGACACTAAGAACACACCATGCACTCACATGAGCTGCTTCCCTGCAATCTGCTGTAAGTAAATATTTTCAGTTTGTAAAAAACCCCAAAAAACAAACCTAACCCAACAACAATGCCCACCAACCCTTTCAAAGAAAAAAAAAAAAAAAAAAAAAAAAANCCAAAAAAAATCCCCCTCAAGCACAAAATACCAAAGAAAACAAAAACCAAAATCCACACAACAACTAATCCCCCCCCCCATACCTCAAGCCACAAGGGTGAGTAAACATAAATAATGTGTGTGGTTTGGTGTGGAGATTTTTTTTTTTTTGGGGGGGAGGGGGGACAGACTTGTTTTAACTATGGATATTTTTATATTTTCCTATTGTTTTCTGCCTGTTTTGATTTTTTTTTAGGGGAACAAAGTATTCCTATTGTTTAATTGACTACAGCTCATAATTTCTGAACCTATTGGTTAACTTTACCAAATCTGAGACTGAGACAGATCTCAAAGCAACAGAGCAACAGTATATTTTTTTAAATACACATTTTTTCCATAAAAGGGGCAGAAGGGAAGTTCAAGCAGGAAACAGATGAATCACTGATGAAAGGCTAGTTAGCCTAGACAGGCTTGCCTTTTGGCACCCATCAACCAGGCAGCCAGTCAGGCCACATCTAGCTGTGACCCAGTTATGGTATGATGGACTTCCAGATCTAGAAGGCTTGATGGGGGATAGATTAGAGGTTTTACAATAAGAGAATAAGAGCACAATGGGGAAAACAAGAAGACATAAAACAGGAAACTCATGAGGAGGTAGGGAAGTGAAGAGGTTGCAATATCTAAATTTGTAGCAATTTAACTGCAACCAATTTATTGTTCTCAGTATTCCTGTTTGGAATTACAAAAGACAGCTTCATTTATTCTTCCTGCTTTGCTCATTATTTCTACAGGAAAGACTCCAATAAAAGTAAGTAAAACAGCAATGAATTAAGCTTTTTACAATTGCACTCACACAGACCAAACATCCTTCTTCCACCTTCTCCCACACCCTCAGAAACACACAATTCAAGAAGGGCTGAGCAGAGAGCTGAAGCCATTGCACTGGTCTATGAAAGTGCAATGTCTGTGTAGATGCTCTCAAATTCTAATGCAACACTCTGGTTGCACTCATAAGAAAAATAAAAGATATCTGAAAATTAATCTTAGTGGGAGAGACACTAGATTTTAGTTAAGAGGGCATATTTCTTAATATGTTCATCTTCCTTAATAGCTCTAAAGTAGGCAGGCAACTGTGCTGCATCTATTTTGTATAAAACAGATTTTATATTAAAATTACAGCCCTATAAAAATATTGCAGCACCCTCAGGATTCAAAGGAAGCCATATATCATAATTTTATCTTAGAATGCACACTGACCATGTTTTACCACGTGTTTTGTTTCTAGGAAACACACCCTAGAGATAACACCACAATACAGTACACACATGTTAAGTAAGCACAGGGAATGATTTCCCCTCTGACATGGGTGTACAGCTTCCACTCACTTCAAGGACTACACAAGGCAAGCCTGGACTTCATTTTCAGTGTAAATTCAAATGAAACATTGAAAGTCTACAAGCAGTAAAGCAGAGAGGAAATAATGCTGCTCTGCCTGAAATAAAAAGATAGGCTATAATTTCACTGTATGTGCTTAGTTTTCAGTTCATTCATTAAGAGATACTAAAATATAACCATGCAACCACTAGTTTAGTTAATTATAGGCCAAGAAACTCTGTGGATGATCTGGCATACTTCTGCTATTGTTAATGAAGCAATAATAGTTTATACCAGCTGAACGCATGGTTTTTGTTATCATGAAGAAATAACTGGCCTTGCCCTTGTACATTTATGGAGGAAGAAGGAATGTGGAATAAGAAGGCAGAGATACTGAATGCCTTCTTTGCATCAGGCTTCACTGACAGGACCAGCCCTCAGGAATCTCAGGTCCAGGGAAAACCAGAGGTGGAAGGAAGACTTTCCCAGGGTCAAGGAGGATAAGGTTAGAGATCACCTCATCAAACCTGGCATCTGCAGCTCCATGGAGCCTGAAAGGATGTGTCCACGAGTGCTGAGAGAGCTAGCAGACAAGAATGTGGTCAGGAATAATAAGCATGGGCAATAAGAATAAGGGTAAATCCTGCTTACCAACCTGATTGCCTTCTACAATGGCAAAACTACCTGAATGAACAAGGGGAGAGCAGTCCATATTGTATATCTGGACTTCAGCAAGGCTTTTGGCTGTACCTCCCACAATATTCTCATAGGCAAACTCAGGAACAGCAAAAGGTGAAGTGGACTGAGAAGTGGCAGAGTGATACATCCCAGAGGGTCATCATCAGTGGCACAGGGTTTAGCTGGAACCTCTCACTAGTGGTGTCTCCAACAAAAAGCAAGCAGAAACTTATTGTTCCTTGTTGCAGGAAGTTCCACCTGCATAGGAGGAAGATTTTTATGCTGTGCAGGGGACCATGCCCTGGAACAGGCTGCCCAGAGAGGGTGTGGAGTCTGCCTCATTGGAGATATTCAAGATTTGTCTGGACATAATCCTGTGCCATGTGCTCTAGGAAAACCCTGCCTGAGTAGGGAGATTGGACCAGAAGACTCACTGGTGGTCCCTTCTGATCTTACTATGCTGTGACTCTGTCATTAAATACAGAGTCTATTTATTATTTTTATTTATTGCTAATTTATTAATTAATTAGCTATTTCTGAGAAAGTTACATTTCAGGTTGTAACTTCTAGCTACTAAGAGAAAATTCTTTAGAATCTGTTAAAAAACTAAGTTTCATTTGATTTTATGGTTTTGGTTAAAAATGATGTTTGCCCTTCGGCCAGGCTTCGTAATGCATCAGGGAGTCATATATAGACTTGAAATACACTGCTTTAACATGATTTCATTCTATGATTGGAGAAAATACCATGAAAGAAAAAGACTAAATCACACCTTATTTTAGCTCCAGAAATGCTTCTCTCAGATACTGAAAAATGTAAATACAAATCCAGTAATAATACATTTTTACGGTTAGTTAATCCACTACCTTCACTTTGACTTTACCCGAAATCAAATCCTGTGCTGCATACTCATGTGTTAATATGTTCACCAGCCAAAACAAGCTTTCTGGTCATTAAGTCCTCCCCCTCAAAACAAAAAATAAAACAAATTATGAATAAACTCTGAGAAAACAAAACAAAGCAAACAAAAACCAACCAACCAAAATAACTGAAATGGCAAAATCTTGTAGCATTCGCTGTCGGTGTTGAATTACATATCAAGGAAAAGTTTTATTTCCATAGGTTTGTTTGCTTTGGTAATTGATGTCTCTTCCTCTTGTGTTTTAAAGCTGTCTTTAACAAAATGACAGCTTAAAGCCCTCCTTATTCACAGCTTGAGGTTGAAATGGAATCAAGCCAGAGCTGGAATGGCTTTCCAAATTAGCAAGGGAACCTACTGTTGAAGTAGACTATTACCCTGCATGTGTTTGTGCATACAGCCTTGTTTCTCCTACCCACAACTGGGATAGTTATCATTTACTCACCTCACAAAGCTGCCTCCTTCCTGTTCTTCTTAAAGAATTTAGTTAAAACAAAAGAAAAATCAACGTAAAATCTTTTGTGCTTGAAAGCACTTTTCACTTCAAATGGCCAAGCAGCATCAAATCATTTAGGAAATAAAGAGTCTTGAAAGTGCTCAAGGCAAGCACAGTGGGCTGCAGTTTCAAAGGGGCTGTGTGAGAGGCTCTGAAAGTCTCATGTCTGGGGAGTACCTATACAGTGTAAGTGGTACACAAAAAGCCAGGGCTACAGTCACATCAAAGAAATATACAGTGCAAATTGCATCGATCATCTGGCTTGCAGGTCTGCTGAGGAACCTCGTAATGCACATGCAAAGATAAGGCTTTTTTTGTTGAATTCAGCCAGTGCCATAAATTTTGGGAAGACCAACAGATGCAAGGCCCTTTAGAAAAGCCACATAAATGCACCAAAACATAAAAAGAAGACTCTCAAAGAGTTAACAACAAAGACAGAACATGTCCTTCCTGATCCAAGTTTCCTACCCTTGCAGAGAAGAATCCTGCATTTTAATGGAGATTAACAAAAATTACCTAGCTATTGGGCTGGCTTGCTTACAGGTATTAGCACTCACAAAGCAGCCTAGCATGCAAAAATGATGGGCAATGATCTCCCAGATGTCTCTTGATCATTTTCCCCTTGATTTCAGTTTGCACTGAAATCCATACAAATTGTCGGTAAATGTGCTCCTTACAGAGACACTCCAGAGCTCAGGAGCAATGAAAAAGGGCAAGATGAACAGCAAAACTACTCCACAGCTTTTGGGAGATAAAGGGAAAATGTCACATGCAATCAGCTGTGTGTGTCTATGGGCTGCAGTCAGAGCACTACTGCACATTGCAACCCAAAAGCCCTGTGCTAACAAAGTTTAAATTGAAGGAGCTAAAAGTAAGAATTCCATAACTAAGTAAAGGGCACATGCAGAGCCTAAAACCACCAGTAAAATTGCAGCAACAGCAAAATGAGACCACATGTCAAGAAAACTAAAGAAACTGCTGACTATGATAATGAACTACCTTGGAAAAATCACAACCTCATTCCACCTTGCCAAGAGAGTTGGATCACGCATTAGTCCTCAAAGCAACTTAATTATTACTCACAGTTCACTTTCTCAGCTGCCTTGTTGCACTCCTTGGACTCAAACAATAATCATGGGATAGAGCACCATACAGTCAGCTCTGCTGGGTCAGCATCAAGGGCTAGGTAAAAGGAATCACACATGATTTCAGCTGCCTAGTTGTTTTCCTCATCAGTTGCAAAGACTTCTATTTAGCTCTCTGAAGGAGCTAATTAAGAAAATTTGTGAAAGGGGGTCATAGCCAGGTGTGGGGCAGTTCCTTCTTCCAGGTAACAACTGATAGGATGAGGAAATGGTTTCAAGTTGCATCAGGAGAATTTTAGAAAAAATATTAGGAAAAAATCTTTATTGAATGGCTTGTCAAGCATTGGAACAGGCTGCTAAAGGAGGTGGTTGAGTCACCATCCCTGGAGGCATTTCAAAGACCTGTGGATGGGGCACTTAGGGACACAGTCGGTAGCAGACTTGTCAGTGCTGCATTAATGGTTAGGGTCAATCTCATAGGGCTTTTCAATGATTCCATGATTCCCTGGAAAAAGTGGATGCAGCTAGGATTGATTCAATTTTCCTGGCTCAGGCACTAATCCCCAAAACCCAGGTGAAACTCAGTTTAGCTCTATTATCTGCTATCAGTGAGAGGTGATCAGAGGGGACAGCATGGGCTGGCTGCCCCTTTCTGCACGGCCCTGAAGGATGGAGGTGTGTGCCCTTTGTCACCTCCCTGCCCACAGCATAGCCTAGTTTGCAGGGCATTCAGATGTTAGTTTTGGTAGCAAATCCCAAAGCCAGGCAAATGTTATTGTGCTTCTGGTATTTCACTGGGCATTTTTTCATAATTTTTAGGTGGTTTCTTATCAGAGGCTAACCTTTTTTCCTAGCCACAGATCTTTCCTTTGCTTAGATTGTTGGAATTGACACTGTTTCAAAAGATGCAGAGCAGACAGGACTTTGGAGGTTTTTTCACCCTAAATTAAAAAAAATAAATCCCAAATAACTTTTCAAAATCTCAGTTTTTAAATCAGTTTCATACTTGAGATTCATTATCTCAGCAAAGTGTCTACCCTGGGATCAGAGATTAGTGGTTTGAGACAGAGGAGCTGTAGATGAATGTAGAAGCAGCAAGGACAAAACCTGGTCCTACCCAAGCTCCCTAACCCTCATGAGAAGACAATGGTATTTATGTTGTGAAAGGCCAAGATTTCTGAAGAGATGATGGAAAAGAAATGTACCCATGGCCAGCCATGGTCACTCAGGGTGCTTCTCCCTCACACAGCTCATGGGTGACATGGGCTGCCTGTGCTGGCCCTTGCACTCAGACATGCTCTCTTCAGTCACTCTGATGTGAAAAGGATGACTCGTAACAGCATCAAACTTTTCATCCAGTCTCTCCAGACTTTCTGTCCCATGTTCTATGCAAC
Source organism: Peucedramus taeniatus (assembly GCA_013400575.1). Lineage (NCBI taxonomy): Eukaryota > Metazoa > Chordata > Aves > Passeriformes > Fringillidae > Peucedramus > Peucedramus taeniatus. Next base: position 21,243 of record WBNO01028971.1, on the reverse strand, counting down.
ATTCCCATGGCCTGCCTAACCACAGTCCCCTCATACATGCCCAGTTGTGGGATAGATACAGTTTGACTCTCAAAAATATTCTCCTTAATGGGACTTAATGGAGTCAGAAAGATGAGTTGGCAAAAGGGTATTAGACATTAATCTTAATGACCAGGAAAAGTTGGAATTTATATTTTAACATAGGAGTGAGTCTTAGTGTTAATATGTTTTAATATTATATAAAATGAAAATAATTCAAAATAATTTATTGGGGAAAAGCTTCAGATTTGCCATACATTGGTGGGGGCAGGGAGGAGGGAAGGCAAACTTCCTGTTTTCCTGGCTTTTTATTTCAGGTATTCTATCATGCAATAGAATCAACCCTCACTTAAAATATATGTGCCATTGCAATGTATTACTGTTTTCAGGGGACCCATTTTCACAGCAGAGGGCTACCCGGCATGAGTGAGCCCACGTGGCATGTTCTATCTGTCTGAAAAAACCTGCTTTGCTTTGGGTGTTTCATCATTATACCAACAATTTAAATATTCACGGCTCCCTAGCCTTTGTTCCCTAACGTAGGGCTCTCACATCTTTCTTCTGTTTACCTCCTCATACTCATTTCCAGTACCTCCTTCCCTTTGTTCTTTTCTGTGTATTGCAGCCCTTGAATCACACCCCTGTTGCCAGACAGTTTGTCCTCTGCGGTGCTGAATGGGGCACTTCAGAAGGCAGCGTGTCTCCTTCTCAGGAAGCGAGTGCTTATTTCACACACAGAGAGGAGCAGCTATTCAGCACAGCGGGAGAAATTACCGAACGCAGCCTGGAGGGGAGGTCGATGAGACAGAACATTTTTCTGGAGCTTTCTGGCTCCATTTAACCTCTCAATAAAAGTAGGTTAGAGCATCCTGATATTAAGGACTATGTGAAAGGGGAAAATGAAGAAAAAAAAAAAAAAAAAAGAAGGTGGAGAGGGGAAGGAGGAGGAGGAGAAGGGAGCCTTTTATAGAAAAAATGTCCTTGCAGGTAATGCACATAGAATTCCTTCCTGGTGCATAGTATAATGGAGGGGATTATTATGCTTGGCTCAAGAGCTTGTAAGCATGACTTTTTTTGCCAGAGTCAGGTCTGACAAAGAGTCACAAGTCTAACCATGCTTCCTTCTGCATCTGGACTTCGTGAGGGAGAGACCAAAGGAGAGGGTAGAAAAAAGTATTGTCACTAACAGTTATACAGGCAAATCTAGAAAATAATATGTGCTGTATTCTTAAAAAAATAAGTGTCTGAAGGTCCCAGATTCTTTGCAAATACAATCAATTATGCTTTCGAGCAGGTGCTGAAGTGCTGAGCAGACTTTTATTCCCATTTCTTTACACAGGGAAACTGAGGAACCTTTCCCAAAAGGTAGTGTGAGACAGCTCTGGACAGGCCAGACACAGGTGAAGAAATGGGTACATTACCATTAAAATTAAATGTAAAATTGTTTGTTAATAAAAAACACTCAGAGAACCATGAGGAGGCTACTGCTTTAACTTCATTGCAATTACTAATGTAGCCTCATAATGAGGGGGAAAAAATAGATCAGCAAGCCAAGGCAGTTTTTTACCCCTGAGTTTTGATGGATAAAGATGTTTGAGTGAGATTTTGTAATACATTATTTCTGTTTTAATCAGGCACTATAAAGCAGCAACAGGGCTTATATACTTCACAGCCACTTTGGATTATTGAATGCTCACAGTAGGCTAAAAGAGCACTTACAGTTCATCAAATTAAGCAAAAATGTATAAATTAGGTACCATCAAGCACGCAAGCCAATGCATTTATGAGGAGTGAAGAAGGGGAAATAGAAGAGATTTAAAGGATGAGGCATTAAAACGTACTTTACAGTATGCTTTTAAGAAATGACATTCATGACTGAAGAAAACAATTAACAGGCATCTCAGTCTGTTTCTATTCATCGTGTGAAGCTAAGACCTATTTCTACATGTCTCCCTAGTCAACTATCCATCTTTCCTGGACACCTATCTATCTTCCCTGGTCATTGATTGTCACAGTATTTCCAAAGAGCATGATTTATTGTCTCCCACACGTGTTGCAGCTTATATAGCATGCCTGTCATGCCAGGCAAGCTCAGCCTGGAGCTTAACATCTGCAGTGTGGATACAAAGCTCAGAGTCTCACACACAGAACCTGTTTTGCAGGATACCATGTGGAGCAAAGGTACAGGTATACTATGAGACAAAATTTCAGCCTTCTGAATGCAGAGCAGCTTTCCTGTCACATAAAAACCTTGTCCAGGTTTAACGATCCTAGGAATTTCAATACTTCTCCCTGTCTCTGATCTGTCAGAGAGGGTACCTAAGTGGTGAATCTCAACTTGCTTTTTGGCGCTATGAGTTTGCCAGTCAGTCACTATTCCGCTTCTTTGCTGCTGGTTCCTGGGCACCCATCATAAATCAGTGATGCATTTTTTCCCCCTGGTGGTTCCCATGCACGTTCTCAATATGTTCAGGATTGTTTAGGCTCCTAGCTAAGACTGGAGGCTAAGACAGGCTGAAGATGTCTTCTGCAGGAACGGGAGAGAGCAGATGCCAGCCCATTTCAGAAAGGGCTGAAAATGAATGTCTTAGAGGCATAGGGTGAGAAGAGGGCCATTTCACCTTTGTGACACCTGATCTGGAGGGAGGGAAGGAACAGCTGGACATGGACAGATGGAGAAAAATGCAACAAAATTTTTTCTTCCATATACACCAAGATGGTATAGTTTCTGTTGTGTCTTTTACTGTTGTAATAGATTACGAGAATTGCCACAAAGTAAAGATAACAGCACAAGCTAAGATAGCACTTTAAAAGCATGGAGAGAAAGCCATCAGGATTATAAAAATGTCAGAAATTAAAACAACTTGGAAATTAATCACAAACCAAAAACCTTTATGCATATGATAAACTGTTTGTAAATGATAGCCATATATCTTTAGTCTACATTGCAGCATGAAACACCACATTTTCAGCAAGGACTTTACAGTAACAATTAAACATCATTGTCCTCAAAACAATTACTATTATTTCTCATCTCTACAAAGGCAAGACTTCAGACATTAAGCAGTCAGCTGAAAATCCCCACTGAAGACTTTTCAGATAAAGGAGAGTTTTTTTTCTAAAATAAACTGAAACAATTAATAAACTGAGAATTAATTAAGAAAAAATATGAATACTAATTAACAATCAAATTTGCCAACTGTGTTTTAAATACTAACCTGCTAGATAAGGAACATTTTAAGAGTATTATTTGCCAGTTTCTTCTAAAACAGTTTTTCTGTGTCCATTATCAAATTCTGCTTATCTTTCAGATCTCCACAGTATTCTTACAGGCAAGTGTTAGATGAAACTACTGAAGAGTCAAACTAAGATAAGGCAGGTAGCCCATTAAGATAGAAAAGCCATTTCCTACAGAAACATTGGGTAGGCAGCCCATATTGGGATGTGGAACAGTTGGATTGAAAAGATTTCAGATTTGGATTCCATAAAATAATCCTTCAAAAACTGAACTGTATATGAGAATGACCATGCAGTAGGTCTTGCAGTTTAGAAGAAAGTGTCTACTTTAAATTGTGCTAGAAAGTAAAATTCATAAGATGCACTGCCTCTTTAATAATTTTTATTTTAAATAGTATGGAGTGCCTGTATCCTGAAAGTGTCAAATACAGAAGCATTATTTCTAGCGTGGTCTCAATGCATGGTCTTGGTTGGTCTTGCTCCTCCTTCTGCCTTGTGTGATAGGATATGAGGCAAGGAAAGGGAGGTTTTTAGGTTTCTAGTACTCATGTGTTTTCACCAACAAATACATGTCTGTGGCTGCGCTCATATGCACATACATTTATACAAATATGTATACACACACACGTATAGATCGTGGCTATGGCTCACAGTCTGTGGTGCCATCTGGTGGAAAGAAGTCAGCAGCAGCCCTACCGCCAGAAAAATAAATGTACGAGCAGCCTTAAAATAAGGAAGGAAGGAATGAAACACCAAAAGAAGGAAGGTCTGATCACATGATGAACGGAAGCCACAGTGCTCATCAAAACACAATCAGTTCCAGTCTGTCTCAACACCCAAAGCTTCTTACTTTGACTGTCTCAGGCTGTCACACTCATTGATATGGATCGGCAATCATTGAGGAGCGTTTAAAACCACAAAAAGCTTGAATGGGTAATGGAAAAAGAGAAATACTCCCTCATACTTCTAGCTGTCTCCTCTCCTGATTCTGAGTTAAAAGGGTTGGAGTATTGCAGACTTAATGGAACAGCAAACATCTTCAATGTCTTCAACCTCTGCATCTCATAGAGAACCTTTAACAAGGAGCAAATATTTCCATGAATACAAGGTTTGGGTTTTTTCCCCCTGATGCTCTGTCAACTTTACCTGGCAGGAGTTGTCTCAATTTCTATCAGTAGATGCAGGGATCACATTGCATACCACACCTTCTAGACAATAAAAGGAATCATTTGTTTTAAAGATTTCTTGAAGTAATGTTTGCCATATAGGCAGAGAAAGGCAGTCATGTTTTATATGAAGGATCTGGGTTTGTTTTCTCAATTTTTTTTTTTTGTTTTGTTTTGAAAAAAATAAATGGACTGGTTATGTTTTTAGAGAAATACTTTATCTTCAAGGAGAACACTCATGTCAGAACAGATCAAGGCTTGAGGGAGCCTGCCCAATATGAGTAAGGTCTAACTCTTCACTAGGTTATGCAAAATTTGGTCATTTGGCAATGTTCTTTTATACAGAGTTATATGCTTCTAACTGTGTACTCACAATTACACTGAGGATTAGGGATAGGCATAACATTGTTAAGGCTTCCATGGCAGAAATACATGCAGCAAAAACAGCTTTGTAGAGAAGCAAAACTAGTTGAAATGTTCATCAGAAAGGGTGGTGACATTACATCATGCTCATATTCTTATTAAGTAGCTTTAAATAATAAAATGTAGCTGACAAATATTTCAGATTAAGATCCTGAAGTGAATCAGTTAATTAAATAAGGATAAGGGTTGTTTCTTAAAAGGCTGGAAAGTTTGTCAAACGTTCTGTGTCTCATCAAGAAAATACTCTGGAAAGCAGAGACTTAAAGTACATAGCTGAGCAACCACAAATACATATCTATATACCAGCTGTAATTAGTTTCTGCAGCTAAGGCAAATGAGCCCCCTACACTTCTTCCTTCATTTCCATTCCCCAGGCTCCCTTTATCCTTTGCCCATTCAGTGGTTGTATATCACTTCTCCACTTAGTTCTCAGGCTCTCTTAAGGTTCTATTCACCTCTCTGACAGCCATCAAACCCTCTCAAAAATGTGGATGGAAATGCAGTAGGGAAAAGAGGTGATATGACTAAATAAAAATCCCATCCCTGCTGAGATAACATCCTAATCCATTGGCAGTCTTTCTTGATAAAGAGGGAGAAAAATCTTGGATAAGATTTCAGAACTTGAGTTGTGGTTGAACCATCTTTATAGCTGCCAAATTAAATATATTCCTTGACCTTCAAAACTCAGCATTGTCAAAATATGTTCTTAAAGCTCACTCAAAAAAGAAGAGTTAAAAGGCATGACTCCTGTTTCAGCCATTGCCTTATTTCTGCAATTCTTGCTTTTTGGTCTTGCGTTCTTTTGTTTCTCACTGCTTATATTATGATGTCTAAATCACAGGCTGCTTTTGTATCCAGTGAACTTAGCAGAATAATTTGTATTGACTTTACTTGGTATAGAATTGGATTTACTGTCCATTGCTCTAATCTGTTAGATTACTTTTCTCCTGCTATTTCTTTCCTATATGTAAATAAACAATGAATATAGAGAAGTTGTACTTTTTGGCTAACGCGGTTGTTGGAAGATTGGAAACTAAACTAAAGAAATGGCTATTCTGGGGAACAATTTTCACACAATTATTTTCAACAAAATATTTGTCCATAAGTTTTGACTATGAGTTATAAAAAAACAAACTTCCATTTACTACAGAAATGAAACATTTCCCAATAACCCTAAACCCCCTTTCTGCCTTCCTGTAGCTGAGATTCTTCCTCACCACCACCATTCAATAAATTCATTGGGAGAAAATTATCTTTTATTCTCCCAGTTTTTCTAACAAAATTTCTTGATTTCTGTGTAAGCTCAGAAATAATTACTGAGAAGGGGAAAGTTTCATTTGTAGGACAGTTCAGCAAGTTCAGTGGTGAATGCCTGGAAAACCCTGTGATGTGCATTGTTACTATGATTAATGACTCTTATTATTGATGCAGAACCATAAATTTATACAGGATCTGTCAAGAATAAGTAAGAGAGCAATGGGTTCTGCTATGAAGAGTTACAGCAGGAAAATAGCTAAGATTCATAAAAAGCAAATCTTAACAGATAAACAAACACATAACCAAACTGTGAACATGATATACTCTCTTTGTAGTTCTTGGAATGTTGTCTTTTCTCTGAGATGGGAGGCAGACTGGACTCTTAGTGGATATAAGAGAAGCAAAACACAAAAAAGAATTTGAATTTAACAAAGGAGCTGATTATTTCCTAATAAAACCTTGAAAAAGTCATTTGAAGACAATTTGTTGACAAACACACACACAAACTGATGTCTGACAGAGGAAACTGACAGTAAATGGGATGGTGTCACAATTTTGGGGAGCAGGAAAGAGACCCCCTTTTCAGCCCCAGTGATTTCTTCGCAAGCTCAAAATGGGCATTATCCCCTGTGGTCTCAAGGTGCTCTTTGTGTTTTCTCTGGGGTGCTGCTGAACATCCTCACCCAACAATAAACTCTCTGCATAGCTAGTGACACAAACTTGGTGTGCGGAAAGTGGCTGATAGTGTCTGGTTATCTGCAAATTATTTAGGTAATCGACAGCCAAAAATAGCCACCCTGTGATTTGGTAGTATCTGCCTTGTTTAGGTATCTACCTCTGCCTAGGGCCAACAAAGGGAAGCCAAAGTAATTTCACCTGGGGCCTCAAGAAGTATCAGAGAGATATAGCAAAAAAATCCATCAGGGAATTGTGGGTTCCGTATTAAAAGAAAGTATTCTCATACTGCATGTCAAGCTCACTTTCAGTGTTTTTTGGTCTTAATATGGTAGGAATATCACCTATTTTTGTGCATAATGGAATGTATCTCTGAAGTGATTGTGATTTTAAAAAATACAATATGGAAAAAGTAAGACCCAAACTCTTGAGAAAACCTCCAAAGTTTGTATTTGGGTGTAGAAGTGAAATCTAGTATAATGAAAGAGTACCAAAATGGGAAACCAAGTGACATATGGATGTTGCATTGGCAACATGTAGGGAAGGAATGGATTCACCTGTTTTTCAGAGCTGAGGAAAGAGGTCACAAACAGGATTGGTTTTTCCTCCTTACCTCAATGTCACTAGAATACCTTACATGACCACGTGCATCACAGCTCTGAAATCTTCTCTGTCTTTCCTGTGTTCTCATACCATACTCAAAAGTACAATTTAGGCTCCTTCCGTGCTTGATTTTTCTGGGCTGCTCTTGTTCTGTCCATGGTTGTATTCCATAAGGTTTCCCATTTCATGTCATGTTCAGCACAGGGACTCCTTCAGTTGGCACCTCTCACACGCTGCTTCTGGCTTCGTTCTTAGAACACCTCATAGGTATTTCCACTGCTTTTTCTGAGCCTTAATTACTGCAAATGTGTCTGGGCAGTATCAACTGACACTAAAATGATTTCCTCTTTAATGTCAATTGAAAAATGAGTTCCGTTTCTTGCTCCAAACGCTACTTTCATGTCAGTAATTTCATGAGGCCCCCGAGAGTTTTACTAGAGCAGCCAGCTGCCATGGTGGAATCGTGCCGTGTTGGACGGAGCTCCGCGAGCGCACACTCAGCTGTTACTGGCATCCTGCATTTTGAGTGCTCAATATTACAGGAACATCAAATATTATGAATAGATCTGCATTGGGTGGGAAGTGGAGACAGTGCTGCAGCCAGCTACTGTGCAGACAGATGCAGTAATGGATTCTATTGCAAGAAAAGGACTATTGGAGGCTTCTTAAGTAAAGCTATGGGAGAGGACTGAGAGGGGTTTTTGGTGCTCATTCATTATGGTTGAAAGGATTCCCCTGCTTAGGTCTTTCTCTGACCTCTGCACAGAGAGAACTTTTTTCCTAGAGACATGGACTTCCATGCTTTTTATTCTCTACAGACTACATCTCTGCTGTGTCTGTGGCACCTAATGGCATCTGCAGCCACTAAAAGTGAGGGTGGCAAAAGTCCAAGTTGGCCTGGCAAGCAAGGGTGTGGATCAAATGGACAGGCACGTTTTGCACGTGTGCCTTGCTACCAAGCAGTTTTTATTACTGAAGCTGTTGTAGGAAGAAAGAATCAGATTTTTAGCTGAGTAGCTTGCTCTTTCATTTGAGTTCTGAGGATGGGTTTTGGGTTAAAGAAGACTGAGTATAACACACCATGGAGTCCCTATGCCATAAAATTATCCTGGCTCTGTTTATACACGTGTGCATACATTCATATCCACAGCACAATGCCTTTCCTAAATAGTACTTCATGAAAGGGCAGAGGAAAGCAGAACTTTGCAAGGGATGGAAAGCAGACATCTTTCTTGACTCTGGTCAGCACCTTAGTCTGCAAACAAACTTATCACACAAGTGTGAATCTTCTGTAACTCTTTTGAAACAAGTCTGAAATACTCAGTGTCTCTCCCTGCACTTCTGCTAAGGTCTGCAGGTGTAGCTGGGCTGATTAAATGTCGGTGTGTGCTGGGGGCAGGCAACAGGTAGCTAAAAAAGGAAAGCGGCTAGAGCCTTTTTTTTTTTCTTTGGTAAATAATTTATTTTGGATGATTGTAGATATCACTACTGGAAAAAGTAATCCTGTTATAAAATTTTCATCCTGTTTCTGAGCCCTTTTTATTGATAAAGTGAAAGCTTGCTGCAGTGAGGAGACAATTTTCTGGGCCAGATGCTGATGTCTTGCTATTTAATATTCAAGCTTCCTTGTTCCCTCACAGCCTGTGTGCACCTCAGCCATCAATGCTGCTTCAGTTCATTCTCTTTAATCTGTGCACAGAATTAATCAGAATTATTTGTTAATTCACTCACCAGGGCAGCTCATGGTCACATATCCAAACCTTTGCAGCCTTCAAAAGAGAAGCAAAATAGGATAGAGGCTTACTAGCATGCCAAGCCTAGGGAAGATTCTTTCCTACCTCTTCTCTTTGGGAAGTGTGTTTAGTTTTGCACATTTTTGTCCAATTAGAACATTTAATACTTCTACACAACAGACAAACTGCTTCTCTCAGGTAAACAGTGCACATTACCACAGTGAGCTTTGATGCTCAAGTCCCTACTTTTTAATGAGAATTCTTTCCAAGCTTAATAAAAAATTATATGCTTTGGGAAAAAATAACAGAAGAATTCCCAGCAGAGAATCCAGTGTAGTTTTAGCTTGTTGAAGCTATACTTTTTGAAGGCTTCTCTTCAGTGCTGTGTAGGCAAGTAATAGAAATCACCTCAGAAAGTTAAACTCTGCATGTCAGACAGAATGTGTAATAGGGAAGGGAGAGATAAATGAGCTTGAAGTGGATTGGAAGGAGCAGGAAGTTCTAATAAAACCAACTATAATTTAGCCAAAGAGCAGAGGTTTTTGCTGTTGCAATTCCCTGATCCTGGGTCTCCACAGCTGGAGGAAGTTTCTAACACTTTTTTTTTTTTTTTTTTTTTTTTGTGGAGAGGAGACACGAAGGACTTATTCTCAGGACTTCCTGTCAAGAGGAGCTGGCTGCAAGAGCTGAAACATGTTACAGTAATAAACATATTTCACACAGGCAGGCCTGGCAAATGGAGGGACTGTTGCTGCAGTCCAGGGAAGCCCTTGATGTGAAAGAAAACCTTCTTTGTCCAGGGGCCTCTCATGCCTCTCTGCAGGGACAGAGTCCTTGATGCCTTAGGTTTTAGCTTTTACATTTTTCAGATTCTCTACTGCTTTAGTGTGTAGCTCTGAGCTTCATATTAAGGGATGGCAAGGTCTCTTCACAGACTAGGTAGACAAAACAATTCCTTTTCTAGCTTGGGACCAAAGACAACTGATCCAAATTTCAGGTCCAAGAGCATAAACAACGTGGACTTTAAGAGAGAAAAACAAGAAGGATGGGACTTCATAACCTAAAGCTATACTTGGACAATTAACTCCAATATGCAAATGGACCAGAACTTAAAACTAAGTGAGAGACCCCGTGACCAGTCACCCATTTTGTGACCATTTTGGGTTCATCTTGGGCACAGCCCTGGCTGGGCTCTTGTACTGCCCAAGGTGTATCCATTGAGGCCTTTTAATAAATACCTACTTTATTCTTTAACTCCATCTAGCCTCTGTTCTAGGTCAGCCTTCACAATGCATCATCCTCACTAGAAGTACAGACACAGTTCCCAGCATGCTGTGAGCATGGAAAGGGTCATTTTCAAAGGGAAAGCAAGGAAAAAATGTCATTTTCAGAAAAACACTTCTGATGCAAGCCCTGTCCCCAGTGCAAAAGACAAAAGAATGGCCAATTTTATGGCCAGCTCACTGCTGAAGACATTAAAGTTATGTTCAGGTGAGGTGCTCTTCTACAAAGATAAACCAGTTCCCCTGTGTGGTAGAAACAGCCCTGCTGTAAGCATCCTGTCTCAGTCATTGCTACAGACAACACTCATCACTACTCAGAGCACGCTCAGAGATTTAGTACCTTGTAAAGGTCATTCTGGCCGTCTTTTTGGATTGAAGAAATATTTCATCCTCACCATACAGGTCTGCACAGGGGTGAATCATGCACCTCAAGATGATTTTGGTGGCACTGAAACTACTGGGTAACTCTATTTTTCTAAGCAGTAGTAGATGTTTCTTTTGAACATTTTTTCTTCTGGAAAGAAAAAAAGAACTGGATATTCTCCAAAAATCAGCATCTGCAAACAGCTGTTTATATCCCAAAGCCCTCACAGCTCAATCAGTACGTGAAAAGGGAAACAGATTTTGGAAAGCAGTCCTTGAAGTCTGTGTTATAGCCAGCTATTGCTGTGAAAAGTAACCAGAAACATCAAATCCCACTAACTCAGGTGTGTCAGAGGGTCTAGCAGAAATCTGAATCACTGAACAGATTAGGTAGATCATTTTTCCTTCCCTCATAAGCCTAGCAAAACATGCCTTTTTTTCCTGTGTTTGCATGGCACCTGGTGGAGGCTGAGGCCACTGTGTATTACTGTATTACTGTTAACAAATATTTACTTGCTCATTTGGAAGCATGCATGGGGCATAATACTGAAGGGTCACAACTGAGAAATGGGCAAAACATTGCAAAAGTTTGGTTTTTTTTTTTTTTTTTTTTTTTTTTTTTTTTTTTTTTTTTTTTTTTTTTTTTTGTTTGTTTTGTTTTGTTTTGTTTTGTTTTGTTTTTTGTAGCTTTCTGGGCCTCTCAAAGACTCACTTCTAGAGCAAGAAAGCCAGGCTGTCAGAGTGCTTTCTAAGAGGAGAACCTGGAACTTGCAGCACAAATGGAGAAAGTAAGCACTGGGTCAGCTCTCCACTTTTCCTGGTGGCTTATTCAGTTTGTTCTGCAGTGGTTGTTCTTTTCTTCAGCTAAGGATTGCTGTGTCATCAGCTGAGGAGATGTGTCTACTTCCCTGCTTCTGCCCCTTCCTCCGTACTAAAAAGAGACTCAGTGGTGGCAGTGCAACTTTGCATGTCACCAAGACTAACCAGAAGAAAAAAAAAGATTATATGTGGAAAGCTCAGAGGAGCCTGGACTCCACTAAAGAGTATTTCATACAAGATTGACACCAGGCAGAAGTTGCTCTGCTGAGGAAGAGACCATCCTAGTCAGCTGCCGTGTGATGCAGCAAAACTGTTAATAAGGAGGAAATTATTTCTGATTGAAAAACATGGAACTCAGTCCCACAGGAATTATGTTCAAGGAGCTTACACAATTTTCAGTTGGCTGTATGTCAATGGCTGAATTCCACAAAAGACAGATAATGTACTGACTGGTAAAAAATGGTGAAATAAATCAAATAATAGGTGTAAATCACGGTTTCTGTCTTTTTCTCACACAGTTCTATTTTTCAGCAGCATTTCCATGCAGCAGAACTTAGGACCTCAGCTAGTCACACTATGAAAATAACCCCATTCAGCTTTTAAAAATAGCTGCATCATTTTAACTGCATCGACTTTCAACTCCTCCATTTAAAGCAGTGCACATATCTAGTAGATTATTTAGCTATAATTTATGCTCCTTCTAGTAAGTTCAGTGAGGTACCAGTGCAAAACATCTGATAAAAGTGAGCACACATTTGGCAGAGGTCTATACACATAAATTTTGAAAAAGAAAGAAGTGGTTGCTTCACAGCATCTTGCCAAAAAGTGGATTTTTTCAGGAACATTGTAATATTGGTAACAAACCCTGATGACCGTGCATGTATTTCCCCAAAATGACCAGCTCTGGGAGGGCTTAAGTGGAGGGATGTGCTGTCTCCTGCCTGTCCTTGGGTGCAGCAGTGGGCAGCTGCAGCCTCCTGTCTGGATGTGCTGGGCAGCACGTTCCACTCCAGGCAGGTTTGCTGTCTGCCTGGCAGAAATCCTCCCCTGCTGCCTGCAGCCTCAGGAGCACTTCTGTTAGCCAGTCATTAGCACCATGGCTCGTGCTCACCTAAGCCAAATGGAGACTTTTGTCCAGTGCACGGTGTCCTGCTGAAGATCAGATTGGCATGAATGGGGAAAGGAGCTGAGGCACAGACAAAGGGTACAGCAAGTTTGCCAACAGTCAGGTGGACACTTAGGTTTGAGTCATGGCTTGCTTGGTGCTTTCAGTAACTTCTGCTGCAGTCCTGTCTGCTCCTGACCTTTTGCTTCTATGTTTGCTGATCATTATTGGCACACTGAGACCTTGGTCTTAATGGGCAATCTCTGGTCATCCAAAATATTAAAATTTATATAAACCTGCTAAGTGTGGAATTGTCCTAAATATATGCTATACCAGCTATTGGTTTGTTTTTTCTCTTCCCCTCTACTTGAAGTCTCAAGGAGTGACAATCAAAGGACATGGCTTTTTCCACATGGAAGTCATGGACATCCATTCCAGATGCAGACTACTGGTAAAAATGGCTTTTGCCCTCCGGAAGAAACACACGTCCATCATCACAAAGCCCCATTTGTCCTTGTTATTTTAATTATAAGGCCAAGACAGATACAAAGCTATAATTTGCCAATTAAATTTTTTTTTTTTTTGGACGTTGACAGAGGGACCAAGAGAATGAGAAGATAAAGCCTTCTTACCTGAACTTCTGTGGAAGCTGATGCAAACCCACCTTGGACTGGTTCCATATGCACACAGAGAGCCAACTGACAGTAAAACCAAAACCACTAATGCCAAAGTTGTTAGCAATTTCACTTTAGTAGAGCTTGAAGTGGAATGATCTTGGAAATGGAGCAGTCCTGGCAGTGACAAAGATAAACCTGACATTAAGAACACCAGCTATAAACTACCTTTGCACCATCTGTGTTAGTGGAACACAGTGTCCCACTTTCTGCTGATCTCCCAACCTCCTCAGCCACCACGCAGAGTTCCAGGCAGGCTGCAGCTTCAGCCTCCTCCTTCCTCCTTTTCTCACCATCATCATGGCCAGCAGCAATGCACATTTCAGCACAGGTGCACTGAAAAAACTCCTTTCACCTGCTTCCTCATCTCATTCCTCTGTCTTCTAAGGATTTCTTTGTTCTTTCCTGATTAAGCTGAAGGTAGTTATAAGCTCATTGATGTGTATTTCATTGGGCAAAACAAAGTGAAAAGAAAGTGTGCAGACAACCCCACAAAACATGTATAGGGCTGAAGGAGACAGGCACATTCCTGGTAGGTAAAAAGGAGCACTCAGTGATTCCCAACCTGTGAACAAAGTCACTTGGCTGGGGAGGAGACTGGACCCTTCCACCTCATCCTCACCTTTACCACAGAAACTGCCTGGTGGGAAGAAATGCACATGGCAACAAGAGAGCTGCTGAGTGAAGCAGCCGGGGGGAATGCTCCAAATACCTTGTTCCCTGTGAGATATGGCTGAGGAGGCAATTTACTTTCCAGTTTCCTTTCAAGATGAAGTATGGCTTGCTCTACCACTGCTTAGGCTGTACTCATTCCACAAATAAAGATTTTCTGTCTTCCATGTGGCAACTTTTGCCCTGAAGTCACTCTTTAAAATAAACCTCAGAAACAGAGGCAATGTTCTTCTAGCAGGTGCACAGCTGAGAGTCTGCACAGCAGATACCCACCAGTGGTATACATTCAGTCTTGGGGTGAGAAACACTTCCTCCTGCATTTCACCTCCTAGCACGTGGGTGGTTGTGCTGCTGGCAGGGCAGCAGGGCTGTCCTGTCTCTCTGACTCCTCCCTTGCATTTGGTGGAGATGCAGAGGAGGCAGACTTTGCTGCAAAGCCTTTCTGCTTCCCCTGTGCTCAGCATTAGAGTCACAGCCTTGGGAAGCCTCTCCAGAAAGGTGCCACAAGAACACAGAGTCACCCAGCTCTTTTCTTTCTTTATTTTTTTATTGAAAGCTTCATCAAAGAAAACAGAAGTTTAAACCTAACATCCACTGATCTACAGAAAGCCCCAGGAGTGGGAAAATGGCAGCTATTTAGGACTGTGTTACAAATGGAAAACATAAAAAAAAATCATAGCAGTACAGATCTTTCAGAGACATTCTGAGACATCAGCACACAGATGCCCATATAAATAAGATTCATAATTTAATGTATCACAGAGGTTCTGTACTCTACATTTTGGCTGCAGTGAAGACTGTAAGGGCTGTAAAGAACCTCTGACCCATTTGTGTGATGCATGTTTTCTTGATAGGAAGTTCATCTGCTTTCAAAGCTGCTTTGATTTTTCTTACAGATAGAATCCATTCATTCTCCTTTAAAAAGGAAAACAATTAAAAATCCTAAATGAATTCTGTACACTTCCTGGTTTTACATAAAACTGTTTTGCCTCAAAAAGATAGTAGAATTTTCTTCCACTCTGGAATACATCATATTTAATAATACTTCAATTACATAAACATCATGTTCTCTTCTTTAGGCTGTATTTTTGGGATTTTAAAAATATAACTGACTGTAAATTTCACCAAATTCATAAAATTATTATCCAAGAGAAAGACACTTAAAGGCAGAAAATTAATGTTGGGCAGATACTCTTTTAAGGACAACAGATCCAGATCTTGGAAGGTGCTTACACCTTGCAGGCTTTGGACCTACAAGGAAAAATGGATTTGTGAACCTGTCAAGGGCTGACATTTTCCACTTCATTACACATTTTTATTAAGGTAAAAGAACTCAGCTGTCACTGTTGGGGAATTAACAGTTGAACTGAACAACTTCAATAAACACAAGATTTTTTTCTTATCATGGAAACCTGAACCAGCACTGGGATTCATTTCTTTTACAGCTTTACTCTCATAATTTTCTGTTCAATTTTAACAAAGAGCATGTTAATAAAGGGGAGAAGAAAGGGTCTCTTCTGCCTGCTTTGAGGCACAAAGGTGAATAAATCTCTGGGGTACATACAGAGCTCTAGCCTATTTGGGTGACAGGAGCAAGATAGAAAGAGTTGGTGCTCTTTTTGAGAGGAAAATAACTCTCCTTACACTGCATCTTTGCTGCTTGCTGAGATTCTAGAAATCTGCTCCACTGAAGGGGAGAAGTCTGCTGCTCAGCCCTCCTTCTGAGAAAGTGTTTGTGCATGACTGTGTGTATGCGCATTAGAAATGAAAGGAATCCTCGTTCCTGGAGTCAATTGTCATTAAACAGAAAAGACTAATGCACCAAATGTCAGCAGTTTCGTTGTTTTCTGTTTTGCATTTCCATCACACCGTGACTGTTTTCTTGGTTCACGTGGGCTACCGAGAAAGACCAGGAAAATCCCTTACCCTAGGGCACTTCTTTTATATCCGGACCAATTTCATGTTAAATAAAGTTTTGAAAGGAAATGTTGACCACACGTGTATCAAACATTACTATCTTCAACTACCACATTTGGCCTCATCACTAAAAATGGATTGATTCATTACTTTAAGCACATTATCACTCTTTAGCATGACTCTTGCTATAGGTGGAGTTAAGTGAGTCTGCCTAAACCTGTTTTGCTCATGCCAACCTCAGCATTAAAATGAAGTGGCATGAGGAGCACCATCAAGCTTAAAACCATGAAGCATGGCAATTTTTTAAACACTTAGGATCAGTCTCAATCTTCAGTACCATAAACAACATAATATAGATCCAAATACTATGACATATTAAAAATAAACTTTATTACAATGCAGGCTTCCTCAAATTTGCTGAGTTTTGGTACACATACATACATAAATAATACCCTTCATTTGATTTTTACTCGAGTAAAAATCCATTTGAATGCTACAGTCCAATTGCCCATTGAGAGTTTAAGCCCTCACTTCTCTAATGACCAGCCTTTATCTTCCACGTTTGGGCATGCATCCATAGCAGAAGATGATACAACGTGATGCAATTGCTCTCAGATATGCCTCATTCTGCATTACGGTGGATTTCTTGACCAACACAACCAAGGAGTCTCTTGGTAAACAGAACTACACAAGTAAGCACAGGCTAAGGACATTTCAAGAGTCTGTTTCACCAGAAGGCAATAAGAGGACATTCACAACTTGAGGCCTGACTGTCACAGGTGAAAAGTGCTTACAAAACCAGCAGTAGAGCCAGATAGGAAGAAGAGTCCCTCTGCAATCTCAGCGGGAACAGTGAGATTTTTTCAGTGCCCTGATCTACACTCGGGTCAGCACCTGCAAATATAATACTCTCTTCAGTTCCACTGTATCTTTTTTTTTTCTCAATGATAAGTGACAAGCCCAGGTATTCAGAATTTTCTAGCCATAATTCATAGTTTTCTGACACCCCTTTTGTATTTATCTTTTCAGATTTAAAAAAAAAAATTACCAAACCTGAACATCCAGATTTGATTATTTACAAGAATTCAGGTGTGATGGAAAGTACGTACGCAGTTCAGTTTATGGATTTGATATTACTTCTAGACCTCTGGGCCAGGCACCATTGCCTTAGACATCTAGAGTTGCTTCTGCAATCTTTCAGGAACTCTCCTGATATTTAAAGCTAATTTGGCAAGACAGACAAAGATATTGACTTTACAAATTCAGGTCTTCAAAAAAAAAAAAAAAATGGAAACCAGAAACTAAACAGAGCATAACTATAAACCTTCAAAAAAACCATCTTAGCCAGAACAAACATAAGGAACACCAGTTTAAGATTTCAGAGGCCACCAAGTGACAACACCCATGCAGCAAGTGTGCTGCTATTTCACTGTTCACTTTTTATCTAATTTTTAACTTTTAGCAATGAGTTATGACTTTCTGAGCATTTTGTAAGTTCCAAATAAGCTTTTTTCTTACCTTATGATCTATGACTGTTTATAATCAAGGCTCACAGTGTTTACAATTCATAGATTTCAAGTACCAGTTCACTGTTTTTTTTGGGATCAGTAAGATGATGAATTGTATTTAAGGGGTCCATTTTCTTCCCTCTTCTTCTTCCTCTACTCATTTTCTTTGTTTCTTTTGATTTCAAACACTATTGAACATTATAGCATGGAAAAGAAAGGGAACAATTCTAATACAGAATGCACTTGAAACACTTTAAAGTGACAGGCACTGTGATATCATGTTGCCTGCCTGGCTTAATAAAAAACACTGAGATTGTTTAACTTTGCTGAAAAAAATAAGAAAAAATGTTTCTGAATGTATAAATAAAGCAGCAGAGTTCTGAATAGAAACAAGAAGGTACCTCAGCATATTCATCAGCCACATGGTAGCTACCTTGTAGCCTCATTGTTGATAGTAAATGAGACTTTTTATGTGTCACATTAGAACTAACACAGAAACAAATGTCTTTATTTCATATTTAACTGACTTGTGCCTGGGGTTATCTCCATTTGTACAAATAATTCAGAGAGAGACAGCAAGAGAGTATGTGTAGAAAGGAAGAAAATAAGGCTAGATTGATTTTTTCCCTCATATGCCCTCTAAAGAAAGAGGGAACCTTCATCCAAGGACAAAATTCAAGTGCCCCTCTCAAAGAGCAACAAGTTATGAGACAGCACATGAAACAGAAAGAGAGGTTTGGAGTTTTTTTCTGAATTGAAAACTTGTTGTGGATGATGTCGTTCTTTTACTTTGGCATCATCTGGTTTTCAGAAGTGTTGAATACCAACAACTACTCTGGAGAAAGCAGAAGTTTTATCACTTCTGAAAATCAGGCCCTCTTCCTATGGTGAAGAACATGAGAACTCCCATTTCTCTCTTTTCTATGTTGCATACCTAGCAGCATTTACTTGGGAAACCCCCTCCCCCTTCCCATTATGTTAAAAAATACGATCTTGTTTTATCAATTTAAAAAAATAATTGTGTTCTTTTCCCCAAAAACGTCAGGTTAGGGAAACACAGACCTCTTTTTAAGATTGGGCAGCTGAATCAGATTGATCCAATATATATGTTTTCCTTTTCCTTAGTTTTAATGGATACCCTGTCTCTAATCCACCACAGTAAATGTGATGAGCATTCCCCTCTCTTCTGGATGGAGAAAAGTTTAAAAATGTTTGGTTTAATATTTACACATAGATATGTGTGTATGTATGTATATATGGAAATGCTGCTTCACTTCTACCTCCTTAAGGAAAAAAATCATCTTTTGTCTTCCTTCTCACTTTTTTCATTTGTCTGTTTGGAAGAAGTAAGGGCTATAATCAAGATTTCTGTATGGAAAATAACTGTCATTTCTAAAACAGGTTTTGGTGGATTAAATTTAATTTTTTTTTGCCTGATCATACTAATTAGTGATTGTCAGCCAACATATTAAGACAACAGAAATCATAACAGAGAAGAACAATTTTTAACTTCCTGCCTGAATGACAATACGACAAAATTTTCAAAATTTCTGCTTGTATGGGAAAGCTAAAATGAGAACAAATATCAAGTTTGCTTTCTCTTCTATCTACCTGGCAACTCAAATGCAACACTGAGAAATAAATGCACAATTAAGGTGGCTATGCATGCTGGACGATGACAAAGACTGAGGTGAAGAAATGAATTGGTATGTTAGAATTCAGAAGGAAGACTGTTGTTTCAGTAGAAATACCAAAGATCAGGTAATTAAAGAGAAAAATTCCCCAAAATTAAAGCCTGCCTGGACAGATTAGTTGGTATCCCAATCCCCCTTGCTTTGGAATGTTCTCCAAAGCACATCATCAAAAACCTGGACAGCTTCTGATACCAACTATTCTGAAATTTCCACTATAAACATATGCAGTATGTAAAACACCAGTGGAAGATAGTTTAAACAAACAAGAAAGTAAGAACTGGTCCGGCCATGTAGGTCAAATAAAGATAAAAAAAAAAAAAGAAAAAAAACCCTCTATCTTCTGGACTGCGTTAGGGTGTCACTTCATCTTTGGTATAAAATAGGCCATCCATAGGCTGCATTTGTTCACAACTAGGAAAGACTACAGAAATTGTCAACAATTTCTTCTATCTATTGCTTTTTTTGCACTTTTTTTTGACCATAAGCTCCTATCTACTTAAGTTTTTTTAATGCTCTTAAGCTAGGTTTTTGCAATGTGACAAGCAAAGCGGACTAAAAACTTCTTAAAGCTCATAAAAAAGACTGCAGATAAAAAGCACTAATGCTTTTGCTAGCGATCACGCTTTGTAAATAAAAAAATCTGCATTCTGCAAGAAAAAAACCCTGCATTCTCTATAATGCAGCAAGTTTTTTTTCTCAATTCAATAACTTTACTGTAAAATGCTTTAGCCTTCTAGATTTTTTTCTGTCAACACTTAAGACAAAGTTCATAAAAGTCCCAGCATTTTTCCAATCCTTTCAGTTGCCACAGTTCCTTTATCATCAACTTTTCTTCAAAAGAAGAAAATCATTTTCTTTTAAACTGTACAGTTTATTTTTTGTTCACCCCCAAAAACTCAGTCTATTAAACTTCTGCACCAGCACCGGTGTGAGCAGTTTCAATTCATTCTCGGGTTTTCTAACAAGACGTTGACAGCTTGCCTTGAGAGCCTTTGACGTCCTTAAAATTAAGGCAATTAAGATTCAAGATAAACCTTACCTAAACATTTCTTTAAAAAAAACCAAAAACCAAAAAAACCAAAAAATACTCTAGATTAAAACAAGAAGAAAAAGAAAATGAGAGAAAAAGAGTAGCTTAATTTTTGAGGAAGACAATTGGTTTTCATCGCAACTTGCTCCCTCTTGACATCATCAGTTTTTCTGTTAAAAAAAAAAAAATCTAGCTACACCTCCAGGTAAATTCTGAATTCAAATGTTCGTCCAGATGAAATGTCAACCCAGCATTTTTCCTCTGGGTTTTTCCTTTAGTTGAAAAAAAAAATAGCAAAAATAAAATTGTCAGACTACATGACGGAACCATTTGCACAGCACATAAAAACACTGTTTTGTTTTCGTTGGGAAAGGTAGAAAAAAAAAAGCATTCATTTGACGCCTGTGCAAACTGGAAGCCAACTTCTTGTTCAGTGAAGTTTCTCCATTCAAGGCAAAGATTTCAGACCGACATTCTTCAGTCCTGTTTATTGTCTGTAAAAACAATTGAATTAAAGTGGTCATTAAGTCAAAACAACTTTGAAATAGCCTCCTCTCCTTTTTTTCCACCCAATTCCCTTTAAAAGTTATCCAAGCTAAACTAACTTTGCAGCTGTTTAAATATGATACCACCACTAAGCTGAAAATAGTCAGGCAAAAATAGGGAACTCCTACTTTAACATTAACACATCCTAAGCAGATGAATTTACTCTTTGAATGCTAAGCATTAATAGGCAGTCTAACTACACTGAAATGAGATGAATACATGGCTTAACACTGTGTAAGTCTTTCACAAGTAATTCAATAAGAGGGTGTATATTTTCATAATAATAAGTGCCACTATTTATTTTGGGTATTAATAATAAAATGAAAGATAAAATTACAATAAAAGGATACAACCAATTTGCTAAAAAGAACACATCTTCTGATGGCAAGAACAATTACACTGTGGAGCAGTCTGCTTAATGAGCCAGTTAAGACTAACTTAGCAGAAACCCTCAAGATAATAATAATTTTAAAAATATATTTTTTTATTATATAGTGTCATATCTTTCTAAATTTAGCAC
>WBNO01028960.1:7500-15000 GCA_013400575.1 Peucedramus taeniatus | reverse complement strand
AATGAAAAGTTCACAGTTTCTGTGAATAAAATACATCCTTTTAGTGTTTTCACTATTTGAGTGTGAGCAGGAGAGCCTTGTGTGCCAGTTTTCAGTTTGTGACCACCTTCAATTTCTTTTGGGAGGCTGTACAATATGAAGAATGTGCTCTATGTATCCTTTGACTTAATCAAGTTCAAAACATGTTATTTAACCAAGCACTATAATAATTCTTTTTCCTATTACCTTACTAGAGCTCTCAGATTATTCTATCAATTTATGGAAGATTAACTCCAAACAAAACTCAGGGGCCAAGGAGAGGTGGTGCCTTACATAAGCGTAATGAAACCTTGTATATGTAACATCACATATTATAGTTATCTCTGTATCTTAAAAAGAAAAAGAAAGTCAATGATGTTGTTAAAATAGATAAATTCTGTACTTAGAATCCTTTTAAGACATTGAATTCCAGGTGTTGAATTCTGTGGTGCAAAACAGTATTCTAGTTATGGTCTAATAAATGCTAAGTAATGGGGATTATGGCTTCCCTCAATCTATTTGCTCTGCTCCTTTTCATAAAGCCCGAGTTGCTGTTGTCCATCTTCTCTGCCGCAACACAGTGCTGGCTCATGTTCAGTTGGCTGCCCTACCAGGGCCTCTAAGTTCTTTTCTGCAAAGCTGCTCCACAGCCAATCCATCTGAGCTTTCATTGTTGTTGGGATTCCTCCTTTCCAGGTATAAAACTGCGCATTGACCCTTAGTAAATTCCATGAGATTCCTGCTGGCCCATCCTTTAGCCTGTCTAGCTCCATCTGAATGCCAGCCTTGCCTCTTGATTGGTTGTCTTTTGCATCCTCCAGGTCGTTGTTGAAGATGGTAAACAGGAATGGCAATTGATGATTGCAGCTACATAAAGAGGAAGGACAGAATCTTACACTTTTCTTTAATCTTACCTTTTCTGCCCTCTTTCTATTTAGTCTTAGATAATGTACAATGCAATCTCAAACTGCTTCTATATGACTACCTTCTGTGGATTATTAGCATGTATATAAGCTCAGAATATCCTTTCATCTTCCTCTACTTTTCCTAGCTCTTGAATAAACATCTTGAAAAGGTAAACAAGTATCATCAGGCTTTCTACACTCAGCTCTTGGTGAAATGTTGAAAAGAAACAAGATGCCTTTTATATGCTGAAGTGTATAAAGCATTGAGCTGTTGAGCAGAGCAGTGCTGGTGGTATCTGTTGAATTACATCTACAGTCCACTTGCCCTGTGAAGACAGACAGCAGGAAAGAATTGGACAACAGTTCTGAAACAAGCATTCTGCAACACTTCAAACTGCACAGTAGAGATATAACTATTACTGAATTTTAGAAACTATTTTTAGCAAAAGGTGAGACTTCAAAATTGTCGAGTATATCTATGCAGCATTCATAACATAATCTTTCTACCCTGAACACTGCCTAAATATGAACTCCTTGTATGTCAACAATGCTTAACATACATAAAATTACTTTCAAAGTTGTATCACCTCTCCCAAAAATACATACATAACTCTTAGAAATTATTTTCAACTCTGAAAAAGCTCTTTTGCAATAATCTCAAATTGCTTGAATCTCCAGGAATTAAAATATACATTTGATTAAGTCTTATTTCACATTTTTCCGTATTACACAGTGGTTTCTGCCTTAGATATGTATAGCGTAAGAATGTGCTTCATCTTCCAGAAGTGGACTACCATTGACTAATTATCAGAGTGAACTAATGCGGAATCCATGGAAGCAAAGATTTGGTTTCAGGCAAGTAACCTGGAGTTATGTTAAAATTCAGCATATTTAAGAGAATTTGCTAAGTGCCTAACAAATCTAGACATTCAACAAGACCAATCATTAGTCTTTAAGACTGAAAATGCTGATTGTAATATATTGCTAATTATAAAAACAATCTTGAATAGAACTTCACTTTTATGTCTATTGAATGTGCAAAAACTTAAGTTGCAGTAGGTTGCTTTCAGTAAAAATTACAAGTGCACAGTAGGTCTTGGCAATATTCTGTTGTAGGTGTTTGCATGTGTTTTTCCACATGGATTAAATTTTTCTCATGCCAACTAGTATCAGAAAGCAAGAGTTTTTTGCTTAAGAATCTTGCAGGGTGGCTTCTGATTGTGGTCTATTACGTTTGCATTCCATTGACCCGCTGTTCCAAAAGATAAAATCACATGAATTACAGGTTCTTTGCATTTGCACACATATTATTAACACATAGACTTGAGAAAGTCTCATTTTTAGTTCTGACTAATGATAGTGTTTCTAAACAAGCATTTGAAATTGCTCTTAATTTTTTGCTTTTTCCATCTTCCTGTCTTTGATTTCATACTGATAAGGCAGAATGGTTTTACAAAGGCATGGAGAGGAAGTATACCAGATGTTTAAGCTGTCCTCTCAGAAGCAGAAGTTCTTTCTCTGGGAAAAAACAAAAGTTTTAGATATCTCATTATTGTTTATCTGTGGCTTGACTATAGGAAGCATCTGTATTGATTTAGTTGCATTGGTGAGAAGGCAAAGCAGTAGGATAGGGACAGCTCTCAAAGCTGCTTAGCTGAAGTAGTAAAAACAAATTCTACATCTTTAAAACGCAAAATATTCCTCTGCTTTTATGTCCAGAATGGATTCTGCCTCTGAAATTTCATTACACTCCTTTTTTTTTTTAAATTCTGCTTGTCAGTATTTCACTTGTTCTCATTTTAAGAATGGGGAACTATTTGTTTTTCACCATTAGACTGACCATTAACAACCTGCTTTTTTCATTTGCTCTGTAATAGTCTTGCCATGTAGGGATGCTGTGACAGAACAGATCACATGCAGGTATTCAAAGCAAATTTCTCTTATAGTGAAAATCGGCAACTGAATTAAAACCATTAATTGGTTTTAATTTAATTTTTTTTTAAACTGGAGAGTGATTCTAGAATCCCTAAATTGGATGCACACAAGCATCTTATTTTCAACAGTGCAATAGAAACAGGAGGATGAGTCTCCAATGCAAAAGAATGTCACCAGTTTTACTGTATATTTTCAACATGAATACTGACAAAAATTTAGTGAAGCACCCCTAGTCTGTCTTTTATTTTTGTAAGTGGGAAAATATTTTTATTTCCACTTACTCTGGTCAGCATGCACAACTGAAGAGGATGATGCTTACATGACCAAGTTTCTAACCTACATGCCACTTTCTTGATGTTCTTGAAATACTGGCTTATTCAGTGGCTGTCCTTGAGTTTTCGTCCAAATACTATTCTCAGTTTACAGAATAAACATTTGAACCATGAGCAAGTTAATTAACTTGGCCATAGACCTATGGCAAGTTTGTATCAAAGCAAAGACAAAAATTCAATCTTAAGCTTGGCAAGTGTGGATTCATGAGGGCTAGACAATTCTGAATCCACACATTCTCATTCCTTGCTTCTTCTTTAAGCTAGGAAGGGAAAAATGGATGAACACAAAATGAAAGGCAATTTCTCTTTTTAACCTCTGTAAGTCTATTGTCCACTTTTTTGGAGAAAATTCAGCTTTTTCATAACACTGAGCAAGATTCAGTCTTCCCATTTCTGTATAAATGTCTGATGAATGCAGCCTCAGTAGTGCACTGATAAATTGCTGCTGGAGAGATTTTTCTTGAGACAGTATTGCTGAGAAAAGCTGTTTGCCTTCAAATCCTAAAAGTTTTCCTTTCTTTGGACTATTCCAACTTCTCTTTCTATAATATACTAGAGCAAGTCTATGTCTTAAGTAGGTAGAGAACATGCTTGGTGTTAAACATTGCACATTGGTGAGCTCTTTGAGCAATGTCACCTCAGTTTTAGGATCATGGCCATCAACTAAATTAAGTTGGTTCTGTTTGTAGAATTTCATATCTTTGAACTCACAGGAGGAAAACATTCTTTACCATGTGTTACTTCTATAGCAGAGTTAATAAAATCTGTGTAAATATTGCCCCTTCAGCCTTAGTTTATCAATAGCAGTGGGAATGGGCTTTGCTGTCTTCTCTAAAAATGCCATTCATTGCAAATAATAGAATTTGAACTTTTCTTCTGACCTTCCCCTAGCATATATGCAGCACTGTGCTGAAGCATGAGTATTACATCCCTAGAACATCTTCTCATCAGTTTTGTCTCAAGTAACTACAGCGTCCAGGTACTTCATATTGAAGGTGCTAAAAAAGCAATGCATGACTTAACTTCATTCTACTTCAGAACTGGCTGCTTGAGCAAAAAAGCATAAAAATAAACGGGGTGCCAAATGCAGTGTACCTGAAGAGTGTTCCTAAAACATCTCCGTTAAAAAGATGACTATACAACAAAACACAGGAGGAGTCATCTGAAAGGGTGATCCAAGTATATGACATCCTCAGGACTATCTTAAGACAATGAAAAACACCAAAGAAAACAGTAAAAAGCATTTGAAAAAGATATTTAAAACCCAATAAAAATCAATTTGCTGAAGGCTGATGTTAGGATTTTTTTTCCATGTTTCCATGACCCTGAAAACTCTATTTAGGTTCTATGTTCTAGTCTTTTAGTTAAAATAAAACAAAGTGCTTTTTTCTTTTTGTTTTAGGTCTCCTTAATCCAAAAAATATAGATCCTTCAAGCAATAAAATTACCTATCACTTCTTTGACTAAGGAGGTTGAAAACCACTATTTGAAAATCAGAAGAAAGTAAGCAGGTGAACAAAGTATAATGCTGCTAGCTGAGATTTCTTCTGATTTTTAAAAGAATTATTTAGGTGGTTTACACTATCCAAAAAATATCTTCAGGCACAACCTTTAGGCAGAAGGGAAGACATGTCATCCCAGCTTTACTCAGTCACATCATTTTGTGGTTGCAGCACAGTCAGCACTGTGCTCTCTGATGCCTTTGAGACTTACTCAGCTAAGCAGAAATCTGGACTCCTTCTGCAGTAAACCACAGCTGTAAAAGGGAGATGTTGGTGGGCTAAGGAGAGTTCACTGGAGGGCCACTGGGATAGTAAAGACTATGGAGCACTTCCCTTGTGGGAGAAGGCTGTGGGAACTGGGGATTGTTCAGCTGGGACAAGAGATGGTTTCACAAGGAAAGCAGAGCAACCTACTGGCACCTACGGGGATGTTATTAGGAAGACAAATGCAGGCTGTTGGCAGTAGTGACACAGTGGTAAGATTAGTAAAAGGTATAAATTAATACACTGGGTGTATACAACTTAACAACATTCAGTAACTTTTGTGGTCCATAAATGTTACATGTTTTGCTAAGGTAGATGTTCAGTACTTACAAAATAAATTTTGTGAGAGATTTGAAGGATGAAGGTTTTCTTATGTAATTGACTCTTGAACTTGTTTGGTAAGCCTTAAGATTATGCTGTTAAAATAATTAAGACTGTTATTGAAACTTTATTGCATACGTATGACAAAAGAAAGAAACAAGATCTAGAGGAATCTAGTGTGATTATCTAGAGGAAAAGTTCTACAGGAGATTGAAATTGAACATAGTAACTGTAATTATCTAAAAGGAAGTCTATTACGGTATGTTAAAACTGTCAAAATAATGATTGAGAGCTCTAACAAGTTATGCAGAAGATGAATAAAGGTAATCTTACGTCATAGCTTGAGAACCTAGAAATTGTATTTTGACCTTAGTTCACAATAGAGCAATTCAAACATATTTAATAAATGGGTTACAGTACTTTTTCTTAATGAAAAATTTAAATTGTTCCCAATTGTTTTCTCCAGTGAAGTAGGGAATATGTTTCCAGTCCACATGGTGTGCATGTTATTTTACTGATTGTTTACTCTTTTTAAGGAATGATTATTTGATTTTGATCTGTTCATGTACACAAATTTTGGTTTTTTACCATGCAATTTGCTTTATTTTCCATTCTATATAGGATCTATTCTCAATATATTCTGCAATATCTGAATACCTTCTAGTTGTCTGTTAAGCTGCATGGCTACATCTCTTGTTTTTCTCTTTTCTCCAAAGGAGAAAGTGTTTGGTTTAGTGGGTATGCTGACTTTGGCTGGGGTAGCACTGGCTTTTTTCACAGTGGATGGTATGGGGCTGTGTTTTGGACTTGTGCTGAACACAGAGTTAATAATATAGAGTTTTTTGGTGGTTTTTTTTTTTTTTTTTGGTTTTTTTTATTGCTGAGGAGGCCTTAGACAGAGCCAAGGCCTTTTCTGCTTCTTGTACTGTCAGGCTGGTGAAGAAACTGGGGGTGCATGGGAGGCTGGGAGGAGACTCAGCTGGGACAGGTGACCCCAAGTGATGAAAAGAATACTCTGGACCTTGTGACATCATGATCAATAAAATGAGAGGAAGAAGGAGGAAGAGGATACATTTGGAGTGATGGTCTTTGTCTTCCCAAGTCACTGCTTGGGTCCCAGCAGTGGGTCCCAAGCATCATGGGTCCCAGCTCTCCTGCCTGCCCGTGAGAAACAATGAATTATTTCCTTGTTTTGCTTTCCCTGGTTTTCACTTTCCATATTAAACTGTCTTTATCTCAGCCTATGAGTTTTCTCACTTTAACCCTTCCAGTTCTCTCCCTGATCTTGCTGGTGTGGTAGTGAATGAGCAGCTAGTCATGATAGGTTTCAAAAAATTCACTGACAATGTGTTTCTTCCAACTCTGCCCTCCAGCACGCATTTACCAATAACCTTTACCCATTGATCTTTTGTCTCCCAAAGAAACTCTTAAAAGAAGTTTTTAAAAACTTGCTTTTGTTTCATATCACTTCCAAAATGCTGATCCTTTTTTTGAGAATTGCTTGGTTTTCTTTATATTTTGAAAACTAACAGTGCTAGATATCCAGCATTTTAAAATCCTGTGACATCTTTGGCCCTGATGTTTTGTGGTTATGAGTTTCATAAATGTGTCTCTGCATAGAAAAAAGTTTTAAATCTAAATACTTTCTTCAGAATTCTTATGAGTTTTCTGACACTCAGCAGAAATGGTAAGTAGGCAATGTCTGTTTTGGTTTCCCTTTTTTTTGTGTCTTCTAAAATAAATGTTTCCTTTCCCAAATTTTATATGTTTCATTAGGCCACCACTGATTTTTTTCTGTCTTTGAACCCCTAGTTCTCCCAGTGTACATTTTTTGAGATAAGAGGACAGAAATTAGTGTGATAGTTCCAGTTGAGTCTAAGCAGGAGTTATGCATTATGAGGAGTTTGTTAATATTTTCAAATCCATTTCTTCTTATTCAGCCTAATTAAAATCAATTGTTAGGGAATGCACAGGCTTGTTTCAGCCAATTTAGAGACTGGTAAAATGTAAGAATAACTGACCTGTTTCTTCCACTATGCATTACTGGATATTATGATTTGAGAATATTTTGTGTCTTATGCTCTAGTGTCTCTGAAGACATAACCTCCATGTACTAAGTAAGCCCCAGTTTCTTCACCTTTCAAACCGTGGAATCCCATAATTCAGATTAAATTTATACTCGGAGTTGCAGTCCCAAGTATCCCTTTGGGAAATGCAACTCTG
>WBNO01028960.1:0-2500 GCA_013400575.1 Peucedramus taeniatus | reverse complement strand
AATCTGCAAAACTTTAATTAAATTGTTGCTTTAATGTTTGCATAGTTGCAATGCAAACAGAAGCAATTTCTTAATTTAAAAAAAGGTATTACATCCCACCTTTTTTATTATATTCCACTGATAATTCAGTTTGACCACAACTATAAGTTAGTGTACTAGCTTGAGAATGATGAGCAGATGACCTGCTTTTGTGTAAATATTCACCAGTGTCATCTTACTTTTGATTAAGTAAGAACAGTGTTTCAATAAAATTTATTTTCTGACTGGCATTATTGTTCACATAAAAACCTTAGCACTTCTATGCCATTTCAGTTTCTATATAGTCAGCCTTGTTAGGATGCTACCACTGCAGTAACTGGCTTTCTTAAAACAGTAATTGCAGTTGAAGGTACCTTATCTTAGCTGCATAGGTAATGCAAAGCTGATAATGTGTGGGGTGAAATTTTTTTTCAATTTTGCAGGACATTACATAAGCAGATAATGTTTATATAAGAAAAAAAGATAATATATTCAAAGCCAGTATAGTAATCAGTTCTGTTTGATGCCTTTTCTTTTAGAGGCATAGTTTAACAACTTGTAGAACCAGTGTGACATCAGCCTAATATAAAATTTGGTATTTAAATTTCTTATTACTCTGATGGAGGTAAAGAATAGAATATCTGGTAACCAAAATTGAGAAACTGAAGTTGACAGTCTCAGAGGAATAGAGGAAATTTATTTTGCACCTGTAGCTCATTACTCAAAACAGTGTCCAGTTGAACATTTTCCAAATGCAAATCTGTGGTGTTTTTCTGGAATTTGATTAGTCATAAAAATACTGAATTTTTTATAAGCAAATCATAATATCTAGATCAGTAGCCCTTCAAAGCAGTGAATTCTCTGTTACACTCTTCATTATTTTACCATTCTATCAACCTCTCTATTGGCAAACTGTTACTTGTATATTATTCCTACCAAGTGAAAAATACTTACTGTTCTAATTTTTAGTGTTAGTAATGTAAATACGCACACCACTTCGTTTCACATTTTCAAAGTTTTTACGCTAAGTAAAACGTTTTTTTAACAGCATACAAAGGCTAAGGTAAAATGCATATTTATTCTTAGTATTAACTTACAAAAGTAACATTTATTTCACATTAGAGTAATAAGATACATAGATGTAATGCGGCATGTTGCTTCTGGATGTGTTTTTGCTTAATGGAAATCATTGTCTTTAAAAACATTTGCACAAACTTTTGCTCCTGCCTGAGATGATTGCTGTGTGTAGCTCTTGCAAAGCCTTTAAACTCATTCAGGGGTTTGTATTCCTTTGCCTCATTTGGTATAGTTTCCTAAATAAAATATTTTCTTGCAAATGCTGTGTTCACCTGAATGTGATGCTTTTAAGAGGTAGCTGGGGTAGTAGATTACAATGCCAGTCTCCTTTACTTTCAGGGAGGCACATCCATTAATACAGCAGCATTGCTGCTCACATGGCAGATCCCTTCGTGTCACAGGCTCTGACAATCCATTTCACAGTGTCACCTGAGTCTTTTGATTCAGTTACTGAAGACCATGGCAAAGCTTTGGCTCTGAGTTGGGGTAAAACAGATAAAGAACAGGAAAAGAGTAGTTTTTCATTTTGTTTACAGTATTGAAGCACACACAGGTTAAAGGAATTATTCTGTTGTCATGGAGGAAATCTTTAGCAAAGTGGGGAACCTTTCTAGTCTCAAACCTGATCTACACATAAGGATTCAATAGTGTAAATACACTGCCAGCTGAGCTCCATCAGAGGTTGTTCCCAGGACAGAGGCAGCATGTGCAGTGTTGACTTTTCTCTGAGGAAATTTTAAATATTTGATGTTTTTAGAAGGTATTTTTCTAGAATAAAGTCTTTCCATTACTATTAGTAATTAACTGGTATTTGCAACTACCCAGACTAAGCACATGGAGAGGAAACAATGCCAAGGATTGCTAAGACTGTATTTGAAAATAAACTAAAGGTTTCTCTTATTTTACATTATTTTGTCATTGTAGTATCAATATCAGTAAGTAAAAAAATGATAGGTACTAAAATTAGCTTCTTATTTCTTTTGACCTACATTTTTATATTTCAAAAAAGCAGAGAAAGCCTTTTCCCAGCTCTTAAATGCACTCACAAAAATGTGTCAACACTGAGTAAGTAAATACTTGAATTTGGAAACTCATAAATTGGAATCATGAAGTCCTTAAAAGGTTTCTTAAAGGCTGTAGAATTTTTACATATCTTCTTCCTAAAGTTCTAATAGGATATGAAGGTTATTTTGAGTTACTGTATACTAAGCAGTTTCCTTAGAAGCTGTATGTGCTTCTAAAGCACAAATTGTCCAGTAGAAATAAGGAAATAAGGGCCTGCTTTCACCTTGGGCTGATAAAATCCTTTGGTGTTTCAAGACTTCAGAGTTAATTGTATCAGAATGGGTAAGTACTTATGAATTTGTAAGTTTGTTTTTGCTGGGTGGATAATTTTCAAAATTAT
>WBNO01028952.1:15393-37413 GCA_013400575.1 Peucedramus taeniatus | reverse complement strand
ATACATGGCTGAATTTCTCTACAGTACTGAGAACAAAACTTGACTTCCTTTCTCATTTACTTGATACCAGTTTTGCTTACTTATTGGTCATCTGCACTTGAGAAAAACACACAATAGTTTTACATTTCTGACCTCTTGAGCAATTCTCACTTTTTCCTCCTTTCTCAGGGTTTCAACAGTTTTATCAATCAAAATTTGGTACAATTGTTTTTTTAGGTATCAGACTCAAACTGGAATCACCTCTTCTGCAATTTTGATTCATCAGACTTTAATATTTTACAGATGATGAAAACAGAGCTATCTCCTAGACAGCCATTTACAACTTAAAAACATTAGGAAAGCTTTAATAAGCTTGCCTCCCTATCAGAGTCCTGTATCACAGGCAGACAAGTTGAGACACCACCCTGATGTTCTTTTACACAGAACAGAGTCAGAATTTGGCAGAGCTCTGAAATCTCTGCTTGAAGAAAAACAAGAACCATGCTCTTTGCATGAAATGTGCTCAGAAAAATGACCTGTCATGTTCATGTCGTTTTCACCCCCTCACTTTTATTGAGTAGGGGTTTTTTTGTTGTTTTTGGGATTTTCAAATAGATATGACTAATAGTACTTCTAATGTTGAAACCATGCTAAAGCAGAAAGTGACATCACCAGAAGATCAAAACCAGGACTGATCAAAATGTTTGGCAAGATCTTCAACAACAAAATACCAGAATCTGTTTAATCCTATCACATGCAGATACTCTACATTAAAAAACCAATTCTATACTTCTCAGCACTAAAAGTCAGAACATATGTCCTCAGCTGTCAACATAGCGTATTTCTTCCTACCTTCATAAAAATGTTTATAAGAATATTGTATCTACATGTTTGAGATCAAAAGTCCAACTCCAAGAGGTAAATAGTAACTTTTAAAATAAATTCAGAACTGTATTTGAAGATAAAAGCTGATGTCCAATCTCTATCATATCTAACAATGTTCACTTTTATCTGAAAGAAACCCCCAAACCCCAAATAAAACCAACAAAAAACCTCAATCCAAACGCACAAACTAAATCACGACACTGTATCCCAAGAGGCCTTTATATGGCTGTAAAAGGATTTTACCCAGCTTTAAAAAAGTATATATGAAAATGCTACAAAAAAAGCGTATTTTTGAATCGTGCCCAAATTTACATATGCATGACTAACATATGTTCATTGGGACTTTGCAACGTTTCAGAATATTAAGTAGTACTGACTTATTTTTTTCAAATTTGTTATTCTAGAACTGACAGAGAACATTCCTTTTAATGAGTATTACTTGAAGGTTAAAGTTAGATTTGTGACACAACTGTATTTGACAGTGCATGAAACATTTTATCCTAGTTAGGGTGTTTTAATATTATGTTTTAAAATTCTCATTGCGCCATTTTCTTACATCTTGTAAAGATTCAGACCCCATCCTTAAAATCTCACCACTTTGTACAGTCATTTCTATTTTACAGTTTACTACATTAACTGTTTACTAAAATCAGCACATTGTTGCAAAATAATGTACAAATACATTCACCTGTTTGCACAGTTAAAAATCTCCTTTAGCATGAAAAAATTACCAGTAATGTAACAATGAATTCAAGCTTCTTGCATAAAGCTGAAGTGAGCATCTGCAAAGAACACAAACTCCTTCACTGTGTCAGTGCTCAGGTATGCACAGGCTTGGATATGCTACTTTTTAAATATATTTACATAATAATATTAAACATTTATGCTGTTTATTTCATAGAGAACACATTTTTAAAGTTTTCAACAATTTTAACAACTTATGTAATTCTAGTATTTTATATTTAATATATTTTAACCGATCCTAAATTACTAACTGCTTTCTTAGGAAACTAAAAATGAAGAAATTGTCACATTTCTGAAGGCTGAAGCACCCTTTGCCATTTATATTTGATATAAACAAAGCATTAATCTACAAGCTTTCAAACCCCAATAAAATAAAACACATCTTTAAATTCCAGTATAATTTTTTCTCAATTAATAATTTAAAGCAGAAATCAATTTTCTGTAACTTAAGTACCTGTACTACCAATGTTAGCTAACAAATGGAACTGGATAAGCAGAAATCAACAAAGCACAAGTTTGTTGGCACAGAATTTTTTTCTTTTTTTTTTGGTGAAAATAGGTAAGATCATTTCAAGATGTTTGACACTGTTCTGAAGGCACTTCTCCAGAGATACTTCTAGGTTATCTGTGGGCAGAGAAGCTACCTGTTCTACCCAACTAAATCAGGTTGCACTGCACTGTGCTGCAGGCAGCTTCACTGGTTTGCAGCTTTGCTAATATATGGATCTTGATGTTCCACAAGCCAATTACATCAGAGACTTCTCTTTTCTATGTTCAGCTCTCTTCTTAGAACCTCTTTATTCATAATCTATTTCCTTTTCTTTGTGCATTATCTGAGCTATCCTGCTCCTCCATTTCCTGGATAATCTGAGGGTGCATAACATTAATCCTAAATTACTCCAATGAACACAAATCATACCACACTAATACCAGTCACCAGGGCAAATATGCTGGTATTTCCAGAAGCTTATCATCACCACTTTGGTATAACACCCAAGAGAAAGTTTGCAGCATGCCTGAAGATCAAAAAGCTATTTCTTAAATAAGAAACCTTGATTAAAAGCCACCTTGGCAGCTCCTCCTTTCCCTCCCACTATTTCAAGTGATCTGCTGACCCCATCTCCAGACCTGTGGTGCAGAAGAAAGGTGGTTATCTCACCAATACCACAGTCATTTAGATCTTACCAGTTACAAGCTTTCACATGTCTAATACTGACCTGAAAGAATGCAAAGACAAACCCCATTCTGTATTTTGTGTTTAAAATACAGTCTCATGTAAAGTACATCACACCACACAGTAGTCAGTGCAACATTTGGAAGAAAATACACATCTCTTGCTCTACTGCAGACAAAAGAAAAGTTCCCCATGTACTATAGCCATAGAAATACAGCCACCTGTTATGAGTAACAGGAGTTTCAAAGCTGGTTAAGCACAGGTAACTTGTAGGAACACTATGTTCTTCCCAGCACTTCACAGAAGTCAAACCTGTCTTGATCATTTCAGTCCTTTAAATTATAGCCTGCCAGTCCAATTTAACTCCTGTCCAGACACAGACATTAAACAACACACTTAAAGATACCCAAAAAGAAAGTTTCCCAGATTTGCTTGACCCACTAAATGCACATCAAGTCAAGTATCTCTGTATCTTTTAGAGGAACAGCAAGACTGGCCATCAGTATTCCCAGCAACCCCAGCAGGCTGGAATTACATCAGGAGTAAGCACGTGCAGTGAGCACAGCCATTATGCAGACAACTGGTATGATCCAGGAGATTGGGTACAGCTTGATAATAAAGCTATTACTACCTTTACTCGTGAAAGGTGGCAATTACTACCCCTCACTAGATCAACAATTGCACCAGTGCTCCATAACAAAGTTTGGCCCGTGACAACCTGGGGATGTACACACAGCATCAGAAATCCACCAGGGAGAAGCTGCAGATCTTTCCATTCCTTTCACCTGAGGGTGGGGGAGTGACTACAGACTCAAGGCAATCACAATGCACAATACTCCTACAATTTCGTCACAAATAGGTACATTGTGTCAAAAAGTGCTAGAATGCTATGAGAAAATACCTCAGACAGTTTATAAGAATTTTCTTTTTTTTTTTACTCCTCCCTCCTCCAACTACTAACAAGCATTCTTCTGCACTTCACTGGCCTACTGGTTTAAACTGCAACACAGCCAAGGTGGAAACAGATCTAAACTTCACCTTCACCACTGCAGAGGGATTAGTTCTCCCCTGTCCTATCTGCATTCATTTTCCCCATTTCCAGCTCTCTGTCCACACTGCTTCTAATTGCATGCTCAGTTCTGGTATCCCTGAACTGCAGTCCAAGGCACTACCAAAACCACTGTATTTAAAATAGGACCAAGAAACAAATTATTTTCTTTGTGGCTGAGTCTTTGAACAAAAGGTTATGCCAGTCAATGTGGTTGTATGCATAACTTCTCATAAAAATCACTACTTCAATTCAGTGTCTTTTGCTTATGTCACTCATGCCTTGCCTGTCACAGCTTGTGCATGAACCTTCTATGTCAGTTTAAAAGACAGAACATATTATTCATAATCTGTGGTGCTAAATAGTCTTATTAAAAATTTAATAAATAGATTGAAATTAACTAACTGAATAAGCAGTAGTTTAGTCTTGAAATATATTAAACAGCATCTTGTACATAGGCTGCTAAACTAACATGATGGACAGTATTTCAGATTCTTTTTGTAAAAACAGTATCTGTGTGAAGAGAAAAATCTTGCAATCTAATTTGATCTGAATGAAATGCAGTGTAATTCAGATAGGCTGAGAAGTAGAATTTATTTTCAAGAAGCACTAATATATTATATTAAGAAAATGATGAGTAGAGGAAAGAATACATTCATTTCTCCAATAATTTCACATTGCCTACACCAGTACTACTCAACATTTCAGTGATCCATTACACTTTCACTGCCAATCTTGAACACTGGAAAGCAGTACACACTGCACTTCAAAACTGCCTTTTTTTGTTTCCTCTAAATAAGCCTTCAGAGAAAATAAAGATGATAAAAGCTGGGTTAGTAAGAGAAGACCCATCAATTATCATCATTTTTTTGTCACAGATGGAAGTAAATATAAATCTAAGAGATAAAAAAATCCTTAAAATCAACAAAGGAAAAATTCATATGCACTAAAAAGGCACCAATCTGCCCAACCCATGCTCAGGAAAAACAGACCCATACATAGTCATAGACCAGGTCTTATAACAATGTCAAGAGAAATTTTAGCACAAATGAAGCAAGGTTTGAGCACACTGCTCTGAGAACAGATGCCTAATATTTTGCAAAGAGATCCCAAATATTCTGCTTTTATGTGAGATGAGTGAATATGCTGTCACACAGACATTGCCTATACTGATTGCCAAGAAGGCAACATACTAGAAGTCCTCAAGTGCAGATAAAACAGAAGAAAAAACACCCAGTGCAAGTATGTGCAGTTTGCAGATGTGCATACTTGATGTTTCTGTATGCTGTACAGATATCAGAAGTATGATAACTGAGGTGCTTCTCGGTCTCATGCCCAAATTTCCCCACAATAGTAATTCTACTTTGGAAAGACATACCTTTTAAAGCTGGCAGTTTTTGAAGCTCCCTGTTATTGCTAACATTAAACCTTGAAGAACTCTGACGCTTTTCCTTCTTCACTACAGTCTGTGGTGCTGGTACTTTGATTTTAGATAGTTGTGCTGGGGGAGGAGTGCTATTTGATTTTTTGTTTGACACCTGTTTAAAAAGAAATTAAAGCAGTTAATTATAGCTGAACTTAGAAGTAAAAATCTCCTAAAAAGCCATTTTAGTCATAGAAATAACTGAAAATTAATATGCTTTTAATTAAACTATTTTATCCCTCATCCTCTGAATGTATTGCCACCTTTTGTTCTGCTCATCTTTTCAGCATTCCTTTCTTTACCACAGCCCTCATACAGATGTGAATAGATCACCTTGGTACATGCAGTAGCCCATTTATTTGAAGTTACCAGACAACTGAAAAGAAATTTTCAAATAATGCAGTTCCTCAGCTACTCTCACCTCTCCCCCCCTGAGAAGTCCAGGTCTCCTAGGTATTTAAGTTCATCTTCAAAGGGACCAGAGAAACTTTTCTATTTACAGCAGGTGAACCTTTCACTGCCTATTCCTCCTGTGCCTTGCTGCCAGAGTCCTAAGCTTGGCCAGGGCAGTCAGGCTTTGATATAAAGTTAAAGGAGTGAGACTTACTATTGTAGTAGCTTTAACAGCTTTGAAAACATGGTTTACTGCCTACTCAAAGCAAGTTGCTTTTACTGTAATAATCCTTATTAGATTGTCACTGTACCTCTGTATGAAGTTTATAACATAAATCCAGAAAAATGCTTCCCACTACAGGTTTTCAGTTTGCTGTTACTTCCCTGACTACACTTGATGGTGCTCTCTCTCAAGCTGAATAAAATGCATCATTAACAAAAGCCTGTCAGAACTTGTGGTGCTGCCTTTCTCATTCCTTTTTTTTTTTTTGAAGGAGGAAAAGCAGGTTTAAAGGAGGCAATAGTTAACTTTCAAAATATGAATAATTTCATGACATTCATTACAAGACTGATAAAATATCTAGGAGTGATCTGTGCTAAAAATATAGAAACAGCTGACAAGGACCTCTTGCTGCAATACTCTAATTCATTTTGCAGGCCCTTAATTTGCTGTAGAAGTCTCTCAAATTTGCAAACTAGAAGCACATACATCTTAAAATATACCTTGGCACTTCTTCCTTACAGGAAAGACCATATTCTTCTCAGAAAGTGCCCACAAGATAAGCAAATAGGGAAACAGGGAAAAAATCAGATGGGAATGGGATTCACGATGGAAATCAAGTTGTAACACTGGTACTTTGGCAGTTTGACTTGATTTAATTAGAGTTTTGTTAAGTGTTATAGGTATGAAAGCAGCTTCATTCCTGCATGGAATAACATCTGTGGCATTTTCATAGAGAGTGCTAAAACAAGGATAACCAATTTTCTTCATGTTCTGAAAAGTATTCCCAGAAAAGCTTATTCATCAACAATTTGCATAGTCTTGTAGTGTATACATTCAGCGTGCATGGAAATGTTACCATACATAAATATCTACCTTCTGAATCTTGGAGACTCAAAAGGTAACTCAAAGTAATTTCATTCAAATTTTGTTCTAGTAGTATGACTGGGAAAGAATATATACTTCAAGAGTAGATTAACAATTGTATTATATTATACATACAGCACTTAATATATCAAAGATGACTAAGAGCAACATTTAGGTTTCATTAAACCCATTTGAGATGACTATTTTTCAAATTTAATATTATAAAAGCAAAACCCCTTATACAGCCTTATAGAACAAAAAAGGGGAGACAGTGAATATTATAAGTCTCAGTTACCAAAAGCACTCTAGAACTTGTTCCAGTAAAAATGGAATACATCAGCAAATTGAAAGAATTTATGTACAAGCAATACCTGTTACATTGCATTTTTCAGACTATTTCACTTTTTAATCTCAGACACTAAATGCTTGAAAATGTTTATGCTGAAATACAAGTGATCTGCAAGGTAATTTCTATCCATTAACTGAAATTTTAAAAAGCTTTACAAACAAAAGTATTAATAGACTAAGCTAAAAGAAAAACAGCACTAAGAATTAGGAAGCAACGACTTACCGAGTATAAAGCAATAAATGCTAATTAAGATGCATTATAAACATTATTACTGCACAGGTTTCTGTACTTAACAATACTCAATATTGTTATTGAGCCTAATGGTGTTTTTCTGAACTGGCTACTTTCCACTGCCACCGGTATTTTTTCATTACTTGGAACAGGAAAAGCCATTTTCCTGTTTCCTCTATTCCCAAACACATTCTCCATTTCAAATTAACAGGTGCTCTCATGTGTCTGCACACATTTCAGTACCCTAAGGTAGCACACACCTCAGGGAACCAAGTATTCTAAATTGCAGAAAAAATCTAAAATTAGCAAAAGTGGTTATTTAAGAGGATGGGTAACATTTCTGATTAGAAATGTTGAAGGAAAGCATCTTTTGTTGCTATGGCAACTTCCCATCTAGAAGTGATGACTCCAGAGTAATTCTAGTCCTGAATCACTGGACCATTTATCCATCAGATTTCCTCCTCCTTCCTACCATCAAGCATGATCACCCCTGCTTTTCAGTCATGCTCCAGTCAGCCAGCACATATCAGAAAGCTGCCAGAATAATTTCTAAACCATTATTTCAATGCCAGGCAGCTGTACCAAATGACCTCTGTGACTGGCACTATGGTGCTACCACGCAAGAGCTGGTGGCCTCCAGGGCTTGCACACAACATTGGATGGAAGGGCACCTGGAAAGTGAGTTAAGTCAGCTTAAGCCACAAAGCTCAGCAATTTTAACCACATCTCTTAAAAAAAGGCAAACAAATTCAAACTAACAACTGTGCATTCATCTACTAAAGATTTCAAGGTAACACACTTTCTCTGAAAGTACAGTGCTTTTTGAGTTCAGATGGAAGAGCCAAGCTCAGCTTCTTCCTCCCAGTAACAAACCAAACTACCACAGACACCACAACTCCCAAGAGGGAGTGCTGGACACTCTGCTACATCAGTGAACAGTTCAATGTATTTGACACCAGAACAGTCAAGCTACAGACACCTTTTTATCAATTCTCTTTCTATTACTAGAAGAAGCAATACCTATTCTTGCCCTTGTTCTGGCAAACAGCTCCCTCCTACCCAAATGTTTATATAGACAGACACATTCAATTCCAAAAGTGCTTATAAACATCTAAAATTGTGCACAAACTGCTCTGAAAAATGTCACACTGAGAATGTTTCTTCAAATCATGATTAAAACACAACCCTCAGGTTTTCTGATGAATTTATTTCTGAAAAGCTAGAGCTTTACATACGTACTTCAATGAACATTAAGACAATTAGCTTAAGTGTGATTTCAACTTTTTAATTCTAACAGTTGAAAGTATACAGCTGATGTTCCTCAGTGCCCGTGACTGAGCTTAAAATCAATTCAAGAGAGTGAAAGGTGAAGGAGAGAAGTCACAACTTCTGCCAGTTTCTGCCAGTCACAACAGCTCAAGGCAGAGAGCCCTTGCATCCCTTCATCCCTTGAATCCTGCATCAAGCAGGATGTGGTACACTCCTTTTCTTACCATCACTCTTTTGAGCAAAGTTGGATCTTTCACCCTTCTGACATTATACAGGCAGGTAAAGATAAGACAACACTAAGTCTGCAACCAGGGAAAGAAAGATATGAGTACAGCAAACACATCTACAGTTACAGCCAATTTTTCAAGTTAAACTGATCATCATCAAGCATCCCACAATGCAACTTTTACTTTTGGACACCTAAGACACAAAATAGAGTATGGTGGGACCTGGAAGGAGGATCCACCCTGCATGCTGTGTACATCAATAAGTCTTTCAGAAGAACCTATTCTTCCCTTTCTGACAGTCTCCCAAAAATGCTATTCAAGCTCCCTCCACGAACGAAGGGCAAACAGAACAACTCTGTCTGACCTTACCTTTCAAAGCACTAGTAACTGACTTAGACCAAAGGACACAAAGCCTTCTGATCCACAAAATCAAAAGCCAAGCCAAGCCAAGCCTAGAGTAGGGTCAACTCTATAACGATGCAGCAAGCTTGCATACTGCTTTCTAGGATATAACAGCAGGGTGAGGATTTGAAAATGACAGTAAAATCACCTTGATGTCACTAAAAGATTTTGAAAACTGGATGGCTTACTGGTGACAAAAATCAGATCTCCTAAGCACAAGGCTGTAGAGATCCTCTGCCTGAAGAAACACAGTGCTGGACAGCACACTATATGGTGTTTCTTTACACAGATCAGTCTAATATGGAAATTTCTGCCTTCTAATAAGTATCACCACTGAATTCAAGTTTATATCAGTGTGCACACCATTCCACAATGGCAGCAGCAAAACCTTGAGAAAAAACTCTGGACTATTAAATCTCCTAGGTGAACCCTGTACCAATTCACACATGATTAAGGTTCCCTGTGAAATAAACAGAGCAAAAAGCACAGAACACTTTAAAAGAATCATTAGCCTGAATCTGAAACAGAGGGAAAATGCTTATTTTAATGCAGAACTAATCCCTTCCCTCTTCTTTTGGTATAGTAAGTAGCCTCCGTGGACTTATTTTTCACTAAGATAAACAGAGGTCTGATGTACAGCACCCAGAAGAGCTTGTTTCTTGCCAAGGCAGCCTCAGAACGCTATGAAAGCATTCTGGATTACATCTAAAACATACTTAGAATGAAACTGAAATACAGGTGACTGAAACTAAACACAGATCATCACAAAACATGAAAGGGATATTAACAACGTGATTTTCAAAACTGTATGAGGGCCCAGTATGTAACCAAAATAATTTGGCTAACAGGTTGGGGCTTAATACATAATCAATGTAATTAGGATGAGAAGCTGAATTTAATTTAATCTCTTGAGATGAGAACTGAAATCAAAGATCAAGGAGTCAAAATGGGTGGAGAGCAGCTAAAGAGCCTTCCATGTAGTTTTTTCCCCTCTGCAGTAACTTCAAAGTAGTGTGGAAATCTCTAAACACTCCAGGAATCTTGAACACTACCATAGA
Organism: Peucedramus taeniatus; assembly: GCA_013400575.1. Classification (NCBI taxonomy): domain Eukaryota; kingdom Metazoa; phylum Chordata; class Aves; order Passeriformes; family Fringillidae; genus Peucedramus; species Peucedramus taeniatus. The sequence goes on along the minus strand of WBNO01028952.1, from coordinate 27,144 downwards.
GCTCTCTCCTTTGTAGATCTCCGTTTACTGGTTTGGGGTGGGAACAAGGACAGATAATATCTGGCCCATGGCCCAGCTGTCATCAACCTGGTAAATATATCCACACCATACCTACAGGAAGTGGGCTGGTGATGTGACATCAGCAGCTGGGACCAAGGCAAGTTGTTCAAGACAACACTAGCAGGAGAGCAGTATTTGTCACCAGATTTCAATTCTGTGTTGTTAACAGCAGCAACTCAACATGACTTCCAAGAGGGTAACATCAGAATAAACTCTTTTTACTAATGGTATTAAAGATAAGGCCTAACAGAGCTTTCAGACAGTCTGCAGTAATTCTAGTTCATGCAAGTACTGGCAGAGTTTATTATGAAGCAAGTAGATAGGATTTTTAACATCAATATTTTCAATCTACAGAGAATCAGTACAAAGTATACAAAGTTTGATATGGAATACACTGAATACATAAAAGGAAACACTGATCCATAAACAACACAGTTAAAAACAGCAGGGAAACAACATATTTGCAGGGTACCATTTTGGAAAGCAGATGTTTCTGAAGTTCTTTCTTGAAGATTCTTGCTACTATGCCATTATTGTTCACTAGTTTTACCACCACAAGCCAGTCTGGACAGACAACTTAGGGAGGAGTCTCTGGAGAGGCAGCTTACGGTGCTGAAGGCTTTGGGTGGTTTCACACAGATGGCAATTTAGATGTCTATTGTTTTTCCTCAACAAAATCATTGGCCAGAATGATACCTGGATTGGCTGCTAGAATGATCTTTGCAGCTGCCTTTCTAGCAAATATGCTTATTATTGTAAAACACTCACTCTCAGTAGTTGAGATTACTGCTGGAGATTACTATCCAGTGTATCTCAGTATAACTTACAATGTTTCTATTACAGCAAGAGCTGCATCCTAAAGCTCTGAGGATCCATGCTGTTCTAATGATAAGCAGAAATATTAACTTTTCAACATGATAGTAATGCCAAAGTTTGTATATTTTAGCACTCACAGATTTATGTTGTAGTACTTGTTTAACAACGATGATTTTGCATTTACATACAGCAGTGCTACTGCTGGCTATCCTCAGTGTCTAGCTATGGAGTTCCATTAGTGTTTTGCCAGAGACAGCATGGAGTCTGTTGAATGGTGTCAGTGACTGGGATGTTTCTTACAAGCAGTGAAGGCCATCTGGGCCTCTTTGCTGTGGAGCCCACAACAAACTTCACTGTCACAAACCACTTTAGAAGATTGATCCACCACTTGCTGAAGCTCTTCTGCCTTCCTTGCTGCTGTTTATTTTTCACAACACAAAGCATTGCTTGTATTTCCTGTTAGCTGCTTATACACAGGACTCAAATTTTATCTTCTAAAGAATTGTATCATCACAGCTTTATGTAATAGACTGGATTTGCAACACACCAAACCAATCCCATGTTTCAGCTTAGTGTGCTGCATCCTTGACATTAATACACTATAATTTTACATTCACAATCAAGTATCAGTAGTATAAGACTTGTTTTCCATTTGCTTCTTGTAAACTTAATTTTGCTTTAACTAATTTACTCCAGAAACAAGCTGACATTTAATTCCCTTCAGTCAGAGCTCAGATCTTCAGCCCAAGATTGCAGAGTACTGGCAAAGATGAGAGGGTGCCCAGGCTCAGACTTAAGTGGATTGACACTGCTTTGCATTCGCTGAAACACCACCATCAGTGAGCACCTGGTACTTCACAAAAGCAGCAAAGCAACACTTGTTTCCAAATGTATCTTCTATCATTAAACTTCAAAGCAAGAAATGTCCTCAGAAAAAAAAAAAAATGTTACCTGCAACCACCAGTTAGCTGATTAAATAAGATTTAAACCAGATAATGTCCTAAGTATTATTTAAAAACATTTATATAAATACAAGGATGAAGAATCTGGATAAAAGATGGCCTGGCTTTAATTACTTTATTGATTTTCATTATAATTTCTCTCTGATGAGCCTGACGCATCCTTTTACTTTACAAAACCCCAAACCAACAAAAGCGACCTTTGTTCTTTTTAGATATATATATGTTCATACACATATGCACACATATATATGTAAGGTTCCCACATTTGAAGGAAATCACACACTAACACATTTGCTTTAGGCACCAACTGCTATACTCTACTGTAAATTTTAATTACATACAGCTACTGATGAGCTAAGGCAACTGCACATGTGGCTTTACCACTGAGGTCTGTATTTTTGTGCTCCCTGATCTATTCATAGAAGCTTCTCACTTCACACACTCATATTGAAATCTTTTTTTGCTTCGCCTCCTGCCCACCAATTTGGTATTTGTATTAGATGCTATTTGAAAGAGTTGTAGTCCATGACAAGCAACCTGGTCTAGTGGAAGGTGTCCCTCCCCATGGCAGGTTGGAACTAGATGCTCTTATGGGTCTCTTCCAATCAGATCATTCTATGATTCTATGAATAATAACCTTAACTGCTTCTACAGAACTGTTATACCAAATAATTTCATCTCTGGCTCTCATCATGATTTTATTTTACATGTCGTTGGAGAAGCTTACTTGTCAGTATTTCAGACTGCTAAATTGAGAAGTGATGAGGAAGTATATAAAAGTCACTATAAATGTGGAGCAAATTATAATATTTGGTAGTCATCTTTTAAGAAGCATATTCAGGAATAGGCCAGGACTTTTTTCCTAGCTTTTGGCTGGTTGGTTTCTGTAAATGGCCCTCTAAGCCTCTTGCAGGGAAGGACACACAAACAAAAAACCCCAAGGCCTACCATCCCACTTCTAGAATTACAAAATTATTCTGGTTTCAAATGAAATTGAGGGGGGAAAAATGCACACAAGTTATATTTGTAGTCTGTGAACATATGGATAGATTCAACAGCTACCTGTTTTTTCTCACTGTTTGTATTCTCTAAGAGATAACTACATTAATAATTCTGTATTACACGTGTTAATGTACAACTGAATACTCTCTGAGTGGTAGGCCTTAACTCTTACGAAAAAAAATTAAGAGAAGCAATTTGAAACAAAGGATGAAAAGGATGTTTTCAGTTTACAAAATGCTGGTATCCATTTTTCAAAGTCCCTCTGCTCCTTTTGATTAGAACAGCCTTGACCTTCATTGCTATGCTGCTTCCATTCAGGAAGGATTCAGAGAGCTTAAAAACACCACTAGGAAGCAGAGGATAGCAAGTACTGAACCACACACAGTTCTCACACCTCATATGTTACACAAGTAGTTGTCAGCCTTGTGTAAGAAGTAGAAGGGCATAATAGCCTGTTTTCAGAAGTGTCCCATTTTAGGTAATAAAATACTTGTATACAGCAGTGTTTGATACACTTTAATAATGCCATTAATTTTAAAAGCATAATGTTGAAGTTATATAACAAACACCATTAAGGTAACTCCTCCACTATTCAGTATTAAGGTGTCTTTGCTTGGAAGACAGAAGGAAATTCCAATTCCCAAAATCAAAAAGCCAAGATGTCAATAAAAATGGGAAATAGGAAAATTATGGAAGACAAACAAAAACTTGTGTAGATGCTCTAAGATTCTCATTTGGTACTAAGGATATATACACTCAAGTATTTTTAAATGTTTATATCAACCCATTAAAATAATCTCTCTAGGAAAGAAAATCAGAACTTCAAGACATGATCAAAAATTAGTTTTCAAATTAATTTTTAAAAAAGTTGGCACACCAATTTAAAACAAAATAAACCCACTCCAAAGCCCACAGACTTTATTTTGTATCAGTTATAAATGATTCAAGAGAAAATCCATCCCAACTTCATGCTCAGTTTTGGTTTAAAATCCTGTTTTGCTAATGTTACAAGTAAAATCCCAAACTAACAGCCCTAGAAAGCTACATAATGGGTCTAACACTGTCTATTTATAGTCCTTCCATGATTCAAACTTGAGAATCAAGTTGCTTGATATTTCATAATATATCTCTTCCAAATGCAAGACCACCTGTTTTAAGATCACCTTTATCTACTGCTGGCTCTTGAAAGCACTGGCTACGCTGCTGCCTGTCCAGCTGGGGCACACCACTGAGCACACACTGAAGAGAAGAGCCAGGGCCCAGCTAGGGTTGTTATATGATGAAGACACCTGTCAGTGCTAAAAGTATCTCTTTGTTAAGGACACCAGCTTCTACCAAGAACAAGTAAAGAACAATCTTACACCTCAAAGATGATGAGTACCATGTATCCAAACTGCAGTGCTACTGAGTTACAGAAACTGCCCAAATGGTGTGAGAGTTAACACACCTGAAGGATGGGATGCCATCCAGAGGGGCCTGGACAAGCTTGAGAAATGAGCCCATGTGAATCTCATGCAGTTTAACAAGACCAAGCACTGGTGCTGCATCAGGGTCCAGGCAACTCTGGTATCAATCCAGGTTGGGGATGAACAGATGGAGAGCAGCCCTGCTGAGAAGGCTTTGGGGTGCTGGTGGATGAGAGGCTGGACATGACCCAGCAATGTGCACTCACAGCCCAGAAACCACCCGTGTGCAGGGCTGCATCCACAGCACCAGGGACAGCAGGGGAGGGAGGGGATTCTGCCCCTCTGCTCTGCTCAGGTGAGACCCCACCTGGAACACTGCATCCAGCTGTGTGGTCCTCAGCACAGGAAAGACATGGAGCTGTGGGAGCAAATCCAGAGGTGGGTCACAAAGATGATTAGAGGGATGGAGCACCTCTGCTATGAAAAAGGCTAAGAGGATTGGGTTTGTTCAACCTGGAGAATAAAGGCTTTGGGGTGACATTCCAGTACCTGAAGGGCACCTACAAGAAAGATGCAGAAACTTTTTACAATGGCATGTAGGGACAGGAGAAGGGGGAATGGCTTTAAACTGAGAGTAGGTTTCCCAGTTTCCCCTGAGAAGTTGTGGATGCTCCACCCCTGGAAGTGTTCAAGGCCAGGCTAGATGGAGTTGTGAGCAACCTGGTCTAGTGGAAATTGCCTGCCCATGGCAGAGGGATTGGGACTAGATGGTCTTTAAGGTCCCTTCCAACCCAGCCCATTCTGTGATTCTACGACTGAACAACAATAACGGAAAAGACCTAAATAATGGATGGATTTATTCACATAAGTGAATAAATACCTACCTGTGAAAGAAGGTATTTCCAGAAATTATTTAGGAGCAGTCCTAACACAAGTTAACAAGGAAGAGAAAACAATTCCAGAACTTTCTCCCTGCTCCAATCCCCAAACCTGAACCTCCTCTGCTGTGCTGCCTAAATGAACTGCCAAATTAGTACTTACTTGTGCCAAGACTTTCAAGTATAACTTAAAAAAATTCTGGATTAGAAAATTCTAGTTTGAAACTGGACACTGTGTAACAGTCCCCATGCGCCATCTTCAAGATCAGGTATATTTGTTTCTCAGGGTAAATAGCACCACAATGAAAATCACAAACAGTAAACATGAGAAAAATAAGCAGCATATATAGAGAATATCCACTCATTTCCACAACTTTCTAAATAACTTCTGCTGCTGATTACAGAAACCTGTTATCACAAAATAGCACCTGGATTTATTGCTTTTGCCTATTCCTTGCTTTCCTTTAAATGTTAGGATACTTCCACATACAATCTCAACTGAAAATGCTATGCAAAAAATATCAACACTGCTTCTACTACCCATTGCTTTTGTAATTTCCTCCTTTTAATGGAAGTGACAATCCTATGTGCTCATATAATCAGGAATCATTAAAAGTAGTAGTGAGAATACTGACAGTCTTTCCCCACTATGTGCTGCCTAATATAGGAAAGGTGATAATGGAAAACTGAATAGCCACCTGTGGAGGTTCTTTCAGGGGGATGACAATCCTTAGTTGTGCTGAAGTGTTTTGAAGATGGCCCATTAAACAGATATTTCTATAATTTTTGGCAATTACATTTACTGAAAAGTATTACCACTATGCTAAGTAGCTTAAGAAATTAACTTCTAAATTAAAAAGGCCTCAAAAAACAGGGAAGAAAAACTTCTGAAAACAAAGCCTTACAAAATTTCTGCACTGGAAGCCATTACAGTAGTAAACCTACTGAAAAGTGATGGCTGTGAGACAGTGGCACGATAGAAGCATGGATCAGCACTTAAAATATTTAAATTATTTTAAAAATTGCTTTCAGCAGTGATTATAGTCCAACATCAGCAACACATGCTGTCAATAGATCCATTTCTTGCAGCAAGAAAAATGGCTAGTACAATTTGCATTTTATTACATTTTGATTTGCTCACATTAAAAGAAGGAAAAAACACAACAAAATATCTTTAAAGTAGAAAGAACCAACAAGGACAGCACGTGGAAACAAGAAGATAATACACACACACGCTTCTCAAAACCACATTAGTTTTCCGTTTGCTTTTCTGCATGACAGAAGAATGAGTTATAATTTCTGTGTTCATTTGCTGATAGTCAGCAAGCCAATACTTTCTCAAACAACAAAAATAGTCTTTGCCTTCTACAGACTACTCAGCATCTGGACTGAAAATGAATGCAAATTAAATTTAAAAGTTTCATGCAAGGTTAGGCCAGTCCAGCTAGACACAGAAGAAGCTATTACTCCCTGTCACCTCGTTTTATACCAGACTATTGTCACGTACCAGCTACTTCTGACCCTTCCATCCCCCACGTGAATCACAGTAGTGAATTGATTGTCCTGGACTGTCCAGTGACTGGTGAAAAGAGCAAGTTTTAGCACATACCCTCCCACAAAAAAAAGAGTCTGAAATAAAGAGTAGGTTAAAATTTTAACTTCCTTCCTCTGTGGTAGTATTTGAAAACCACTGCTAAAGTACTGCACTTAAATTATTTTAGTTGTTAGGTTAGGTTTTTCTAGAGATAGAAAAAGGTCATGTTTTTCAACAGTCATTAACTATGACCAAGTCACCTTTTCTAAAAAAATTAGACTGTCCATAAATTACTACTGCCTCAACTCAAAAGGAGACCTCCACACCGCTGTTACAAAACAAAACTCTACAACAAAGCTTATCCAGCAGACAAATAATTTCTTCAAAAGCCAATTAGATCACAGGGTATATGTCCACAAGGTAATAATGGAATGGCCAATCACCACACCCAGGGGATTTAATTTTCAATATCAGTTTTTGGGCACTGTTAAAGGGCCCAAGAATTTACCAGAGCAGAGACACTACTCCCATAGAGAGGAAAAACAGTACACAACAGATTAAGTCTTTGTTCACAACCTGAAGACATTAATATGCTGGACTAACTGATGAAATAAGAGGTTATACTTAAAGGAATAGATTTAACTGTTCTGGCAACTATTTAGTCTAATTTATTAATGTTTACTAACAGGTTACAAAAGAAGCTTAAACAGGAGCTTAATCATATTAGCTTTTTTCTCAAGTGTTCAATAAATGAGCAACATGCAACTGGAGTAACGGCATTGGGTACAGAAGGACAAGGTGCCTTCACCTCATATAGACTGTGCATTTCTGGTACCTCTGTCACAAAAAGGAGAACAGAAGATGGAAACAAGAGAGGAACAATCTAAGTAACAGGGGTCCTCCTATGTAGGGGACATTAATCAGGATTTTGGGGGAAAAAAACCTAAATATAAAATATATATTAAAAATATATGTCAATTGCATAATTAATAATTTAATACCAATTTTACACGCCTTTCAGTTAAACAACCTTCTAAACCACATACTGGCCTAAAGAAAAGTATACCAGGATAGAAGATCATACATATACATCTACCCTGATTCTTTCTCCTCAAGCATCAGCAGTTGACCAAACAGCAATTCAGAAGGGATGTCTGTGTTAGCTCACATGTAGCAAGGCTTTTTTAGTATTACACTGAGTAACCACACACAGCTAATGCAAGAACCATCAACTTAAGTGATTTTCACCCTCTTTTAGCATGGGCATTCTGGACCTGGTATACCAGGAATTATTTCAATCCCTTTTAAAACTTGCTGTACAGCTTCCATCAACTGAAACCTCATTCTCTGACTGCAAGACAGGAAAAACACATGATCATTTTTGTAAATACTAAGATCTGCTTTACTTTTTTTATCTATAGAAGTTCAAGGCATCATGAATTTAGTTAAGTGCTATAAAAGTATCTATAAATAAAGTATTTGTGGGATGCTGCTGCTTGTGTTGTCCCTGTTCTTTGAAAAGCAGGCGGTTTCTAGTCTTTACAATCTGCCATTTGCATTAAATTCATTTGCATTAAATGCATATGCATTAAATGCATTTTGAGAAACAAAAAGCTGAAATGAACCACCATATTTCCAAACCTACTCATAGTCTAGAAGAGGCTTTTTTTAAAGCCATATTAAAACATATGTAAAATGACACGACGACAACCTTTTTTGAAGAGAAAGGAAACCTAGAAATGTACTAACAGCATGCTCCTGAATATTTCTGTATTTATCAATCTTCATTTTGTTAATAAATAGCCTCCTTTCTGCTCATATAAGCACCAGCTAACATACAGTAGGATTACAGCCAGCCACGTTAGAATGCAAAGTCTACATTACTATTTGTGTGCAATTACTCGGTTAATTAAGATAATGAGTCAAGCACTGAGGTGTTCAAAACTGTATGGAGACTAAATAATGCCCACTGGGAATGAGAACCATACTATATGTGCCAGTCACATTCCCAGTTCTTTTCCCATTCTGCCCCTGCTCACATATGGTCAAGTATCCTAGACAAGTAAACTGTACTTGACATTGGGAATTCTACCAGGATGGACAAAAGAAACAGTTTATGAACAGTAAAACATATTCTTCAATTGAGATTCATCTCTCTCATATTTCAAGTTTAAAACCCAAAAATCTAGATCTGCAAAGACAGAAAGTAATGACAAGGAAACCCACATATACATTTTTGGCTAGCATACAAAGCTCTTCACTTATTATCTTGGGGAGCTTTACACTCGATCCTGAAGTAGCAAGAGGGAATAGGAAAATTAGTCTTGGTCTCAGCAACTTGTCATTCAGAAGCTCGAGAAAATAAGTAGTCAACAAATGTACTCTAAAGATGGTGATAATAATGATCCTTACAACTACACAGGAATTAAAATTATGGCCAAGTGACACTATTTTAATACCACAGCAATATACTGAAAGACAAAACACATCACAATGAAGTACATCTATTTACACCACTATAAACATCTACACTGATACATTTCTGACTTCATTCTACAAGCTCCACTAGTAGCTAAGATCCTTTCTAGTAACTTGCTTCCCTCCATCAAAACTCCATCACTCTTAGAGGAATTTACCAAAATACTTTTACTCGTAATGTACAGGTTTTAATGATCTTCTTAATTTATGACAGTAGCATGAATCACTCTGCACAACAGACAAATGAGAACTCATTGAACTGCATACAATAAATAGTCCAACCCACCTATCCCTAACAGTCATTTCAGAGCAGGAAAAACAGTAAAGCTAGATGAGTGGTTTGTTCTCAAACATTATCTTTCAGTATCAAGAATTGTTTAGAGGCTGAAATATGTAACTTTTCAGTACACTGTTTTATATTTAAACTACTATGAACATTTTAAAGGAAATTTCAGGAAATTAACGTAAATGATGGATTTCCAAATCAAACAAAACTACTAATTCTGAGTTTCTGGAAGAAGGTGTGCAAGGGAGTAAAAAAATAATTTAATCATCTCTTTTCAAGTTGCTGTGTCTTGCTAGTGGGCAAAACAGAGAGAAATGCAGAAGGAAAAGAAAAATCAACAGAGTAATTAGTCAAAAATGGCACACTTCGTCATATACCTATGAAAAGGAACTACACAACACAACAGCTGGCAGCCTTTGATTAAGCCTAAGGTCTCCAGACAATAAACCAGGCTACTGACACTTAACTGACATGCCAGCATCGACAGTTTGAGAGAAGAGACGTCTGGGAATTACAGAGAATTCTAAAAACTACATTGAGCAACAAGACAAAAAATGAAGCCCAAAAACTCACAATAAAACCAGAAAATAAGACAGATGTACATCTCATAACCAAAAAAGGGAATAGATGAGTATTTAAGACTGTAGCAGGCAAATATTTATTTACTCTAAAACTGACTTCCTTAAAAGCATCATCTTATATCTTGCCAAATACCAGGGCAGTAGTTCCACAATCATTTTCCCTGAAAACTATCGTCATGTCAAAATTACAATGTAGAAAACTTAAAACACTTTTTAAAAGTTACTACAAATAACTGTGAAAAATACTATGTTTTTTAGTAATATTTACCTCATGTTCTTGGTTATCTTGTCCATCTTTGCCACTTTTTCCACTCTTGACTGATTTTGCAGGTTCCTTAAAAAAAAATTTGCAGTTTCAGTTTTTTTTTTAAAGGAGATCTAGATAGATTTTCAAATCAAGGAATCAGGCTTTTTTAGACATTTGCTAAAAGTAATAAAATTGACAGAATAAAAATGATACTATTTAACTGGAAGATGGTAATATTGAACTGTAAGTCTCTACAAAGCCACTTTAAACATCTTTTATCTGTAGAAAGACTTTGGAGTTTTATTTATACCTCAAAATTCACCTATAAAGATAAGCTTTCACATAGGTAAGCAGGCAGGGACAAAGAATGCAAGTGATTTGAACCATGTCTAAGAAATTACTTAGTTCTACTATCTTGCTGTCTTTGGTTTTTTGGTTCAGAAATATTTATATTCAGTTTAGCTTTGTAACTAGCATCAATATAGTACATGTTTTACACTTTATTATTTTGTCTGTTCTAGGGGCTAGAAAGTCCAGTGTTAGAAGCAGGCCCACAACTCAATTTTCTGCCTCACAGCATTGCACTTACCTTGAATCCTTCACCCACTGAGACTTTTTACTCTCAGAAAAGTGAAGAAAAGTTTCAATGTTTTTAACATCCAAAGTGCCAAGAATATTGGGAAAATTTAAAGCAAACAACCCCCACAAACCACAACACTCAACCTCCCTACGTCTAATTTTAAAATGACGTTGACAAACCAAAAGCTAAACAGAAGCGGTCGAGAGGGACAGCAGCTGGCTGAGGGGGACAGCACACTTCAGTTTCTGACTTCCACTCACGGCTAATTGCCTATCACACAAAATAAAGTGCAATCCAGCTAACTTCCTGCCGGATTTACAAGTTTTCTGCGATCATTACTTGTGCAAGCCCCCTTCGTAGCCGCCAGACAAATCACTCCCTGGAGCCTGAGGCAAAGCGGGGCCAAAGCTAGGCTCATCCTATTGTCAGGAGAAGGAGCTGAAAGACTCCGAGGGGCGATTAGTGCTCCTTGAATACTTACGGAGATCCCCCAAGCGCAACTCCCACTGCAGCCAGAGCTACGCTGCAGCGAAACTTCCCAGGACGGGGCCCGGGCAGGCAGCCGTGGGGACGGACCCCCCCACCTTGCCGCGCAAATAAATCCCTTCCCCCCCCCCAACGCCCCCGGGCCAGCCCCGAGCGAGACCTCCCCTCCCCGCTCCGCCTCAGCCAGCCCCGGCTGAGGACACGTTTCCCATCCCCTCCCTCCAGCACTCCCCCGCACGCCANACGGCCCCCCTCCACCGACTCCCCCCCTCCGACGGCCGCCGGCGAGACGGTACCAGGACCCCGCCTCGGCACCCCCGGACTAGGCCCCGCCGGGAGCTGCCCCCTTCCCGGCACCCGGCGGAGGCCGGCACACAGCAGCGAGGGAGGGAGCTGCTCCTCACCCGGGGCTGCCCCTCGCGCGGCTCTCCCAGC